>JAJJHY010003831.1:11561288-11676126 GCA_021224005.1 Drosophila setifemur | reverse complement strand
TGAAATTCCAATGGGTTCTCCCTCCTCCCAGCTATTGGCAATTACAGATAAAAAGATGCTCGGGTTGCTCGAACTTGCTTGGGAGAGGCAATTAGGATTAAATCACTACAAGTGCGTGGTAATTAGCTGAAACAATACCACATTTTAAATGGAAATTCCATTCCGTTAATTGCTCTTTTAGTTAGCAAAATATGAACTTTAATAATAATATTTAAAACATTTTTAATAATTAAGTACCAGATCTTTTCATAGATTCAAGTGAGTTCAGAAGTTGAACCCTTCTCATTTCCAGTTAGTTTCTTTGCAAAATTTTAATTTCCTTTTCTTCATCTGGATAAAGCCATTATTCTTGGGCTTATTTCAACGGGAAAGCTACCCTTCTTCTCATTTATTTGATTGCTTATCGCTCTTCATAAATTAAATGCTAATTTCTTTGTACAATAATTTCTTTGATCTTGATGCAGCTTTTCCCCTCTTTACATTATTTTTTCTAACTGTGCAATGGTGAGGAGGAAGTGCATCCACTGATGGCTGGGGCTGGGCCTGGACATTTTGACAGCTGCTCATATGATAAAAGGGGAAATGTTGCAGCAGGTCAAGAAGCGCTTGGCTGAACCGTAGGGAAAAGCCAGAAAGCAAACAAAACAAGCAAAAGGAAAACATTTCAAAAAGTTACCTTTACTGCGCTTTTGAGCCGCGTTAAGCCGAGCGTTTTGGTTGAGCGCCTTTGAAAAGGCATTAGAGATACGAAGATACTGTGCGATCCGACGGATCGCCGAGATCTGCGATCGATAAGTGAGCGAACTGCAAAAGAGGCGAGCTGCACTGAAAGCGGGGGCGCTGGCGATCAGATCGTAAATAAGCGTTGAAAACTTTATAAATGCGCCATCGCATAAACTTGGCCAACAGTGCGGGCCTTGTCTTGTGTTTTCTACGTGTTTACGAGGCGGCAACCACAATGGTGGTCACGATCAAAAGCGGTCAACGGGCAACGGGCATTGGCAACAGCAACGGCAACTGCAACATCTATGGCCAAGACAGCGGCAAACTTATTGTACTTTACTCGAATGCAAGTCTCTGTCTCTGGCCGTGTGACAATCGCCACTGCTGAGACTCAAGCTCAGACTCAAGCTCAGACTTAGACTCGAAGTCACAGCGATCTGCGATGGCAGACACGGAATGCACTTTGCCACAAACTGCGCAAAATGAAAGCAGAACTAAGGCTTTAATAAGCCAAAAGTCGCAAAATAAATATGAAAGCATAAACTACGAATTTAGGGAATTTATATTGAATTTTAAAGGAAGGGAATTTCGGAATATAAAATTTTTGTATAATTGCTAAAAGATTTGAATAATCCGAAAGTTGATTATTAAAAAAAAATTTAGGTAATTTTTGTAATTTTGAAGAAAGCTAATTTGGGAAATATTAAATGTTTGTGATAGAATTTTGGAAGAAAGCAAATTTATAAATATAAAACGTGCAATAAAAAATACTAATTTACATTTTTCTATAAGTGTGAAGCCCAATTCAAAATGATTTTCAGCTTATACATAACTATAACTATAAGTTACTTAATTTCAGATTCATTCAATAATAAACAAAGTAATAATATTCCTCAAAGTAGCAATCGAATATTTAATTTAAACATAATTTAAATTTGTTAGAGATTCGGCATCGACTAAATATTTTTTCTATAAATAAATAACGAATACTTTTTTAAAACAAAATAATAAAATGGACTAAAATTTGCATTATAATCAAAAAAATCGAATTTCTAAGTAACTAATGTAATCAACACATCTTTGATTTCCCTCTTCTTAACAAGAATCTTTGACACTAGTATTTTGGCAGTGAAAAAGTTTATTAATTTTCTTTCAGTGCATTGGCAGGGCCAAATGATTTGATCGTGGGCAGTTGTCGCCATTGTGGCTGTTGCTCCGTTCAGTTGCTGCTGCCCCATGTCCCATGGCTTCCATTTCTGCGGTGACATTCCTGAGAAAAGCGAGCTGTCGCTGTCGCTGGCATTGTCATTGTCATAATTATTAATAAGCCCGATTCGAAGTTCGATTTGAATGTGGTCAAGTGCCAATGTGGTTCTGTGGCTGCTCAGTGGCTCTCCAAGGTGCTCCGCGTGTTTCTGTGTGGTGTGGTGTGGTGTGGTGGCCGGTGATTGAGATTGTGGCTACGGTTGGCTGCTGGCTGAATCCGTGTCGGTGCCTTTGATCTCTAACTGTTTGAGTGATTTGTCATTTTCCTGTGCAAGGTTATGGCAGGTGGGCGTGGCATGCAGCAGCAGCAGCAGCGGCACAGCAGCGTCAGCACGCCTTCTAATGACGTTGTCCAATTGAAATGAACGTCACGCACCTGAACAAAAAACAAAAAAACCAAAAAAATTACAACAAAATCAAAAAATAAAAAATAGGCATTGGTAAAGGAAAAGCGCACAGGAAAAGTTGCAAGTTGATGGAGATGTGTGGCAGAGGAAAAACTTTTCCCTCGCAGGCTTCTCAAGCAAAACTGATTGCAGTTTGCAGCTAATTGCAACACTCGGAGGCAAGTGCAGCTCCCAAGGCTTCAGCTACCGACTTGATTTCCCCACGATTCTCTACACTGTCGGACTCAGATCGGGCAATCGGATTATTCAGTTTTGGGAGTTGAAAAATAATAGCTTGTAAAAACTATTCTAAGAACTATAAATCCAAGAAAAGTTCTTAAGATTACATTTTTCTAAACAACAATTTAAACGATTTCTTAAAATAATTCCTTCTATGAAGAACTATTTTATGTCATATATAATGATTAAAAAATATTACGAAAAATATCTCATAATCCAAAATAGTTTAACTAAGTTTATACAGATTTTCCGAATATTTTCTCTGTGCACTCGTCTTTCTCTTTCTTCCATGACACATGGCAGCTGTAGGCTGAATCTAAATCTGAAGTTGGCTCCTGCTCCTCATTTAAATCGCACATTTGTACGCGTCATCTTCAAGTCTCTGTCTCTAGTTTCCCGCCCCCGCCCCGCCCCCGTCTCCCCCATTTACACCACCCGTTTCCATGGCTGGCAGCTTATTTCCCTGGCGGGAAATCAAGGAAAAAGAAAAAAAAAATACAAAATCAAACCGAAGCGGGGCGAAAAAATTAACTCTTTGGTATAATTTTTCATTTCTCGGAATGAGTTTGGAGCAGCCGCAAGTAACACGACTTGTGTCAGTATTTGCCCCAACCCCGGCCTTTTTTTTTTTTGCTTGAGGAATTGTAGCACACAAACACAAGAACATCTCTCCTGCCCGTTGTTCTGGGCCCTCTCTCTCCTTCTCTTTCCCCCAATCGCATGCCATCTCTTTCCGAGTGTGTCTCTCTGTATATATGTAAATATTGGCTCAGGTTCTATCATTTGAAAAAATCTGTGGCCAGCCAAGCAAACATATGGACCAGCAAAACAGTGCAAGGAAGCTGGGAGCAAAGATGGAGGATATATGGCAGAAGGAGGAGGAGGAGGAGGAGTCGAGGCGATGACTTCTTGAATGAGTCCGCGCCCCCAAAATGCGGAAGTTTATACAAAGGCAGAACAAAATACATTTCTCTCTCTGTGTGTGTGTGTGTGTGTGTGCAGATGTTTTTCCAAAGGGCGAAGAAAAAGAAAGGCATTGCAACATTTGCAACTGTCAACGCGACAGCGAGATTTGGCTCGAGAGTTTATTACCGGGTTGGACTAAGGCCAATAATGATGATGGCTCCCCCTTTTCTATTGCTCCCAAAAAAGAAAGAAAATTAACTGCAAAAAATGCTAAATGCATAATTGCCAAGGGATTTCATTTTGCTATTATTAATACAAAGAAAGGGAGGTGCAAAATTCTTTTCGATTTGTTCACAATGAAAATCTATAAAAACCCAATCTCAGATATTAGTAATGTGGGTTTATGTACGGGTATTATCATTACTTCACCTCTCGAATATGCTGCTCCCACACATGGCTAAACTGCGATTTGTTTTCCGATGCTAGAACCTTGAAACATAATTCTCCATTCGAAGTGCCCGTGTGTTGGCCACGAAAACAAAAAAAAACATAACGACATGGCTAAAACAAACAAATAGCTAAGCACTCGCATATATTTCAAAGCGAAACGCTTGTCAAATGCATTCGACTGGTCGAGCTGTCAATGACATGGATTTCCAGCCACCACAGAAACAACAATCGAACCGTTCCGAACCGAACCGAGAAGAAAACCATTTCAATACTACAAGTAAAACAAAAACCCCTGGCCACATGTGCGGTGCCAAATCAAAACGTCAAATTATAATTGTCTACGAGTTCTTGCTGTTTTTTTTTTTTGCTAGCAAATTTTTTTTTTTGTGGGTTTTTCTTGTGGCACGAGTGCAGCAAAAAACAGTTAGAGAGCACGACCAAGTAGTGGGGCCAAACCCAAGAAAACGACACCCACACAGGAAATCCAGAGGAAAAACCAAAGGAAAACCGAAAGCCAAGAAATGCGCCCAAGCGCAACCGACTGGCATTGACTTCAACACGTGCACTGGGGGAAAATGGGAGTTATTGTTTGTTAAGCAATTATAAAGTGTTGGTTAGGGATAAATTCAAACGATTGCAATTTTTTTTAAATATTTTGTCTTTAAGCAATTTAAGTGTTCATAATTTATGAGGGGTCAAAACTGAATTTGTTGTTAAAAAAAATATTTGCTAACTGATTAAAATGTGTAAGTTAGAGATAATTGCGATCGATTATGATAATAACCAAATTTATATTATTTAGATAACTTAAATGTTAATAATATATGAGAGTTTAATATTAAACCCCTTTTTAAAAGTTGAACCTCTCCATTTTCTCTGCGTGTATCGCGAATATAAGCGGGGCTTGAATTTGAATCGAAGTTGAAGTTGCAATGCGGCGAGGTCAGACTTTGAGTCTAAACTCGAACTCCAATCCGCACATAAATTAGTCAGAGTTGCATGCAAAATGAGCAACTGCCCCCTGAACCCCGGCCCCCCCTCCCTTTACCCTTCCACCCTCCATCCTCTACCATTCACCCCTCGCCTGAATGCGTCGTCAAACTGTCTGGGTTAACATTCTGTCGATTGGCAATTAGCTCGCTTCGATCTCCCAACTCCAAACTCCAGACCCCAATCGTTTTTACCATTCGATATTCGCTGGCTCATTTCATTGCTCATTGGCCGATTGTTCAATTTTCGGTTAATTGGTTCTGATTGTTTTCGGGGCGTGTAGTTGGTTTTCCCTCTATTTTTTTGTGCGAGGAAATAGCGGGGAAAGGGGAGTGGGAGTTGGTCCAGAGCATTGACTCAATTGTGCACTGGAAAATTACTGCGGTTTAACACACAGTGTGCTGAGGGTCAATAATGGTATTTAGTGTTTTCAAATAAATTTAATATGTACTGCAATTAATTTATTGGAAATTAATTTTTCGTAATTTAGTTAAGGATTTCGGTTAAAGTATTTTGAACATCAATTAATGAGAATTAATTCAATAAAAAGCTTTGATTTACACAATAAGGTTGTTAATTGGGTACTCAATATTTTATTTGATTTTGATTGATTTGATTGTACATTTATTTATTTAAAGCCATATCATTTAAGTGTGTGCTTATATTTATTTTCAACCAAACTAATTTAAATTCATCCAATCTTTATTATTATCCATACTTTATTTGTGAGATATGTTCTCTGTACTTTAATAACTACCTTGCCTTACATTCAGATATATCACCATTCTTATTAGTGTTTGCAACGGCTAATTACAAATGATTGGCAAGTCAAATGATGGATTGTTGATTCTAGTTTTGTAGCTTAAAGCATGCAAATGTCATTCCGATCTCTTGTGACTAATATGTATCTGTATCTTTCCATTTATCTTTTTGCAGGTAAGGCAGAGTCTGTGGCGCTTTTCAACAGTGAAGGCCACCGCAAATTGGCATCGCCCGTGTGTGAGTTGCATGTAGCATAGAACCCAGCCTAATTATCACCCAAGTAGTCGAGATACATGGGCGTGGGTGTGACCCACGCGTCAGTCAGTCAGTCAGTCAGTCAGTCATCCGGGAGTCCAACCAAAAGTCTGGGCCACTCGGATTGAAATCGAAACTGAAACCGAAACTGATTCCGAGTCGCGAGTCGCGGCTAACGAGTTGAGGCGTTTACATCAAAATGCGGCATCGTGCCGCGATCAATTATATTCCATGTTGCCGTTTGCTATAAATTAATTAAATGGAAAATAATCGTGTGCAGCCAGTCGCAGTGGCAGTTGCAGTCAGGCAACCGACGGCGTTCTTCAGAGACACCGAGATATGCCGACAAACGAAGCCGAGTTCTAAATGCCTTTTGTAATTTTAATTGCTCCGCGCCAAATGCTGCGGTTGCCAAATATGGCAGCGGTAACTGAAACTCGCCGCTTGGCTCGGCCAAACAAGTGCATCCAGAAGATACGCCGCGGCTGGCTGCAGATGTCTCGGCTTTCGTTGTTAATGTCTCTGTTTAAGCCATTTCCTGCTGATCGTGTTTGCTCGTCACAACTGATTTTGCTGTCTGTCGAGTTGCGAATAATGCGGCACGAAGGGTTCACAATTCACAATTCATTGCCACCCGCTATCCGAATCTGTATCTTTAGCTGTCACCGAACTTGTATCTGCATCTGACTGTTGTCGGCAGCCTTTAAATTATTTATGAGACCGCTGCCTTAAGTGCGATGAGCGATCGAGGCGATAAATGCCAATTGATTCGGTAATTGCGCTGATCGAAAATCATAATGTTTACTTATATTTTTGAATTAATGAATCAGTATTTCACAAGTTTTGACATAGTTATAAGTTTTGGATTTTCTTAAAATATATTTTTATAGCAAAGCAAAAAGTTTAAAAAACTTTTATATTCAATTTGCAAATTTATCTCGGTAAAATAGAGAGCAGAACTTTATTAATGCTGTTACAACACGACCAACTGCAACTTTCTGTTCAATTTAAATAAATTATTTAATTGAGTTTGCCCTGTTCTCGAACTCTTTTGAACAAAAACAGACTTTTAAATGCATTCATTAACCCTTGGCGGCAAAGGGCTCAAAGCACGTTCGGCCGTTGGTCTTTTGTTTTGGCCAACATCGGGATGATGATGATGGAGGGTTGAGGTAATGGGTTATGGGCGAACGTCTCTCGTTCTCGGCAATACCCCAAGTACAGTGAACACTCCACTCCAGCGCACTTTTGTTTGCCTTTTGCGCTTTGTGCATGCCAAAATAAAAAGGCCTAATAGTTGGTCAAAAGAGGGGCTGGAGGTGGGTTGGAAATTGGGAATGTAAACGAGGACAGGGGTGGAGGAAGGGGGGTATGGGTAGAGGGGAACGGGGGCGTTGGCAGAGCAGTGGGCGTGGGCCGTTCAATGGGCAGTGTCCGCTGGAAGCGAACGAACGTTGAGTGAGTGACGGACTGGTCGAGTTTGACATGCACAGAAAGAAAATTTTGGAAGGAATTCTTAATCAATTAAGGAGGTTTACTTTGGCAGCTTTGGTGTTGATTTTTTTCTTATTTTTTAATTAAACACCAATTGCAGAATGAAATATTAAATCAGGAACTTTAAATATATTTCAATTTATTTGTACACTTAGCTTAAAGTAGTTTTATAGTGCAAAGCTCTTAATTAAGAATTAGTTTAATTTAATAAGGATTCAAGAATATTATTTTTGAGATGTAAATTTTTTTAAATTCAATATAAACAATTTCGGATTGAAAACTTCTTTGCATTATAGTTTAATCTGTCTGGATCCGATACAACAAATATAGTTTCACATACTCCATAAAAACCGAATTACTCTAAATGAGGGCCATATTTTTTCGAGTGCAGTGGGCTGTTGTCTGAGTGACGGACTGACTGACTGACATGCCCATTTCGCATGCCTTTGTGTTTTTGGCCTGTTTACCTCGCCCACAATCCCCCCCGGGACCCCCTTCCTACCATTACTCCACCAATATAGGCTCTCTCGTATTCCTTTCTTTTTGGCGCAACTTTTTTGGTTGGTTTATGCTGTTTTTTGTGTTTTTTTTTGTTGGTTTTTTTTGGGGGGTTGCTTTTGCATTTTGTTTATATTACGTGTCGCTTGCGCTTCAAGGCGGCACCACCACCACCACCACCACCGACTGACTGACAACTTCAATCAGCATCAAAGACACGGAGCCGACTCTCGACTCTGGACACACTGCACCAAAATCCCACTCCAAATGCTGTGCGAGTACTATACTATGCCATACTGCCTATATGTGCCCCACGCCACGCCCTGGCCTGCTTTTGTAATTGGAGCAGCATTGAAGTTGGCGGGCGGGCTTTATTCCGTTTCAAAGCCGATTTTTTTTTTGCTCCGCTCTCTTCTGTGGGTGTTGACAAAAGTTGTCGCTGTCAGGCTGTCGATGGGGGGTTAATTGTGGAATATGCCACCAGTGGGTTAAGTGTGTGATCAACCAGGATACCGAAAGGAAAGGGGAAATCAATTTCGATTCAAGACTTTGAGTTAAACTAAATAAACATAGCTTTAAAATCAACTGGATTCATTTGAAATATAAGCGTTGATTTGATAACAAGCCAAGATGTGTAATTATTTAATTCTAGTTAATTAATTTTTTATTAAAAGGGGGTCATAAAAGATTACATGGAATTATAATTAATTAAATTCCAATTAATGTTTCGATATTTCAATGGAGGCAAAGATATAAATAGAAAATAACTAAAAGGAGAAGAAAAAGTTTAGATTCAATAATCAAAGTTGTGAAAAGTTTAATTGGCATGTAATTAATTTGTGGTGGAAAATTCCTACCAAAAATATTTCCAGATTATTTCCAATTTTAAAAAGTTATTAAAATTGAAATATATGTATAAATAACCGAATATTTTAGCTCTCACAAAATAGTTGATTAAAATGAAATGCACAAATTTATCGTTCCCCAATGAAGGATAAATCCGCGGGCAGAGCTAAAATTTGTTCGTTGATTTTTTGTTTTTTTTTGCGAACCCCCTTTGGGCCTTTTTCCGATCGATTTGCAATCTCATGAATTTCGGATGTTTGTTCTGCGGTCGTTTTCACTGTGGCAGCTCCAACTCTTTATGCATGCCGCGAGCGTGACTTCATCTTGACCTCGCGCATACGCCGCATAGCCGGAATACATATGCGTACGTATCCCCCCACCTGCCCCATGCCACATCCATGCAAGCAACCATCCATCTATCTGGGCAAACCATGCCATTCCGTACTGATTTCGATTCCGATTCCAGCCTACACAAAAATGCCGCCAGCTTCCAAACGAGACAAACTGTCTGCTCCGGCTCCCGCTCCCGCTCCAGCTCTCTTTTTTCCACTTCTCCAGTTTAGTCTCCCCCTCATCCCCCTTCCAGTTGCGGCGCTTTGCAAGATATTTTTATTGATGAAGCGTACAAATTGAGTCGGAAGAGGAGCAGCAGCAGCATGGCAACAATGTTGCTCCGGCCATTGGCAACATTTCATCGATGTGGGAAGCGTTGCGTTGCGTTCATTAGCGGCGAAATTGAATTTATGTTGCTGGCAACAATGTTGCCGCTCCTCCTTGCCTAGCCTCTGCGCAGTTCTTCCTCTTCTCCCCATCATCTACAGTGATGACAATGACAAACGGCCGCAAGATTGATTCGTCGCCGTCATCAGACATGGCCATATCCCATATGCCATATCCCAACCCATCGAGATCCATGTGTGTGGTCCGATCTTCCTCCACTTCCTCGGGCTATTTTCTTGGTTTTCTGAGTTTCTTTTGTTTTTTGTTTTGTTGTTTTTGTAGCTTTTTTCTTCGTTCGTTATCAGCTCACCATTTAGGCATTGAGTGCCTTTTCTAATTCACACTTTTTTCATGCCGGTCTTCTGCAGAACCGAGCGATTCTTCCCGCCTCGGTGGCCTTTCGTCTGTTTTCTATTCTTTGCTTGAGTTCCCAGCATGTGACGACGTTGGCGTTTTTACGCGTCTGGCAAATGGCAAGCGACAATCGAGCAGTGGAAGCCGCCGAAGAATTGAGCAGGAATAGGGTACTCAAGGAGCTTGGGGTACCCTGAAAAAAATATGACAAAAATAAATGTATCCCAAAATAAGATGGAAAAATAAGAAAATAAAGGAGTATATTTTAGTGCATTAATATTTAACAATAAAGAATACAGTTTTATGTGTTGTCTTCAGAAAAACTAAAATAAAAGGATGAAAGAATCATTTAGTAAACATTTAGAAGAAATACAATTTTTAGTTATTCACTGACATTTTGTTATGATTGAAGAAATAATATTATAGTCTTATTAGGATTGATTGGGAACAAATTTATTGGTCAGAAAGAATCTACAAAATATTTTTACATTCAATATAAAATAAGCATAGGCATTACATTTTAAATTTAATATTTACTTTAATCTCATATTCATATTTGTTGCCAATGCCTTGATTATGTGTAATATTCTTTAGAGAGGGTATATAAAAAGTGAAGTGAGAACGGATCGGGGACCACACACGAAGCCCCAGAGCGGCATTCGTCTAGGCCTAAGCCCAAAGCCAAAGCTCTGTAGCTGCGACATTGCGACGTGATGAATGAGCAGCGACAACATCAGACGCAAATGCAAGAGGTTGGAGGAGGGGTAGGAGAAGGGGACGGGGACGGGGTTCGGGGCAAGGCGTTCTTCGAGATTCTCCGGGGGGGGGACGGGGGAAATCTGCGCCGCTGTCAGCTTTGTGCGACTCTGTCAACGCTGTTGCTCTTAGCCAGCCGCTTTTCCAGCTGTCCCCCTCCCCTCCCCCCTTCCTGTCCTCCTTGTCATCTTCGGACGACGGCGTCTTTTTTAATGGTGCGCGTTTAATTTGCAAATGAGCTCAGATCGGATCCCTTGACGGATCTCTCATATCTCTGCCCGCGGACAGATGACCCCGAGAATCCGCGGGCCAAACGTTAGAATATGTGGAGATTTCCTAGCACAGATTACCTGAGTTCAGGAAAACAATCCGAAATAAAATCACGAAATCTTTTACCTAACTTTCCATGTGAGATTTTTGGGGAAATAGAAAGAAGAGAGATATGATATGATTTTTGAATGGATAGAAATTAAATTACATATTAGAATTTTGTGTATATTTAGGGGACTTTTAAATTATTAGGGAATATAAAAATACATTTTTATTGCGTTTTCCATTTGATAAATAAATATTTTTTTTCAAAATAATTTCGTATAATTACATACTCATCGCTTATCTATCAGAAAACATTTCTTTTTTTACCCTTAACCCCAAGGAAAAATGGCCAAAACCAATTTGTAAGGTATGCAACTCGATCTGTTGTTCATTAAAGTTCCCTCTTCACCTTGTCACCGACAACTTTGAACTTCCAGCATTACTTAATTATTGTCGTACCTTTCGAACAAAAACGAACAGAATTAAATTCATTTGGCTGTCTCCTCCGCTTTGGAATTCGTTGTTTTCGCTGGCTCAGCATTCCGCTGACAGACGGGGAAAAAAGGAAAAGGCTTCAAGCCAGAGGCGGGAGGGCGGCGGTGGAGGGGCGTGGTGGCATCGGAGGTCTATGTCTGGGCTGAGTTTTAAGTTTAAAGTTGTGGCGCGGTGCCATTCCCGGAATTGTTTGTCTTGTCTTTTGTTTTCGCAAAAACGTCTGGCAGTCGCTGGGATCGGGATCGGGAATGGGAATGGGAATGGGTCTGGGTTTGGCTTTGGGTTCGGATGTTATTGAGTCTACTTCTGCTGCTGGCACAGCACTATAGTATACTATATATAACAGAAACGCACCGATTTGTGGGGAATTTCCAGGAAGAGGGAAATAGAGTGAGCGAAATACTCATTCATAGGCCATTGATTGAATTACAGCGTTGCTTGAACTTGTTTTGAATGCGATTCAATTTCGCTGGCTTCGCGGAATCGTCGGGCAATCATCATGGCCATCATGCTCATCATAATAATAATAATAATGAACTATCCCCCATTCGCTGGAACTAGGTCGCCCCGAGGAGAGTTCGTTCCGAGGGTTCGCAGGGCCCGGAGTTTGACCCATTTCGGTGGAAGCCGCATGAGGGCCATTGGATAGGAAACATCACTTCTCCGCCGCCTACCCACCAAATCTCACATCCCATAAATTATAAACAACGCAGAGGAAATGTCAACTCCATCGAGTGGGTCAGGCCCACAAATTTAGAAAATGAATCCAAGATTCTGGGGAGTGCCGAAATATTAAATACTCTGCTTGAAAGTATTATATTTATTATGGTGAAATTAAAATTTCTTATAGATACAATTACAAAATTATCGGAATTTTGACTATTATACTTTAATAGTTTTTCATACCATGGTTAAAATGTATTTTCCATTACTGCAAATTGATATCAGAAATTAAATAAAATCGAACATATTCTTATATACCCTCAGAAAGAGTAGATACACAAAAACCTAAAACCAAATATTCAAACCGCTGCTGCCTGGATAATAAAATGTATCTCGCGACTATCTAAAAATCAAAATTATGTCAAAAATGCAACCCACCCAAGCACCCACCTATTTGTGATTTGTGTCTCTCGTTTTTATTTCCAATCGCAGAGGGAAAAGTCAGGCAATCTATGCTAATCAGTCTCCCACATGGCCAGACAGAAAACCTAAAAAAAATACACAACACAAAAAACCAAAACTTGTCTAGCCAAAAATAAATTTGTTTCGTTTTGGAGTATTTTCTGTATTTGGTTGTGTCTTCATTGGCAGCAAATAAATTCATTATTTATTAATAGACTGGCGCAATTTAATGTGACATTTTGGCATCCCATTAAGAGCGTATTAGCCACGTTGAGAGTGGATGGTGGCTTTAGAGTGTTAATAGCGGGACTGTAAACACAAATCAGGTGGCTGCTGAGCCATAAAACTATTTACAGATACTTTATTGTACTGGCTTAATGGGAGAATTTCGCGACTGGCTTAATGTTAAATTAATTACTTTTAATTCGAGAATAGAAAACAATCCATTTCGGTATTAGATTAATAACTGTACATAATTAGTTATGCTGCAAATAGACTTAAATTTCGAATCGTATTTAATTCTTTGCTCTGAATTAGAAATTCCCAACTTAATTCGCATTGAAGTTGACCTTTCCCGAAGCTTGGCAACCCAACAAAGTCATCCGCAATCACCTGAAAGGTGATTAGGGAAACTAACCCTACTGCTGCTGCTTCCTTTCCCCATTATCTTTTCAAATCATCCACAGACAGACCTTTCCCCCATTCATTTTCCACACTTTGCGCAAAAGCTACCGCCAGCTGAAAGGAAAGTTTCCTTGCCAACGTAAACTATCCCTAATTAACGCCTTGCCGAACCTTTTGCCCACTTGATGACAGTTAACCACACTTTACACGGCGCCCCCCCCGCCCCATCGTAATTATGTTTCCTCCGCCCCTCCCCCTCGATTTTCCCGCCATTGGCCATTCTCTATTGTACTAAAGATCAGGTGCTAGATGCTAGATTAACCACAAGGCGGGCAAGCGCGAAACGGGAAACGTGAAACGCGAAAAGATAACAAAATAACAGAACACTGGAAACACTGGAAACACGGGAAACACTGGAAAACTGGCGGCAGCGTCAAAGTTAAAGTTAAAGGGCAGCGGCGAGACGCCAACGCAGACAGAGCAGTTCATGGGCGTCAAGGGAGAAGGGGCAACAAGGCAAAAGGAAAAGGTGGGAGGGGGGAGGGGCTGCTGTTGGGGGAACAGCTGGCAGGGCACAAGGAATCAGCAATTTGCGAGCAAGAGGATGGCAATGCTGCTGCAATGCAACATAAATAAGCAGAAAGGCAAAAATTGTCTTTTATGATAGCTGTTAGGTAGATGGAGCATCAGGGGATTTCCTTGGTACGGAAGGAGGAGGTGGATACAGTGACCACTCGCTAATTAGCCATGAGTTTTTGTAGGAATCGTTATTGGGGTCTTATTTTCATTTGAATTTTATGAATGTGTTAAACAAAAATACCCTTAAGAACTTTTTTGATATATGCAGTTATTTTAAATGTATTTATTTTTAATATTTTATTTAAATTCAAATTAAAATATTCACCAAATTAAACGGTTAGTTTTACTAGTACATTTCTGTTGCTTCTTGTAGTATTAATTAATCTCGTGATTAATGAACACATTTTACTTTTTAAGAATCCAATTTGAAGGAAAACATAAATATGTATATATTTGGAGTTAAGGTACGTAAAATACGCATCAATCTGAAAAACCACTGAAAAATAGATCACCGATTTATATATATATATATTCGTTTGAGGTATTACTGTTTTGTAATACAGTTCAGTACTCTTTTGTGTGTTCTGTATTTTTTTTCCTTTGGCATTGCACTCTTCCTGCCCTCTGCGGCAGATTTTGCTGCTTCTGCTGCCGAGGGGCACTTAAAGGTGCAGCGCGTGTGCCAACGCATAAGAGGGAGTGAAAGGGCGGGGAAATCATGGGGAGGAGGATGGGGAGGAGGATGGGGAAGAGGATGAGGATGAGGCTGAGGCTGGGGCAAAATAAGCGGAAAGCACAAAACACAATGTTGCGCAAAGAACGTTGAACTCTCTGTGCCTCTTGCCACTTTTTTCTGCAGCTCCGCACCGATGCTTATGCATGTGTGTTATGTGTGTGTGTGTTTGTATCGGTGTCTGTGAGTGTGTGGGTGTGTGCGAGTGATTTTTTTCATAATTTTTCATTTTCACGCACTGTTGGGACATTTGAAAAAATACACCCAGAGAGATTTGTGGGGCTAACGCCAGTTGGTGGCAGAGTTACCCTTCCATTTCAGTCCCCCAACCCTATTCCTCATCCTCATCCAACACCACCCAACACCAACCCCAACCCCACCCCACCCCACTCCACCCCCTCAGCAGCGTTTTGCACTCAACGTAATTGGGGAGATGCCAAGCAAGATGAAAAGTGGGGTGATGAAAATAGAGGCGAAAAGTCCTGGGAGAAATTTCAAATGCATTTAAAACATTTAAATTGCGAAACTCAAATGAGGAGTTCACCAGATGCTTTACCAACGGTGCGAAAGCAATTTAAATTGGTTAAAGAATTCAGACATTCAGATAGTATTAATGTTACAACGAAGATTTAAGTTTAAGCTTTGATTTAATTTAAATCTGATATAAATAATAATACTAGAATATGTACAAACAACAACTTAATACAAAAGCTAACCTTTGGAAACCCACGATAAATTGTTGTATTTTTAACAGTATTTGGAAACTTTTAATAATCACAAATTATAATAAAATGAAATCTAAAACATTGTACCAGAACAATTCAACATTTTTTTTAAATTAAACAGAAATATATTATATCTCAAACTCATAGAATCCGCTACTTCCCAACGAATTTTCATATGAATAAAACGTTTCAAAAGAACTCCTAGAATCTATCTACAACTTGGACCATCTTAAGTACTTAAGATACTCAAATTCACTGTCAGTCTTAGCTGCAGTTGTTCTTAAAAGATTCGTATTGTTGGTACTAGAGTGTTGTTGTTTCTACGTCTGTCATAATGTTTGAGGATAATGCGGACTGAAACCATTTTGTTTGTAATTGGCATAAGAGTCTCTAATTCCAAATGCATTTATTATTTCGACATGGCCAAAGACAAGTTCTTGGCACGCAATTGCAACTGAAGGCTGGCTGCAAGGGGCCGGCGATTTTTTTCAGGGGCGTGGAAAGGGGTTACGGCCAGGCTAAGCCATCTTAAGCTCGAAGCCATGACCAAGAGAGCTCTCCGGCCAGAAAACAGAAACAGATCAGAGAACTCGTTTGGCTGTCTCCTTTTTTTTTGCAGTTTTATTTCCTTTTTTTTTTTGTTTGCGTGATATTTTTTAAACGAGATTTTTACATTCGTGAGCGTTTTGGTTTTGGATGGATATGGCAGGGGCCAAGGAGCCGGCAGAGGCAGGAGGGGGGTGGCACTTACAGGAGAGGACCTTGCCAGTTAAAACCTGATTTGGATGGATTACGACCAAATAAAACGAAGACCAAGCGGCACAAGCAAAAAAAAACAAAACAAAAAACAAAAAGCAAACCCAATCTGGTTTGCCTTGCGAAAGAGTCAAGGAGCGGGGAGTACTGTGAGGGGGAGGGGGCTTGGAGGGGCTATAGGCCTACCTTTCAGACATCTGCGGCATTTCAAGGTCTGACTCAGCAAATCGGGAAAAGGAAACGCAACTCAGATCTGAGGAGAGCAGAGCAGAGCAGGGCGGGGCAGGACAGAGGTTCCGAAGACCGAAGTTTAAAACCGAGACTCTGTTTCTTTTTCCGCCTGTCGCTGGCTGCGCCCTTTTCTACCAACCCCGCCCCCTTCGTCCTCCAACCTCCAGCCTCCATCCGTCCAGCCATATAACCATATAGCCATCCAGCACATTCCAGTTATGGCGATTCCCCTCCAGACACACCTAGTTTCTGTCTCTGTCTCCCCCTCAGCATTTCAGTTTGTGTTCCTTATTTTGGGATTGGGGTTTTGGGTTTGAAGTTTGGAGTTTGGGGTTCGTTTTTGGCTTTTGTCTGCGGTTGCGGTTTCTTGGCCAAGTTATTGAACTCCACGCTCCAAAGCAGTGATGACCAGCTGAGGGTAAAGTAGGGTATGCATGGTATCCTCTTAAATTTGGTCACTTAATCTGCATTGAAAATTTGGGTAATAAAATAAAATATATCAGATCTAAAATTCATATTAAAATTCAACAGATACAAAATAAACGCTTTGATTGATCTAAGTAAAAACATAGAAAATCTGTAGTAAAAAATTCAATAGCTTTGTAAAATTATTCAACGTTTATCCAATTTAAAATCAAGAAATTTAAACTTAGCAAAAACAATATTTACCTAGATCGACTTGGTTCGTTCTTTCTTCTTCCGAGTCAATTGTTTACCTGTGGTTTAATCACATATGGATTGACCCGAGGAGGGAGAGGAGCCATTGGAGAGGAATACCACTGTCCGGGCCGTATCAAATATCAGTTGATGCTTCAAAAGAAGCCGACAAATGTGACAACAGCCATGGCAACAATGGCCAGTGAAACCGGCAACAATAATTTAGTTTTGCGCACTGCCAGTATTTAAATTATATAAACTGACCGGCCACGGAGGAGGGGATGGGGGGTTATTCTACTGTACTTGTCGGAGTAAAAGAAGTCACATCAAAGCGTTGACTCTTCAGTTCATGTTGCTGTCAATGACCCCACGACGAAAGCGAAAAGCTTGAATTACCTGAGCCCCTCCGCTTCTAGGCGGGGTAGCAAAGGGTTAAGAGATTCGAGGGGTCCACAGATCCTTTGTAGTTCTACCGAAAACTGGGGGAACAAAACACAACATAACAACATCAAAAAAATAGCAACAAGAAAATAACTAAATAAGAACAAAAAAAAAATAATATATATATATATATACCAGAGCGGTTTCAATTACGTAAACAAAAGTGCCGACAAAATAGGTGGGGGGCAGAGTGCTTTCTGGTGGGTTAAGCCCACCCACTCCACCCGAACCCGCCAAAGCCAAAGTGGTGCAGAAAGCCACAAAGAAAGCAAAGAAAGCAATTACGAATAGTTGAGACTTATTTAGCCATGTCAGGCGGCTGCCGTTGGCGCCACTCGGACATTAAAATTTGATTATAATTATGACCATATAGACTTCGCCCGCCGCAGAGCCACTAAGCCAACCGAAAGGTGCCACAGCAATTCACCCACTTTGCATGCCCCCCTTGCCGTACTTGGCTCCACCAGCCTCCTTTCATTTGGCCATTTTATGGGGCCAAAGTCCAGAGGCGAAAAATGCTGAAATTGCCATTGAATGCAAATGGAAAATGCGAAAACTAAAACTAAAACGAATGCGAATGCGAATCCAAATGCGAATGTGAATAATATTTTCTATGCCATGCGCCATTTGACATATGAAATGCATGGAAGTTGTGGGCGAGTGAAAAAAGGGGCGGGGCCTGGGCCAGGGCCGGGGCAGTAGCCGCCACAATGCATAACTCATACGCAGTGTGTGACGGCCCAGAGAAATTCTCCTCGAGAAAAAACAAACTATAAACCATAAGAAGTGGGAAAAGCAAAATTATAGAATGCTAGCCATTGCCATATGATTTGTGTTTCGATTGTGATATATGAATTTAAATGCCGATAATTTTAATTGATAACCACAATAACAATGGCAATTCGTTGATAAATTGTTGCATATGGAATTAAAGAAATGAATGATGGGCAAGGGAAAAAAATAAATCTTATATTGATTTATTTACATGGGTATCTACTATATATCATTGGGTTTGTATTTAATCCACTTTTATAAAACAATTTAGTCATCAAATGTGTTTCTCATTTTGTGGAATTTTTCGGACATTGTTAGGACATATTTAAAGGCCTATTTATTTACTTTAATTTGCGAGCCTACTGAAATCAATAGGCCATGCAAGTGGATCCTTAAACCCTCATTAATTTGCTTAGCATAAGACTGTGGCTGACCAGCTATTTCACTAATTGACTGATTGCGAGTTTGCAGCTCGAGCGCATATGGAAATGCATCCAACCCCCCAACCTCCCAATTTCCCCTAATTAACCAAATAAGCATTCAAGGGGTTTGGGAATTCATCCAAAGTGAGCATCGGATTCCTGGCACAAGGAGGTCTCCGTTTTACAAGTCACGTGCCCGGATCGCATTCGCATCTTCATCTCCATTCTCCAGCTCCAGCTCCAGCTCCATCTCCATTCAACTCAATCTCCATTTACTGCCCCATCTTCATCTTTATTTCCAACTCTATCACCAGAACGTAGGATGGGGATGCCTAACAATTCGCTAAACTTGACAGCTTTTTTCGGGCTCATTTTTCAGCTGTCTGGCCCGGGGGCTTCAGATACTGAGGATTGGATGGGATTGGATGCCGCTTTAACTACCGTTTGCCAATGCAGGAGAGCGCCGAGTTTCTTTTGCCTTTCGGCCATTTGGCTACTGCAACTGCAACTGCATCACCAGCACCAGCTCCAGCAGCAACAACTGCAACTGCAACTGCAACAATCGCCTGTTGGCGGCCATGTGGCAATTAACTCTTTGATGGATTTACTGCCCGCTGCTGATGTTGACGTCGCTTGCGGCCCAACAACTGCCTTTAAACTCTCTGAATCTCTCTCTATTTAACCCTCGTGTTACCAACAAGTGCGGCAACAAATATAGCAGAACTTATTGGTTATTTCTGGGGTATTTATGTAAATATTTATTTATTTGTGTGCCCTGAAAAAATATTTTTAGTCTTGTGTAAATATATGTTATTCTGAATGCAATAGGTTTTGAATAATTTTAAAGTCCTTACCAAGATCTTACAAAACATTCCCAGATTATTTTGTATATTTATCGAAACAAAAACCTTTAACTTAAGTCATTCTATATCTGGTGTGCTTCAAAATACGCTTATCCCTATTTGAAACCATTTTTATTAGCATTATAAAAGTTGAATGAAAGTGCTACTATTTTTACCAATGCTGTCTATTCCGATTGCATCTTCATCTCTCTTTGTTTGACTATTAAAAATGGCCGCGAAATGCGTTTTTCGACTGCAACGGATGCAGTGGCCGAGGAACCTAAACCAAACCGAACCAAACCGAACGAGACCAAACTGAACTCAACTGAACACTCCACAATTATAAAATAACCATCACTTATAATGGTCGTCGTCGCAGTCCCCCATCTTCTGTCCCCCTTAGGAGTACTCCACCTTCGTCTAGGAAAATTGCCAGAAGCAAACTTCTAGATGCGAGCGGAAACGCAACAAACTGCAACTGCAACTGAAAACTGCAACTGCAAACGGTGAGTGCAACTTGAAAACTGCAGGCAAAACGGCGGTGAAAACTGCGTGCGGATTTGAAATATTCTGCAGACATTTAGCGGCGCTTTTGGCCAGCAAAGCTGAAATTAAAGCCAACACAACACAACACAAAAACACAAAAACAAAAACCACATACAAAAGCAACGCCAGCAACCAAAGTGGCTGCAGTTTTTCCGAGTCAGAGAAGCGTTTCAAATTACAGACACCAAATAAGCCGCCACCGCCGCTGCCGACAATGACTCCCTAAACTTCACCCCCTCCCCATGCCCCTGCCCCGCCGGGGGTAACTCTCTAAAAGTGAAGAGCCAACTGAATTTCCCCCCGCCGCCCCCTTCGGATTTTCCCTCGTTGCGGTTGCCGGCTCCGAAAACGGAAAAACTCAGATGTTCAGATGTACATACGACGGCGTCGCCGAGGCCGACAATAAAATGCGTGGCAAAATGCAATTGAGAAATTAATTTCATCCATTCATTCGGGCTCCTCGGCTAGCATTTAGCTCTATAATTATAACTAATTTGTGTATGCGAAGAGATCCGCCGGCAAGTGCAACAAATGCAGCAAATGCAACATCGGCTGCAACAAACTGCAACGCCCCAAACAAACACTTGCCTCTGTTGCCGAGGTGGGGGACTGGGGATAGGGTGGAAATGCTGATTTATTATGTAGTTGGCTTTGGTATAGGGTTACAAAGATCGAAAGATAATATTGCCTTGCAAAACACGCATTCGATATGGGAAGAAAAAATAAACATAATAATAAGCCCGAAGGTGCCAATGAAAAGTATGCATAATAAGGGCAAACATTTGAGTTAATTAATTCACATTGTTGTTATTACAAAAATGCAACAGAATCCATATCATAACTTATTAAAACGCTTTAGAAATCCGAGCCGCCTGCCCCAAACTGAATATTCTGCGAAATATGCATAATTGAATTACAAATGTCTGCTTAACAATTTTAATTCCAACCGAATACCCAAAAAAAATCACACAATTAATCCTAATGAACCTGTTAGCTTGATCCCCCATCGAACGTAATATAAACCCTTTCATTCAGTTGTCCGATAAGTTCGGGAAAGTTTGAAATGCATCCCCACATCTGGGCAAATCTTTTGTGCATAAATAATTAGAAACTATCCGAACAGCACTGGCATCAAATTAAAATAACAGACCAACAGATTTCCAAGTGGAGACAGAGTTTCCAGCAGTTGCAAATATCCGTATCCGTATCCGTACATATATATATATACATGCATATATATATAGTAGTTCTTTTTTCAGGTCGATCTACTTCATCCAGGCGTGCTAATGAGCTGCAACTCATGCTGGTGGAATGGTTGGTCGGTTGGTTGGATAGTTTGTGGGATAAAGGGTTGAGATGCGGATGCCACCCGGAGCAGTCCATTCACGGCTGATACAAGGAGGAGGAGGAGGCTCCAGCTCCAGCTCCAGCTCCCGCTCTGGAGGCCTGCAACCAAATGAAGTGCCCAGAAATGCGGAGCGAAATTGCATAAACCTCTCGACCGAGCCGAACGCTCAAGTGGGTGGGGCGGAAAAGTGGAAACTGAAAACTGAACTGAACTATGGGAAGGAGCTGTGGAAAATGCGAAATAATTTTTTTCCTCCGTCCTCCGATGACTGAGTTCATTAACATCCCAAACTTAAAAAACAAAATGAGAGCACAAAAAATGAGGACTCCATGGGAGGAGATTCCACCTTTCAGGTTTTTCTGCTGCTGCTGCGGCTGCGGCTGCTGCCCAGTTGCTGTCAAACTGTATGTTTTTTTTAGGGTGGACCACCGTGCATATCCCTGCAGGACCTGCTGCCATATCTACCCCGAGCTTTGCAAATCTAAATGACTTTATTACTTTTTTCCCCATTTTTTCTCCCCACTCCGTGTTCTTCTTTTTTTTTTGTTTTTGTTTTTTTTTTTCCTCCTCTCGACATTTTGCTCCCTCTGCTCTGGTGCTCCGCTTTTCCTTCCACTCCACTGCTACTTTCATTTGAAATTCCCGCAAGGATACAACAAAATGCGGCAGAAAATCAGCAGAGCCAGCTCCGGAGAAATAAATACAAAAAAAAATACAAAAAAAAAAAAATGGTAGCAGTATTGCAGCAATGCAAATGTAGGAGGAGGCCCAGGACTATAGCGGGTTTTCCTCCGTCTCCTCTTTTTTATTTGTTTATTGCAGCCCCCTCTTTCAAGTGCCCTACGGATTGTTGCTGGGGTGAAATTCCCCAAGCCCCAGCCCCAACCCCCAGTCCAGACCCCAGAATTCGCTCGACTTGCTGTTTAAATGCTGTATGCAACTTGCAGTGGCCTGCATGCCCCGGCAAAAATTTAATTAGACAATCCGAAAAAAAAAAATGGGAAAGGGCAGGAAACTTTTTGGACCAGGGGTTCGGATGTTCTGGCATGCAGGAAATATTTTTCCAGAGAGCAAGCATAGAGTGTGTGTTGGGGAGAAGGAATGAAGGTTCATGTTTCAAGGGTAAGTCGAAGGGGGTAGAAGAATCTCCAAGACCCTGGAGACGGGCGAAAGGCTTCCTTCACCACTTAGGGTTATACAATGAAAATAATAAAGAGCCGGCAAATTCCAAGCAGTCCTCCATCCAATTTCTCCATTGTTGTGATTTTCGCAGTGATGTCCTCCGCCTGGGGGCGTCGCATTAATTGCATTGCATACTTTTGGGCGTTCAGCCAGCGCCATGTTGCAGTGTGTGCGTGTGTTTGAGAGTGCTTTTAACCCCTTTTTTTCATTCTTCCATCCACATATATATATATATACATTTATAATGAATTAAACTTGACTTTCGCTTCGCTTGACAACCACAAAAGAAACATATTTAATGCTCAAATTAACAACGAATGTTGCATGCTCTAAAAAGTTGTCGAGTTTTTTGTTAAGTGCTAATGGGACACATATTTGGTATCTGGGAGATATCTTTATAAATGTGGGATCAAAATAATTATTTTTTGCATATTGGTAGATATTTTTCCAAACAAATATTTAATTATATTTTCTAGTTTCCTTATTTCTTTAAAATATTATTCATGCCTTAAAAAAGAACTCTCTAAAATATTTGTTTTTGAAGGACCTTCCGTCAAAGCCTATTTGTGGACCCCTCTCGTTTTTATCAGGGATGCCTATCTAAGATCTGCTCTTTGGCTATCATACCCTAACACTTGAAGGATGCTTACGGCCAAGCTTTTGTGGCCCACACAACACTGCGTTCTTTTTTATACTTTTATTCATTCTTTAATGTTTTTGGCATTTGCCTTTTGCACAGGGACTTCTCATCCCCATCCCCCATAACTCTCCATCCTCTCCTGGCTCAGAAAATGATTCCTTTGCTACTGCTGCTGTTGCTGCTTTGGTGGCTGGAGGGTTTCATTTTGCGACAAACTCCGCAGCGGTTCAATGACATTTTCCGCTCGCTGCTCGAGAACTGCCATAAAATGGAATTCCAGTTGCGGCCACAATGAGTTTGGTGACAAACAAAAAATTACGAAAACGCCCCGAAAAAAAGAAAAACAAAAAGAAAACACGCTCCCAAGGCGATGGCGCATTGGCCCGCAGCTTTAACGGAGCCAGGGAATTCACTGAAGAGAGAGATTTCCGCTTGGATCCTCCCGGACCTCTGCTCCTAATTAAAGCCACAAGCCCCGCATGATTTGGCCTGCGACTGCTCCACGAGATCACATAGACACAGGCGATCAGCTGGCGGTCATAAAGTTTTACTGGCCTTCATCTCGTCTCGGCGGTGCCCATCTTTGGTCAGATGGAAATGTTGGCAATAAATAAATCGAAGCACTGCGAATTGAACCGGAGAAAAGACACAAAAAACAAGGATTGCCCGCCGAACATTTTCATAAATCGCCGCGGATCAAAACCTCTCTCCCTCTCTCTTTCTTTCTTTATGGGCTTTTTGTGTAAAGTTTGTTGGCCATTCTAACGGTAAACGGTCGGGGCTAGCTGGGGGTCAAATGGTCAACAATGAGCACTAAATGCCAAACACCTTCAACAGTCGCGAAAATCTTTTTTTGCCAGCGATTTTCCCCCCCATCACTGACAGTTTGACAAACATTGCCGAGTTTTCCGGCTTCCTTAGCCGCAGTCCCAGTCCAAGTCTCTTTTTTTTCCCATCACTATCTATCCTGGAACCCTTTCTCCTGGGCTGTCACTCATTCTTTATTCGAGTGCAAACCAACTGAAGTTAAACTCTGTCAAAAAGTCAGACCAGCTGGGAAATCTATAGGGAAATATTCATGCATGTGTACGGGAAGAAAAGGTATTAGGATTGCAATTTTCACAGAAATTTTCAAAATGAAAATTTTTTTTTATATTTTCCTGTTGTAGTAGAAAGGGATTTTTAAATTTTATAAATATATTTGGGTCTTCTAAAAATATATTTTTTATATTTTTCTGTTACAGTAAAAAGTACAGTAAAATCATGTTAAAATTAAATTTATGTTGTCTGCAATTTGGATCCCCTTTTACATGACTTTATCAAAATCTCTTCAAATATTTTCTTACCGTGCAATCCAGATCCCGCCTGTGGAGTCAGTTGCTCCTCCTTCTGCCCCCTTAACCACTATTTTCTAGCCACAGTTTGACTGACGTTTCGACCTGTCTTTTGGGGGGCGTGGTGGTAGAGAAGTTTTTCGCCTTCGAGGCTGGCAAAAGTTGCCGAGAAGTTTTCTCTAATTTGCTGTGGTTAAACTTTTTAATTTAAATGACATGGACCTGGGAGGGAGATACAGAAAAAGGGGGACTGTAGAGAAGAGCTGGTTAAAAAGTGACGCCCACGACAAGCGACAGTTGATGGGCATCGGGGGCGTGGCTGGGACATGTTCATGTTGATTTTGGGGCCAGGCCCCAAAAGATTTTCATTAGCCCAAGCACAACATCAACACATAACAGAGAGTGGCAGGAGGGGAAGGTAGGGAGGATGGAAGGATGGCAGGATGGGAGGAGGCTATGAGGCTATCATTTTACCGTATTCTCACAGTGTCCAGAGAAAAAGGCCAAAACAAATCATAAATTTTGTGGGCCAATTGCTGGGGCCAATTATGCAGCAAATAAATGACCCATAATGAAGCAGAGCTCTATCTTCTGCTGCCTTTTGCTGCAGTTGCAATTGCAGTTGCTGCTGGTGCTGGTGGCTGTTGCAGCTATTGGGGCAACCTGACAAAGTCAACATTTATCTTTTGCCATATACGAAGCGACGGAGGGAAGTCCGAAATGGAAGAGTTTCGTTTTTTGCGTTTTTTTTTGGGTGAAGATAAATTAGAACGCGAATGCTCTTTCAAGTTGTAATTTAATTTCACTGTCATTAATGGTATATACAATTTTTTAATAATTAAAACAATATGGTTTAGATATTAGAATTTCAAAAATAAATATTAAATTGCTCAAAATGTAATCATTTATAGATTATTAAAATAGTTTTAACTGCGAAGATCGTCGATATCTTTGATTTCAATTTTCTACTTCGATTGAAATTTTCTTTAATAAATTCGATAAAAAATCTTCTATATAGTGTGCATATATACCCCAACTTCTTGTTGCAAGTAACCTACCCGATTCCAGAAGCAGTTCCCATCCATTTCCGTGGCACAGACAATAAAGCCTTGGCGGGCAACAAATAAATTTCAGCCCCATGATGGCCAAGGCGGCTGCCAACTGAGTTTTTCCGTTCGGAAGGGGAGGAGGGAATGGGGGGGGGGATTGGGGATTGGGAGGCAGCCTTAATTGCCATGTTGCGGCAACATGTTGCTGATCAATAAGAAACCCCGGACCCGGGACAGATGATAATGGCTATGCAGCCTCAGTCGCAGCAAATTGTCCATGTCCAACTTCAAGTCCAAGTCCAAAGTCAAAGCCAAAAAAACCCGACTGCGAGCGTCCCCATGATTAATGACAATAAATTTGATTCTCCTTCGCCAGGGGAGGAGGATGACCGAGGGATCTGGGGTATTTTGGTGGTATTTGGTGGATCAGCACAATGGAAGGCTTGATTAGAGCGGCCAGGAATCAGAAGCTGGGCCCGGGCCTCGTAAATCTCAAAAATATGGCACGGCAGCTGTCATAAAAATGCGATGCAATGTTGCAATTTGTTGCTGGTCGTTTTTTTTTTTTTGTTTGCCGTGCTTCCCTGAATAAAATTAAGTGAGCTTAGGTTGTAGTTTCTGCTGCAGTTGCGCCTGCGCATGGTCTGACTATGTGCCATCACTCAAAACGTCGCACGCTAATTGGACAGTAAAATTGCAGAGCAGGGAAAAGCATTCGTGGATTAAATGGGCAGAGGAGTTGGCTCCCAGAACTCCTGTCTCTCCATGATTTACTAGACAAGGTATTAGAACTTTATTTACTTTGCCCGCAGTTTCGGTTTCATTTAGTACTATTGGAATGCCCCTGCTCATTAGCAATTCACCAACTAAATGCAGTCAGCCAGCCTGAACCCGAAGACGGAATTTGTTTTCAACTTCATTAAAAGCTGATTTAAATATCTTTCTAAATGCACTTTTGCCTCAATCATATGGTAGTTCTATCTTTTTTCTACACCACCTCCAGCAATTTATTTTCATATTATTTTAATTACTTTTTCACGGGGTTTCTTTATTTGTTTTTATGCCCGCTTAACAGTTGCGCTCGAAATGGTGATGATTTTTATGCTCTTTAATTATATAAACAATTATTTTTTTTTAATGGATCTGCATGAAGATATAGCCAAGCAGTTAAAGCTGCTATTCGCTGAGAATAGCACAGTAGGGTGTCAGCTTAGAATAATTTATTTTGCGGAACATAAAATATAATTACAGGGCAGATGAAGGAATAGGAATATGCAAGATAATGAATATAATTGGGGAAATATAAAACCATAGGCATTGTGCAAATGCAAATGCAAACGCATTATATTTTTTTATATTTTATTTATTTGAAAAATAACATGGAAAAATGTAAACTTTCTATATGCTGAATGTGGCCTGAAAAAAAGCCAATTTAGGGAAATTAAAACCAATTAAAGTTCAAAGTTGAACTGAAATTAAAGCAAGTTCAATATCAACAATGATGCTATACTCCTTGAACTTTTTTCCCCCGATTTCTGGAATTGGCTGGCCAAGTCATGGCCATGCTTCAAGGCTCCTGACAATAGTAGTCTCTGTTTTTGTGACTTCTGTTTCGGTTTCTGTTTCTGTTTTTTTTGGTAGCTCACTTGGACTTCATTTTCAGGCTGTTTTTGGCTGGCGACAGACAACAACACGAATTGAAAATTGTTAAATGTCGCCGGGTGAAAATCAGGGGGGAAGAGAGGGACTGGGAAATGGGATAGTCGGGTGCAATGTCGATACGAATTTGGCGGGGTAAACAAGTTTACGGCAGACAACTCCAGCAACAAGAACAACCACAACAAGAACAACAACCAGATGACGCCAAGAAATGCAGATGAAGCTGACAGCAAAAGCCAAAGACGACGATGTCGGTGCAATGTTCATTGCATATAGGTCGCTGCTCCATTTCCACACGGACGCCACTGCTGCTGCATCTCCCCCTTCCTGTCCTCCTGATTCCGACTCCGATCCACAAACCCATCCTCATCAATTGAGGAACATGCAAGCAGGACGACGCCGATCTTTGGCTGCATAATTGCCAGTCTAAATCAATGGGGCGCAAGTTGTTGCCGCTGTGGATGTTGCTGCTGTTGCTGTTGCTGTTGTTGTTGCTGTTGTTGTTGCTGTTGTTGCAGTTGCACCCATACATGACTCTGGTTGGACTTCATTGTCAACGCCAGCCGTTTGCCATTGCCGTTGCCGTCTCCATCGGCATCTCCTACTCCAGCCAACAGCAACTCCAACTCCAACTCCATTTGAAACTCCATCTCCATTGGCATCGCATCGCCATCTCCATCTCCATGTCCCATGTCCCAAGTCTTGTGTCCATGTCCGTCGCGGTCGTCGTCAATATTTGCCATGATCTTATCGTCAAGCAGAGTCATGTCGCTGCCATGGTTACCCCCTCGGAAATCCCTCCCCAGCAATCCCTCCCCTTGTCACTCCTCCCCCTCCCGAGCAGCCTCTGCAGTCACTTGGGTGCAATTATTTTTTGAGATACTCTAACCAAGGAAGAGTTGCACCTATTCCAACACTCAGTTTGTAGTAATAATATTTAACATTTTTTTATTATTTAACAATATTGGTTGAATTTTAAAAAGAATTTAAAATAAAATATCCCAATATTTTTGAACATCTAAATTAAACTGGTTTTATACTCATTAAATTATTCAAAGAGTATTCAGCATCTTTTCTATATATACTGATCGCCTTCGATCTCCACTATCCCCACTCCCTTGATCTGCTGCACACATCATCTTCGTCGCTGAGTTATGGCAAAAGACCTTGGACTTAAGCACTAGCAACGTCGATATGCCCTCCCGATCCCGCTTCCCCCGCACCAAAGGCAAACTGTGCCGTCTTGCACCCGCACTGGCAACCAAGATGACTTTTCTCCATCCACCTCCACCTCCTACTCCTCCTCCTCCTCCTCCTCCTCCTGAGCCTACTCCTTCTGTAATCCGTCCCCCTTAGCCAATAGTGCAATTTGTCATTGCACCGTCAGCGACGACGCGTGCGCCAGCATGGAGACTCGACTCGAGTCACTTCGCTGCAGGCTTCAATGCACTGAAAAAAAAAATTTACAAAAAAACAATTCCGTTCATTGTTGCAAAACACATTTTGTAATTTGTAAAATTTAAATAAACATGAATATAATGCTGAAGGAAATAAAGATATTCGTTCAAGAAAACGTATCCGAAAAGTTCTAGAATAAACTTTTACCTACATAATTTTTTTGAATTGGATGTTAAAAATCTGCCGGCAATAATTAAGTGCTCTGTAGTCTCCCTTCATAATTTATATAATATTTATCCGATTTCTTACAATTCTTATTCGCTATTTGACACCAAAAAACATAATTAATTGGTTACCTTACATTTCGAATTATTGAAGCAACAAAATTGCAAAAAATAGCATTCTATACCCCATTATCTACGAGTGTAGTTTTGAGCTCCTTGGCCGCTTCAGCGCCATCATCGTCATCTATCGCCGGCTGCCATCTGCTTACAGTTAAAGCAACTCCAAGCTCCGAGCTGCGAGCATCGAGCTTGGGGCATCTCCTGCTGCGTTTCGGTTTCGGTGGTGCTGCATGCACCACTGGCAAGCACCAGCACCACCACTACCAGCTGGTAGTGCTGGTGCCATCGTGGTGCTGGTGGTTCTAGTGAAGCTGCACTGGCGCTCCTTCCCGACGACTTCTTTATGGCTCTTGATTTTTATGATTTTGCTGTTTAATGGTTCATTTGTGTGCTTGCACCACGGGTACGACGAGTATGTGTCTGGCTTCCAGTTTTCTTATCGCAGCCTCTATCTCTCTTTTTTAGTTTTTTTTTAGTTATACGTTTTTTTTCGAATGTGTTTTTTTTATTTTAGTTTATTTTTTTTAGCTTGCCATCGTCGCCAGTTTGGGGGCATGTCTGGCTAGCTTAATCTCTCTCCTTGGAGTGCTCTTTTTTTTCGTGTTAGTTTGTCCTTCTTGTTTACCCAAAACGCTGACCAAATTCAAAGTTATGGCCCCCAGGAATTGGCCAGCACAAAAACCCGGGCTAAGTGGAAGTTTATGTTGCATACTTTGAGGCAAGCAAAAAACAAGAAAGGAGAAAGGCTGGCAAGAATCCAACCATTTAATGGTTGCGCCCTCGAACGCTCAAAACCCAAAGCCATGATTATGCTAATGGGCCGTTGTTGACACGCTTGCTGATCTTGGGCCTCGCCGATTTCCGGACCTTGAGATCTCCATCATCATTAGCCCACCTTTCGCTGGGGCTTTGGGTACACCAAACGACTCGTTTCGATCATCGCCATCGTTTGCTTTTGCCATTTGTTTAACTGCCGCTGTGACACCTCCTCTGGAAATGGAAATGGAGACGGTTAGAGGATGGCGGATGGAGGATGGAGGATGGAGCACCCATGGACATTGAGCTGGCGATGGCAATGGCAATGGGTAATGGATAATGGCGCCTCCTCCATTCAAAAATCACTTTATGGCGGCCACAACTTCGAGGTTGCGTTGTCCATAATTGGAAGCAGTGCCAATCATTTTAACAGCTACACAAACACGCAACCGCGAAACCGGCTGCGATTGCTCCTCCTCATCCTCGTCCTCGCTGCTCCTGCTCCTGCTCCCCGTTTAACCATGCTGATAATGCAAATATCCAAGTATCCCACAGATTCGACTATAAAATATCTCGGAGTACTAGAAGTTTTTAGACATAAATTATGGTTGCAGGAAAGCTCGGGGTTGTAAAAATTTATGAAAAAAACTCAAAAACAAGGTACAACAATAATAAATTAATGGGGAATATTAAAAAAAATATTCTTCTAATTTCTATTTGACTGGTTATGAATCCTTAAAAAAGATGGGCTGTCCTTAATTAAAGTTAATAGAAACATTTACAGAGGATTATAAATACTCCAACCATAATTGACTTCGCGTTCTAAAAAAAAGAAAGGAATAGCTTTTATCCTACACTAAAATCGAGCATATCCCCTACAAAACAGGGTACATTTGAGTGGCATCCACTTCAAAAGCGGTCTGCAGTAGCAGGACCAGAAGGGGACCTCTGTCTGTCCACTCCTCTGCTGGCCCCATCCCACACATCCTCCGCCCATCGCTCCTCCTCCACCTCCCTCTCCACCTCCGTCCCGGCATTCTGGTCTCGTCTCAATGACAATTGGCGCCATAGCCGCGGGATGCGTTTGGGGCTTGGTGTCTGGCTTTCGAGGATCGCTCTCGTGGCTCGTTCTCCAGTTCATCGTTCCCGGGCAGTTGGATTGTTTGTTTGTAATTAGCCCGCTCGCTCGCTCGCCACCGAATGCAATTCAAATTGATGATGGCTACTGGTTTTAGCCTGGCCTCCAAGGCTATTTTTATGGTCGATCAATTTTCTAACAGCCGCAAGTGGTGCACCGAGAAAAACCGTTAACACAGTTGAATTTCAAATGAATTTCTTTTCAAATGTACAATTCACAAAAATAATTATACAAAATAATTTTAGATTTTTAAATTTAATCATAATATTTTAATGGATTATGGTGGGATTTTATTCTTTTCGATGATATCTTTTATAAGTTCTTAATTCAAAAACTTAGAACATTGAAAATATTTTCCTCAGTGCGCCGCTTTTATGATCGATCAATTTTCTAATGACTTTGCCTTTTCCCCCACTCTCTTTGCAGGCGGAAATGCTCCTGGATAATGGTCTTTTGGGCTCGGGACATGTTCTCCAATTGACTGGACATCCCCATGGATTGGTTGCCACTCTGGCCCCGCCCCCTCCGCCGCCCATCAAGCAGCCGCTGTTGGACATTCCCGGCGGCAAGAAGCAGGCTCAGCAACAACAGCAGCAGCAGCAGCTGAAGGGGGCGGCGCCGGGAGCCACGCCCCCTCTGGATGCGTACCACTATCAGATAATGTATGCGCACTGTGTGCAGCAGCAGCAGCGGGAGCGGGAGAGGGAAAGGGAGCGGGAGCGAGAGAGGGAACATCTGCCACATGCCCACCCGCATCCCCATCCGCTGCCCCACCAGCATCGAGCGGTGCTGGTGGCGGCGGCACCAACCCATCCACATGCCCCGCACCACCACCACCCACCGCCCGCGCTTAACTCCTCGTCGGCATTTCGTCCTTGGGGTCCCACCACCACCAAGGCCTTTCTGCACGCCTACAGTGCGACGTTCTCCTCGCTCCCGTACGCCTGTCAGGAGCCGCCGGAGCTCCAGAATCCGGAGCGGGTGGTACGGAGTACGGACAAAAGGTATGCGGAAAGGACATACCAACCCAATGTGGCTTTGGCACCGCGCAAGAGTATTCTCTCCAAGGAGCGGGACAAGGACAGGGACCGTCTGGAGCGGGAGGTGATCGAGCAGCGTCAGCGGTTGCGGGAGAAGGATCACCAGGTGCAGGTGGTGCAGATCAAGCAGGAGCGCTCCCAGACACCGACTCCGCCGGCCAACACACCGCCAGAGGTGGCACTACCGGGGCCAATGGAAGTGCTGGAACCACCGCACACCTCCTCCAGTGGCAGCAATTCCCCCTTACCCTTAGCACCACACCAAGCCAATGGTTCGACGACTGCTGCACCACCACCACCACCCACTAGCCTGAGAAACATGCGCAGCCCGGAGGAGTTCTCGGCGGGCGGGAGCAATGAGATTACCTCTTCCACCTCGCCGCACCACCAGCAGTCGTCAGTGGTGGTGGTGCAGCAGGCGGGTGGGGCAGCTGGAGCGGCTGGTGCTGCACCAGCAACGCACCACCAGCACATCATAGCCACCGTCAACCAGCATGCCAAACTCTTGCCCAGCTCCAGTTCTCTGCCAAACGGAAATGGCGGATCCAATTCGCTGGCCCACAACAACGAACCGAGTCGGATTAGGATCAACAAGAACCTGATGGGACAGCAGCAGCCATCGCTCTCCACAGCTCCGCACCACCACATCCAGCACCATCCGACGCATATGCCCCACTATGGCCATGGCTTCTACAAGAGCCAGGCCACCTCGCCCACTCAATCCTCCAGTGCTGGCCTGAATCTGAGCACCCACTCCTCGAATGTGGTCAGTTCGCCGCATCCCAAGTCCCAGAGCAATCTCCATGCGGTGCTCACCACCCACCACAATGGCAAGCCACATTTGGGCAGCGAGTTTGAGCTGTCCACGGATACGGACGACACGGATAGCCTGAATGGTGAGCCCGATTCCAGTGCCATGTTGCCGCCCTGGGAGCAGGCGGTGGAGTCCCTGAGGGATACGCGTCCCCGCGACCGGGAGAGGGTGCTGCATCTGCTGCAGAGGCTGCTGCAGGAGAACCATCAATATCGCTACAATAACCTCCAACTGAGTGAGCTGCTCCACAAGCAGGATGCCCATATTGCCGATCTGACGGAACAACTCCAGCGATATCGGCGGCAGTTCGAGGAGATCGATTGCAAGGTGGATCTGCGCAAGATCCCCTTCAAGCAGCAAACCCATCTGGAGGAGGTGGTGGTGGAGGAGGGGCGCGGCGCCCCCGAGGAGGAGGAGGAGGACGAGGAGGAGCTGGAGGAGGATGAGATGGAGGATCGGGCCAACAACAATAACCAGCAGGAGCAGTCATCGATTATAAAAGCTCCCACAAATGGCCTGCGAAGAAGTAACTCTCCTCTAAATTGCTGTGAGGAAGACCTGGAGAAGCGAGAGAGCGAAGAGCCGGAGAACAAAAGGATCAAGCTGCAAGAGGATGAGCCCCAAGCCCAAGATGACCCGCCAAGTCCTGCTTTTCAGCCCGACGAGGCGGTGAAGTCCCAGGAAAATGGCGAGAAAATCTCTTTGAAAAGTCCACAGCCCAGTCAAAACTCCAGCGATGAGGAAATGGAGGAAGACGAGGAGGAGCAGGAGCAGGAGCAGGAGGAGGAGGAGGACGACGACGAGGAGGTTCAGGTTCTGGCCCAGGCCCCGCATAGTAGCGCTCTGGCCACGCCCCCCACAGCGACGACGCCCATTTCGCCGGACTCGGCGGCAACTGCCGGACAGTTGTTCGACAGCAGCAACAGCAGCGATGAGTCGTCGATGAAGAAGGCCCAGATGTCCGCCTGTCATGCCCTCGAAAAGATCAGCATCCTGGGCGGCAGCGAGGAAAAGCCTTCCCCCGACGGAGCAGAGGAGAGCCAGGACGATGAGGCGGAGGAGGATCCGCTGGAGGACTCCGATTCCGATGACGATGAGATGCCCCTGCAACAGCGACAGCAGCAGCAGCGTCAGCGGCACCCCAGCATTCTCCATCACAATCCCACTCCGCATCCAACTGCGCCACATCCACCCATGGCCACAAAGGCCAGCAAGAAGGAAACACCACCTGCACCACCCACACCAACGGCCACATCAGCCCCCAATCCAATCCCAAACCCAACCACAACAAACTGCGAGTTACAAATCAAAAAGGAAATAGCCTAGAGATTAGGGAGACCCAGAATCCAACCCAGAAGAAAACCTCTCAAAGGAAAGCTCTTTCACAGACACACACACAGACACACATACACACACACACATGAAAAGCGTTAACACTGAGTTAAGATTCCCGATCTAATTTGTAGAAGAAAGTGCAGCCCAAATTCAAGCACAAAGCCCAAAACGCACATTTTACCTACTGATGGGTATTATAAAGACACTACAAACAATTTCGGACACCAAACTAAATTTAAAAAACTTTAAAGATCGATTTTATGATCCAGATTTGAAGCTGCTTAAAATCGATCCAAAGAAACTGGGGAAAATTTGATTTCCCACCATAAAAAGAATTCAAAATTTTTGCAAATAATTTTTTAAACGCTTTCAAATAGCTTGAATTGATCTCACTTAAAAAAAAAAACACACACAAACCACAACATTTATTTAGGCTTCCCTTTTAAAAAAAAAGAAAATTTTGAATATCTTTCAATTTTGCTTGCAGAAATTATAAATGAAACCAAAGCTTTAAAAAACAAACAAATTAATTTTTGTGTATATTGTTCAACGACCAATTTGAGCGTGTGTTTTTACCACTTACTGCTAAACCTAATTAAGTTATTAGTTTTTTTGTATAAATTTGTAAGCTCTGCAAGACATTTAACCCCATTTAAAATATTATTCAAAGCGAGGCTTCGAAAGCAAAATTTAGGAAAGGTTTTTCTTTGGTCAGACAGGCAGCTGGTTCTTATACAGACAGAGGAGAGGAGAGTGGAGTGGAGGGGAGGAGACGCCCCTCTGGAAACCATTGTAGTTGTATTTAGTTTAATTCTATCTTTAAGTTGGACAGACAAGACGGATCAGAGAGATAGAGAGATAGAGAGAGAGAGCGAGAGCGACGAGGGGAGAAAGATACACACAAAATGAACCCACCACAGATAACAACAACAACAACAACAAACAAATGCTAAACAATTCTAACGTAATTCTTATTAAAGGAAAGCTTAACAAATATTTTATAGTTAAGGAGTTGCCGCGTTAAATTTATACAATACAAATACAAATACGAGTAATATATTCTACGATATATGATAGATGCGGGGCAGCAAGTGCGGGATTATTAACTAATGCTAAGCCTCCACGAGATGCATAAACATATACAGATACAGATACAGATACATAAACACGTACGCATACATAACGATTAATATTTATTGTAGCTGCTAGTTCTAATTCGAGTAATTTACTTAATTGTATAATTATAGTCTTCTGTTCTTTTTCACCTTGTAAGCTTTGCTCTGTAGGCATTTAGTTTCGTAGATCGTAACCGTAACAACCGCATCTGCTGGATAGTTCTTAAGGCTTCTCCTCTGCTTAGTTCTTTGGCCGCTGTGAACGGCATCGAATGGTCCAAGTTGAATTTTGTAAATATGATTTTCTTTCGACGAGATTAGAGTACGACGGATTTTAGTTGCCAACACTTTGTGAGAAACATATATGTGTATATGTATATGTACATATATACCATATATGCTAGATATCTTCTGGATGATAACCAACTGGAAACAAACCCAAGCCAAGAGCCAAGCGAAAAGAGCGCAGAGATTTCTAAAATCTATAAACTTTTGTTATAAAAACATATTTCATAAATTATTTATGCCTGTGTGTGTTTGTACTTTCTAAAAGAAAACATTTCGTTCTGTATTTAATAATACGATTTCTGAATTCAAATTCAAATTCAAATTTAACAAGAATACGAAAACGAAGCAAAAGAACTTAAAATATTCAACAACAAATTCAAACCAAAATCTATGTAGATCCTAAGCTAAAATTGTGTAAAATTGTATAAATTTAAAGACGCGAAAACGAAACATTTAAAACGTAAACATTACAATTAATAACAACAATTTCAATTGTGAGACATAAAGCGTAAAAAAAGAAAAACAAAAACGAAAACGAAAAAACCATTGTTATGCATATTTAAAACGTTAAATAAATTACATGCAACAAACAAAAAAATACAAAAACAAATTTCAATTGCTATGCAAGAAAAAAAATAAAAACAAAAAATATACAAATTATTGTAAATTAATTCTCTTAAATTTTGTGTTTCATTTTGCCCGACCAGAACCAGAACGATAATAAACGAATTACATTTAGTGAATTATAGAAAACAGCAAAACAGAAAACTACCGAGCGGATAAGGACGAGAAATGGTTAATCAAAAAACGTCAAAACGGTTTTCAGCAAATTTCGTGTATTTATGGCCAAATTTTACAAACGTTGAAAATAGTTGAGCATACAGAGATGAGAAAAATCCAAACATTTTTTGTATCATTTTTGCTAACAACCCAAAGAGATAAACCACAAAACAAAAACAATCATTTTTATAATTAAACAAGTAAAATATATTGACAAATTTTACATAACCCGAGTGTTTATATATGACTTATTATATATTTAAATTTAAAAAAACGGAGCTAGCGCGATGCCCAGCAAAATATCTTTGCCCAGCTTAATAATTAAATCGACTTGATATTGTTAAAACTTAAACGTGCAAATGCTAAGCAAGATGAAGAACAAGAAATCACAAAATAATGGCATAAGTTATACATTAATAAACAAACATGCAGCAACAAATCCGCGTCTTGTCAAAATACAACATATACATACATAATTATATGTCTGACGATTCAGAATGCAGAAATAAAATGTACAAATTGTGGAGCAAATAAACAATAGAAAATGTAGTGCGAATTCGATGGAGGGAGGGTGGGAGGAGTATGGAAAGTAAAATCAGAAAATTAAATGCACCACATGCAAATAAAGTTTAATCAAATTAAACAGTTAATGAAAAATAAAATTTAACTTCAACGTTTCATATTTAAGTAGTGCAGAAACAAATAAATACAAGAGAAAAACAAACAAATTATTACATATGTAATGAAAACAAAAACAACAAATAAAAAACGATAAATATTATGCAAAATATATATATACACGCGTTGTTTTTATTTGGATACGAAGGTTCGGTGAAGTACTTTTCCTGAGAAGTTCGAATAAATATAACGAACATTTTTTATCTACACATCATTTTACACAGACTTGTACAAACTATGCAGCGCCACTAGGCTGGTGTACATATTTGGAACTATAATAATTTTCACATTAATTGTGTGTTTTTATTTGGGCGAAACTCAGTAATCTTAAAAACATTTACACATTTGCAAAAATCTTCTTAATTGCATCAGTTGCAGGGTGCAAAATAAGAAAAATTTTAAGGAATGAATGATTTTAATGTATTAACTTTCTTTATTAAAAAACATATTTTTATTCTACATTTTCGTTTCTACATCAATAATGGTAAATACATTGGCGCCAGGTAAACAAACGCACCGTGTTCACTATTGTTACTTTACAGATATTATACAAAAGAAATGGATTATGTAAAATGTATTTAATTCAAATGCAATCAAAATTAATTAAAAACAAGAAAGGAAGGCTAGCTTCGGTACCCGAAGCTTAGAATACCCTTGCAGGCTAGTTACTTTTAAACCGTTCAATCGTTTGTATGGCAGCTATAGGATATAGTAATCCGATTTTTGGATTTTTAAATTTCTAAAAAGGCTTTACTGGCTATGAAAACTGTTTTTATCAAGAATGAATTAATTGTCTTGAAAAACACCAGAGTTATGCCCAATGACCCATTTTCTCCCATAGTTCCTATGGCAGCTATAGGATATAGTAGTCCGATTTTAATGAAACTTTTAGGATATGTTAAAATTGCTATTAAATAGAGTTTTCCAAGAAATAAATAAATTATCTTAAAAAATGGCGAAATTTTGGCACTTTTTCCCAATCGTTCCTATGGCAGCTATGTGATGTAGTGTTCCGATTCCGGCCGTTCCGACTTATATACTAACTGCAACAGATTGAAGGGTCGGTGCCAAGTTTCAGCCTGATAGCTTTAAAACTGAGGGACTAGTTTACATAGCAACCGACAGACAGACAGACGGACAGACGGACAGACGGACAGACGGACAGACAGACGGACAGACAGACGGACATGGCTAGATCGACTCGGCTGGTGATGCTGATCAAGAATATATATACTTTATAGGGTCGGAAATGTCTCCTTCACTGCGTTGCAAACTTCTGGTCAAAATTATAATACCCTCTGCAAGGGTATAAAAATCATGCAAAAACTCAACTACCATATTACAAAAGATGCCGTTTGTGATTTGGGTGCCTTGCAAATATAGTATGATTTAATTGTGCAATTCCTATCATTTATTCCCGGGTCATTCGGTTTTGCAATATCGACGCAGTGCTCATTTCCATTCAAATTATTGGGTTCCCCCGGTTGCCAGATATCCAACGATATAGGCTGTCCACTCACAAACCAATTGAAAGTTCGATCGTTGGCCAGGTCGTTGCCAGAGGTCCAGTATGTTTTAAAAACAATTTCCGTTTCTAAAAGATACTTATTGATCGCAGTCCACTCCTCAATACTTTCAAAATCGATCAGTCCTGCGCCCATTTTTCGACAAGACTCGTAGGCATCGAACCAATTCTTCCTCAAGTTACTTTCAATAAAGTAGTATCCATCGCCGATCTTTAAAAACGGTGCTGTAGTTATGTTTAAAAAACCTGGCACACCTAAAAATGCGAATGATAACTTTACATATATTTCTATACCATATAGTTTATTTAAACTCACCATCAATCACATTAGGAGTTATTTTATAGGCCACAGCCAGGGAAAGTAATCCCAAAAATATGTATAATCTAGTGTTCATTGAAAGTACTTTCTGAAGACTGAACGGAAATTTGCACACCTAGCGACTTTTATATAGCCTATGGCTAGTTTATCTAGAACGGAATTGCCAATTATTGCGCACCCGACTTATTTGCTTTACGGAAATGCACCATAAATGGACATCTTAAAATCATATGGGAATAAAACTCATATAAACTAATTACCAGATTAACTGTGAAATTGATATGGAGTGAACGATAACGACATCCACTTCAATCGGAAAAGATTAAATCGCGGACCCCAAATATTATTTTTAATTTGTGTACTCATTTTTCCTAGAGCTAAAAGGTATATCGTATTGAGAAGGAAGTATTTCCGATCCAATAAAGTATAAATAATCTTTTTGATTAGTACGAAAAGCTGAGTCCATATATTACTCTATTAGGAATAGGATTTTCAAAAGCAACCTGTGTAATATTTTCCAAACACAGCATGTCGATTTATTTTTAGTAGCCTTTTATTAAGGATTGAGAAATATTATTCTTTATAAAATTTATAAATTATAAGCATTCGTTAAGTTCCTATATTTTTTCAGGTAACTAAATCTTTAAATTTAATTTTTTTTAAAGAAATATTAAAGTTTCTTTTGTTGGGCTTGAACTATTTTTAAGGCATCCCCGAATTTTCTCAATTTTTTAATTTATAAGAGCATCGCATCCCAAGAGAGCGGAACAAGCAAAACGAAAACTAATCTCGTTTACCTGCTTGGGTGAAAAATTGAGAAAGAGCCAAGACCAAGACCTGTCTCAAGTCTCGTCTTCAGTCGTTACTAATTCACGATCGCGCAAAGAACGCCAAGCGCTAAAATTTACGAAGATTCTTGATGAAAACACTATAAACTTATAAATGGAAAATCATATATGAAAAGTGCTTTATTTTGATGGCGAGTGCAAATAATTCAATTTATGAAAGCAATACCTTTTAAATTGAGTTGCATTCAATTTTCCCAGACCTTTTTGTTTGCAAATCGTTTTTGGCTTTGTGTTGGCCAAGAATTTTCAGTCTAGAACCGGTTTTTTAGGTCCAACGAAAACCAGAGATTGAAAGAGAGAAAATAAGAGAGTTTCAAAGCGGAACGTGGAAGTGAAAACATAAACAAACCCATTGGCGAAATAAAACAATAACAAGCGTTTGAAAAGAGGAAATGGAAACACGTGCACCGCTGCAATAACCAAATCGATCCACAGAAGTTATATCGCCAAGTTAGTAATGAGTCTTCCTCAGTTGATCGATGATTTGCAACGCCTCTCGGAGGATCAGGATAGTGCAGATGTTGTGTTCATATGTGGGAGAGATGAGCGCATTTATGCCCACAGGTTGATGCTGATGGCGCGGTGAGTAGCACTTTAAAAAAATATGTAGTCAGTCCTTTACACAAATTCTTTCTTTAATTTTTATATGAAATTTCGTACTTTTATATATCAGTGGTTTTTTAAGAAATATTGTTTTCATATTTTATATAAATTAAATGTTAGTAATACCCTTTTCTTCTTGTGTGGAAGACGATGATTGCCTCCATTCGATTTCCTTTTTGGGATCATACAATGTTGCGTGGACGAATCTTAGGCATCCAATCCGATCATTCCAGTTGGTCACTCAATTAATTTGTGCCGCGATTCCCATTTCGGTCCATTCAATTTCAGCTGCAAGAGCTTCAAGACAGCCAAGAGGGGCGAGGTGTGCCGCATTCCCGGATGCACTGTCTCCCCAGCAGCTCCTGGGGCTTCAACTCCAACCACGATTCGATTGCCCCATGTGAATCCAGATCTATTCAGGCAATTTATATTGTACGTCTACACAGCCAAGGTAAAACCTTATATTTTTTAACTCGAAATTTCGGTAGTGGATGCAACTAACAATTAATATTTTCAGTTGGTTCTGCAAGACTCGCAGGTATTCCAAATGATGATGATGGCCCAGGATATGGGCGTGGTGGAGCTCCGCACTGCCTGTGAGGATCATGTTATATCCACTTTGTCCGTGGACAATGCCTGTACATTTTTAACTGCGGTTATGGAGATTCACGAAAAAGCAGGTGTGTTAAAAGTTAATATTTTTACGTTAATGTATAAACTGATGAAAGGTTTTCAAGGAAAAATAAGAAGTCAAAAGGGTTTATAAATATTTTTGTAAGATATAACTTGATTTGTTTTGTGAAAATTTAAAAAATATAGTTGTTATTAGAACAACACAACTAATAATTTAATTAGTCACAGGCGAAAAGTTCGCCAATAAGCCAAAAGCGAATATTAGAATATTCTTTTACATAAAAAGTAAAAAACCATGTCGAGTTCAAGAATTCCTACCCAATCAAAATACCAAATCTGGTATTTTCGTGCCGGCCAAGCGCAATTACACCACCTATCGATAGAAATTAACAGCGCACGTTGTGTTATCAGAATCACGTAACACTCGCAATGCATGTTTTTATTTGCATTACCGAACCTTTAATATTACAACTAATCAAAAGCCAGCAGATGAAGTTAGTCCAGATCTGCCCCAAAATGCAGATGACGATGGATTGCCTAGTACTTTGATTGCTCGCTCTGTATTCTTTGTCCATACTTCCTAGAGATGAGGTTCCAAGAGTCCATAAACCGGTCCATGCACATGGATACGCATTTCTATTGGGGATAATGGGAATAAATTATATGAACATTCGGTAATGTTTATGTAAGGCTGATATCTTGCCTGTTCCGAGGAATCGAGCGATGAACCGGGTTTACTGACACACTTTTTGAAGCACGTTTGCGTCATTTTTGTGAGCAGCTCCTGGGCATTGGCCACCGCAATCTGTTGCTTCACCTGATCCATGATCTCTCCTTTGTCCACGTTAGCCATAGCCATTTTGTAATGTTTTTATTTAGAACAAGTGTTAAATTAACTAAGAAAAATGGAAAACTTCTTCCACAACTTTAACAATAAGCCAATTCGTTAACAGAGGAATTGCGATAGTCTATCGATAGACTGCTGTTAAGGTACATGGAATAACTAAATGATTTTCATTAAATGTTTCATCTAAAAAACATGGAAGCAATCATTATAACAACTGAACAAATATTAATAATTTGTTTGGTTGAATTTAAAAGTATATAATAATGAAATCAGTGACTTGCTTTAAGCTCTGTTAACTTTAAAGTAACCTGAAAATTGTTAACGATATTTGGATTATCGATATATATCTGCCCATCGCCTGGACAAAAAAAGACGCCGGCAAAAAGAAGCAAAAATTTAGCCAAACTTAACTAAACTGAATTAAAGGCGCCGGAAAAAAAGGAAACATGTCGTTCAAGGGCAATCCCAAGGTGCAGAAGGTGATGGTGCAGCCCATCAACCTGATCTTCCGTTACCTGCAGAACCGATCCCGCGTGCAAGTCTGGCTGTATGAGAACATCTCGCTGCGCATTGAGGGCCACATCGTGGGATTCGACGAGTACATGAACCTGGTGCTGGACGACGCCGAGGAGGTTTACCTGAAGACGCGTCAAAGGAAGACCCTGGGAAGGATAATGCTGAAGGGCGACAACATCACACTGATACAGAACGTCAATCCCACGAAGGAGTAGGAGATGGAGCTCCTATCCTGCGTATTCCACCCACGATAGCTGCACGTCTTAATTATAAGTTAACTAAATAAATGTAACACTCGGAGAAAGTTGAATAAACTATAGAATTTCGAAACATTATGTGCTTTTCAATGGATAACTGGTTTTATACAGATTATTAGGGTATATTGTACGAGTAGGAAGTCTCAAATTGGTAGGTTTTTACTTTAAAAATAAAGTTTTTAACATAAATAACTGATTTTCTACTTTATTTTTAGGTGCAAAATGTGCTGCCACTTTTATGGAACGCTGCATCATCTTTATTGGGGAGAATGCCACGGAGTGTGTCAAGACAAATGCTTTCCTCACCTTAACCAAGGAGGCACTCATCAAGATCATTTCTTCAGACTATGTAAGATCATAGACAGACAGAACTTTCCCTTTCACTCTATTTTACTACAACCAGACATATCTAAAAAAATATTTTTATCCGATTAAAAGATAAACCATTTAAATACAAATTATTATGAATTTCTATACTTCCAGTTCTGCTTGGAGGAGGAGGAAGTGTGGCGATGCGTTTTGGCCTGGGCCAAATATCAGGCCGGTGTGACCCAGCCCACTGCCCACTGGACTGAGGAGGAGCGTGCTCGGGTGTGCCAGCATTTGAGTGGAGTAATGGGCCATGTACGTCTCCTTCTGATTGATAGCCAAGTTTTTGCCGAGGAAGTGGAGCCCACAGGTGCTGTTCCCATGGAACTGTCCTTGGAACGCTATCGCTATGCCGCTTTGCATGCCAACAAATTGATGGATAATGACAAGAGACTCCAGCCCCGGTTAACTATGGCGGTGAACATGTTTCCGGGTTCCCAAATCTTGAGGAACGATAAACTTCAAATGCAAAATGTCTTGAATGGTTGGTATGGTGTGCCCAAGCAATCGTGGCGATTGGTTTTCAGGGCCTCCACCCATGGCTACGATTCGGGGGCCTTTCATCGCTACTGCGATGGAGTGGCTCCCTGCATGGTTATCGGATTGGGATCTCATGGGGGGATCAGTGGCGGCTACACAGACGTTGCCTGGGCCAAAACAAGTCGCAAGGGCGGTTATGTCCATTCGGAGAGGGCTTTTCTCTTCGCCCTGAATCCGGGGAATGGTGAACAGCCGGTCAGATTTGATATTGTGAAGAAACCATACGCTATCTGCTATCATCCAGAGTGAGTATCATCCGCCTTCTACTGCATCATCTCAAGCACTATTCGTGTTTTTTATAATTATATTAAAAATAAGCACTTAGACTTTCGGAAATTATAAAACGGATCAACAAGTCAGAAGGTCTATTAACAAACTCTACATTTGTAGCTAAATACGAGTTAAATTTAAATCATTTACCAATTTTAAAAGTAGCGGGCGTGATCTGTGAACGAATATATACAAAATAAATTACAAAACAACAAATGTTAACTTCGGCTTTGAAGATGATTTAAAAGCTTTTAACATCTTCTCCCTTGATAAACCGTTTGAGAATATGTTAATTGGCTCTTTTTTTTTAATTAATTAGTAATAAATACGGTGCAGCTGAAGGCAACATGTTTTATGTATATCTTGAGACCTTCCAATTAACATAATCCCCTTCTCCTTACAGTTGTGGTCCCATTTTTGGCGCCGGTGCGGACCTGCTAATTTCCAGTAATTGTAATGCAAACATGGAATCCTACTCGAATCTACCCCATTCCTATGATGGAAACAATGCAGCTCACCTGACACTCTTCGGAGACTACAACTTTACCATCAGCGACTACGAGGTATACACTTTGGCTTCCGCGGGAGGAAGTGGCAATGGTGGAGCAGGCCACAGCAGCAATCACAACCAGATTCAGAACCAGAACCTTTCAGCGAACGGCCAAGCTCCTGGGGTGCCCACAAAAGCAAAAGCATACGATAGGTACTAGGCGATAGAACGCAAACAACTCAAAACAAATCCAATCCAATCAAATCGAATCCAATCGACGTAAACAACCACTTGTAGTTGCATCAGTTATGCTGGCAATAAAACTATTTCCTTGAACGATCCGAACGCTCGAATATTGTAATCCCAGATCCGCAACGGCCGGGCTAATGGTATTATGTGACGGGTTCATGACTCCGCCCAAGGTAAAAACCAGAAATCGAAAGGTAATTAATGAATTGTTATATAAAGAAAACTTTTTTTGGCGGCTGTCTTGACTTCCATCTAGATGCCAAGAATCGAACCAAATTAATTAACTGGTTTCCCGCTTGTATGTAAAGCTGAAAGTGTTACCAAAAACACCTAATACTCAAAAAAAATATAAAAGCAGAGGGCGGCTTTAAGAGTTTACTGTTTTCGCAGAATAAATACTTCAATCTGCACTCTTGGTGCCAGGTACCGGAGTTGTCAGTCCGGCTTTTCTCTATCAAATATATATATATATTTTTGGGTTATTAAATTCATGAACTTGAAATGATTTTATAAAGAAGAATTTCTTATTAGATAACCAATCTTTAATCTTTGATCAAACAAACAATTTATATTGGAATTCAATATCTAGATATTAAGAATAATTGAGCAATAAATTAATTATAATTACAAACCTTGAAATAGTTCTATAATGTTTCTTAATTGACGAATATCGTAGATTTTGGTTGTGTGCTTAAAGATATTTTAAAATAAATAAATGCCAAACAAAATGCATTGTATTATTAACAAAAGCGGCATTACTGAAATCGCCTCCATTAAATAACTGTGAAAAATGAATCGTTTTTTGCTGACAATTTGTGGCTTCAATGGGCTTATTTAATTTGCCTTCCCGCTTAAGTCATCCAGTTTCCTTCGGTGCGTTCATCAACCCATGGTCCAACTCTCGTGGCGACTGCTCCACATTGTTACAGATATAGATCTGTCTATATAATAGTTATGAATGTGCACTTGAACCTGGCCGATCGGTCCACACCTCTCGAATAGTGGAACAATTGACAAAGGAAAACAAATGCGTAAATGGCAATTTCTGTTGATATTGCCTTAGCTGTTTCTGTTTCAGTTTCAGTTTGTGTTTTGTTGGGGTGGGGGAGGGGCTACATTTAAGCCATAACAATAATAGTGTCGGCTAATGCTGAATTATAATGAAATCTACGGCAACCACCTCCCTGGCAGAGACCCCTTCGGAAATGCTGAAGTTGCTCTCGACTGGTTTTCAACTACTTTTCAAAATGCTTCTGATAAATTGGTCCACGGTCTAAATTGGTTCTAATTAAAGCTTTTTTATGCTGATCGAATCGATCAACATCGATGGCTGGGGCCCCCACATTTTTGTCATTCGTCTCGAGCCGGGGATTGGAGATCCGAAAAAAAAACCCCTGAAAGAAAAACAAAACAACCATGAGAGACCCGAGACCCCATGATAAAAAGGAGAACCCTCGACAATGGCAGCCAGCAACAAACACTTGATGTTTGTGGCGTTTTATTTTATCGTGGCTGCACAACAGATTGGCAGTTAAAATTTGTTAACGACTTAAGGCCACAACATCTCGAGAGCCACCTTTCGATAAGGTCTACAAATTGTTGCCGGCGCTGTTTCACTTCTCTTTGACAGACGACAAAAGCGGCCAGAGGCGATTTAATATCCAGGCCCAGGCGCTAGAAGGAATGTCATTTATGGATCTCGATTCAGTTCGATTTCGCGTCAAATTATTTGATTGTCGAGTGGATTTGGAATTGGTTTTGATTTCGAATTTGGAGCCATGGATTCGCTCTGCTCCATGTGCTGGCAGCAAACAGCCAAATCCATCCAAGAAGTTTCAATGTCTGTCGCATGAAAAGGGAAAGGCAAAAAAATATAACTAATGCTTAGAGCAGTTTTATTTCTATTTGTTTTTTTTTTTCATTTTCGTTTGAACTGAACTATGTGTGCGAGCAGAGTGCAAACTTGTTCTGGCCTTATGAAATCGGTTCGGTTCAAATTGCATCTGGGTATGCAACATGTGAGCAGAGAGTCTAGGGACGGGCAGGAAGTGCCGGAGTCTAGCATGAATCACACGTTTCCTCATATGGGAAAATCTATAAATTACACATTACAATTTATTCGTGGAAATGGCAGGGAAGTAGGGCGTCATTTAGTAATGTAAACAAAATAAATAACAAATTTTTTATAAAAAAAATAAACGTGATAAATTATTTATTGCATTCATTTTCCACAAGAGTTATTCAAACTAAATACTTCTCATTTTGCTTCGAAATAGATTGAATTTAATAATTTACTTTAATATAATGAGGATTTATTTCATAAATGATTTAATTTGTAGTTTTCATGGGATTCACTTTCCATCCCTGGATTTTTATGAAAATGTGCAATATTAGTTTGGGCTTGGTCAGCAGCAACCCCCATAGAACAAAGGCCTGGCTATTAGCCATGGCCATGGCTATGGTTATGACTTGGCCAGCACTCAACATTACATTGAAAAAAGTTGCCCATCAATCCAAATGTTTGAAACGGAAGTCATAGTGGGTGAAGAATCAATCCTCAAAATTGTGTTTACTTTATTTCTTAATTTAAATCACATTTTAAAACCCTCTAAAGGTATCGGAAACACTAAACGGAAACCAATATAAAAACCTGATGTATATTAATATACACTTTGTTCCCAAATTTAATCAAAATTATGCCTGAATATTTAATATCTCGATTATGAGTAACTCAAGAATTTTCGAATTCTATGGGTATTTTTAAACCGATTTCTTTGCCAAACATTAACCTCAATACTTTTCGGGTGACTGTTCAATTAAGCAAAGAAAAAAAACTCAAACGGGTTATTTAGATAGGCTAAACCGCAAAAATTCGGTTATACAATTTTGTGACGAAATGGAATTTAATGTATGCCATATTCTGTTCCTTAATTATGCACAAACTGGTAGATTCACACAGCACATTTTTTTCCAGTGTACCTGCAGGCAGCAGCTGGCCAAACCCAAGTGTTACAGTTTAAGTGACTTATTTGCATGTAAGAATGCGAAAAGGAAAAGTGGCTCAAGATACCGCGAGTGACCCTGAAAAGGGGACCTGGGCCAAAGTATCTCTACTCAATACATATCCTCCATCAGAAAAATTCCCCACTCGAGTGAGCTAACTGAATCATCCCATCAAGCAGGAGATCAAACCCCATTAAAGGGCGTTTTTCCCAGAAAAAATCATGCGAGCGATAAGATCACGGCACGCTGCTTCTATTCTAACCATTAGTTGCATCCGTTTCCGCCTGTCGAAACGAGGGGCAGCGGGCAGCTCCAGTTTGCGAGGTGCTAATATGCAAAGTGGACGCATTGAACCGAGATCCATGACGTCGCGGGGTCTACACCTCCGACAATCCGCTCATTCGAGTATAGTCTCCACCCATCCCCCATGCCCCGATCCCCGCCAGCGGCGAGTCATTCATTCATAGCATCATCGCCATCATCAATTTGCTCATCGCCCAATGCACTCGACACACTTCAGACTACTATACTACTGTATGGCTAACCCCCGCTGACCCCGCCCTGTAACCACTAGCCACTGTCTCACCTGGCCCCAAGAGAGAGAGAGAGAGAGAGAGAGAGAGGGAGGTGAGATAACCCGAAGATTTTATAACTATATTTGTATCGCGTGGAGAAGAAGAGAACTCGGTCGCCAATCAATCGCTCTCTTAGGCTGGCGGTGATGTGTGTAACGACTCGACTCCTCGGCACCTCGACTCCTCGACTCGCGATGCTCTTCACAACCAGTTTTGAAAGCCCACTTTAAATATACTTTTGCTTTTCATTGCCTTCGATGTGAAACAAAAACAGCGCAGACATCGATTTCGGTTTGGTTACTGTGATTAATATGCGTTTCTCGGCGAAAACGATACTAAAAATGTATTTCAGCCACCGCTGACGAGCCGACGAATCTACGACGCATCCAGGCATTGACCTAGGTCACAAATCCCATCTCCAATGGGTTCTCATTAACCTAATCCCACTTCGAGGGATTCTCCCGCCAGGTACTTGTCGCAGAAGATTCCCTCGGTTAAGGTAACCGGAAGGTTAACTAAGGGTTCAAGCTAATCTTAAAATTGCTCTAATTTTGTAAAATATATTATTGATCCCATTTAAAAGCATTGCATTTATTTTTTTTAAATGCAATAAATTCGATTTTCAATTTTGTTTATCAAATTGATTAAAAATTATTCTATTCGTCACTATTTTGCATATCTCAAGGCACTGTTTTTGGCTCGTAAATAATTAAGAAATAGCATAAACAAAGAAATAAGGTGCAGCTTCGTTATAATTATTTATGCCTTGATTTATATGATTTTTTTAAAGGCTCGGTGGCTAATTAAAAACAATAAAACTAACTTCCGTATTTAATTAAATTATCCAGATATAAAAAAAATTTGAAGAAATTAGTTTTAGGGATATTTAGTTATATGTAAATAATAAACTAATTTATAATAAAATAACTAATTTATAACGAAATAATTAAATCTTATACATTTTTGGAAAAAAGAGGCAACCTCCTTTCAATAAAAATTCCTTGCAATCTATATAAATAATGGTATCGTCTGAGCTAAAAAAGAAATTATAATGTTTTAATTAAGTGTTAAAACCAACAAAATAAAGGGAATTTACAGTTCGTCGGGGCTTGTATTGATTATTTTCCGGTTTTGTTTTATTTTTCATTTTGCCATTCAGCTGAAACAAAAACGACAGCTAAAAAGCAACTCGGCATGCAGAGCGCTCCGCTCTTAGCCAGATTCAGAGATTCCGGGCCCCAGAGATTCCCAGGGAGCTGAGCGCAGTGTTTCAGTTCGGAGATTTTGAGATTTTTTCGAGACTCCGAGACCCGGAGAGTGTTGGGCTGAAGCTGAAACATTTTCCCCCCCTAAAGTTAAGTTTTTTTTTAAAGGCGCACGGCGAGAACGGCTCAGTCGCGATTGTCAGCTTGGCGTGAATGGTTTTTTAGCACTAAAACGCGGACCGGAGGCCGGAGCTCGAAATCACGCTTAAGTTATTTAATAACAACAACATCGTTTGCACATAGTTATATACATATACCACATAACGCGAGCCACCTATACCAGTGTGTGTGTGTAGTTAGTGCTTGTGTTTATATTCGAGAGGCAAAGTGTGTGTGCGCAAGAGCCATTGTTGGGTGCCAGGGGTGGCAAGTGGGACAGGAAGGTGGGAGCAGAGCTGATCTGATCTGACTGATTTGTTATTTTTGCATAAATCAATTCCGATTTCGATTTCGATTCCGAGAGCGCGCGCCATCAATTTCCGTGCACGCTGATCTGTTCTAGATGATGTCGCATGCGCAGCCGAATCGAGTTTGTGGCCTAAGTCTTTCGTTTGCCCACTGATATTCGATATGGCTCTGACGAACTTCTCCCTGCCATTCGGTGGTCTCGGCCAGCCATGGGGTGTCACCCTGGCCCCCCTGCATCCGATCCATCAGCTGGCCAGCAACACCAACAATCTCCTTTACTCGCCGGCCGATCATCAGCAACAGACTCCGGCCGAGGCGGCTGGCCATCCACCGGAGTACTTCAAGAACAATCCCTATGCACCGCCCCAGGCGTCGGGTGGTTATCAATATCAAAATACGGCAGGCGGCACAAGACACAAGCCCCAGAACAATGCCTATTTGCCACCCACAGCTCCGAATGCAGTCCGGAACTCGGTGTACCATATCCAGCAAGTGCAGCAGGCCCAGCAGCAACATCAACAGATTACCCAGCAGCAACGGCAGCAGCAGGATCAGAACGAGAACAGCGTGTCCTTCCAGAGTGCCAGCTCCAGTTCAAGGTCAAGCAGTAGTTCTGCGCAGGGCTCCATCCAGCTGACACAGACCCATTCGAGTGGCAGGGGTCCGGCGGAGGGATCGTACTCACGATTTCCCGGACAGCCAATCCCACAGCAGCAGCAGCAGCAACAGCCGCTGCAGCAGCCGCAGCAGAAGCAATATTTCAATGCCCATGGCAGTGCCAGTGCCACTTTTACCAAGAACAGCGGCAGCTTTAGTATTACCAGCTTTGGCAGCAGGCAGCAGCCACAGCCACAGCCGCAGCAGCCACAAACACCGCCATCGCAGCAGCAACCGCAACCACTGCCTGCACCACCCCCTCCGCAGCAGCAACCACCACGCACCAGGCAAACGAAACCGGAGGCTCAACCCGCTCAGACCTACGGAGTTGCTCCGCCGGAAAATTATCCGGAAAGAGCTCCGGGCTTTACGAGGGTGCAAGCTGGACAGGGTTCGAGGACTCAGGTGCATGCGGTCATCGACTACGATGTGGAGGAGGGCGAGGAGGATGAGGAGGAGGACGATGAGGAGGAGGGTCAGGAGAAGGGTGAGTAATATTTTATAAAAGAGATAAAGTTCCCTAAGATTTTTGGGTGCATATTATTAAAAGTACACTGAAAAAAATAACTTCATTTAATATAGAACCATCTTTATTTTGAAATCAATTCATACACTCAAATTAAGAATTGTTTTTCCTAATTTGGTTTGTTTTTTGTTATCCTGTTTTCAATGTTCTACTTTGAGTTGAATGCGAATTTTCTATAAGTATCAATAAGTTGACCTAGAAAAAATTCAGTTTAAACTAAATTCATAAATGAAATCCTCTCAAGCTTTAAACCGTAACGAATCATAAACTTGAAAATCAAGAATAGTTGTAAGATACAGATTAAAAGAATGGACATGCTTAAAAGAATTTTGCAATTAAAAAAATATACAAAATTAATTTTGGAATCTTCAAGCAACTTTTAAGATATTTCTCCGTGTAGAACTTCAGTTTGGGATCTCAAGAAGCACTTCCTCATTCACTCCAAAGAAATTCCCGAGATTCACTCGTATCATTCTTTTAAGTACAATCCATTTCGAGCATTTCCTGATTTCGAGCGATCCCAATCTGAGCAATTAACAAATAAAAACAAATGTTGGTGTTTTAATTTGTTTGCTTTTTTGTCAAAAAGATATACAAGTGTATATATGTACACGTATATATATATATATATGTTTGGAGCATGTAGATTCATAAGGTGATAAGCGGAGAAGAGTCCCACGTCTGCACACGATCCAACAAAAAGCAACTGAAAGTCATGTTAATTTCACGCTTTTTTATTATTGTTGTTGTTGTTGTTGCTGTATTTGCCAGCTACTTGTTTTTGTGTATCTTTCCAATTGAGAGCAACTTCTGCACAAGATCTGCGATCTGCGATCTCGGAGTGGAGCAGAGCAACTATTAACTATAACAAATAACAGACTTGTGGAGTATAGTAAACACAAGCGCACAAGCAACGAGCGGCGCAAGGTCAAAGGTCTACAAACCGATCGGCAAGGTCACTTTCAAGACAGTAATGGCCAGTGTTTGACTTTTATAACCAACAGACTCTGGCACGCATCACGATTTATGTTGTGCTGTGCCGGGGTGTATCTCTACCCATCCATCTATCTACCTATCGGTTCGTGTAGCTGTATCTGCGACTGTATCTGCTGCCCTTGTTGTCCTCTTGGAAAACTGTCAGCGGCGCTTCACTTTTTTCGGATGTTTCACTTGTGGCCGAGCTTGTGGCGCCTCTTTGTTTCTGCCTCTCCATCGCCTTAGCCATCTCAATCGCCAAGTTGTTGAGGCATTAGCCAGCCAGCAACCTGCCAGACTTCAACCTCAAGTACTCAACTCGGTTACGGTTACGGGGCTATTATGCAAGAAGTCGCGTTTCGATCTCTAAGAAGAGAGCGGCGACGTCGGCGGGGGGCGGAGGGCGGGGGGGAGTCTGCTCATGAACCAGCTCTCATATGAAGAAGACGTGCACACGCAAGATACAAGATACAAAGCTCACATACAAGTTTGGGTCGCTTTTGTATCTCGAGTACTCGGCACTGGGTTTTCACCTTTGCGCAGGCCGCAAGAAAAATGTACGAGTATAATAAAAGATCTCAGCTGAAGATCACTGCACAATAACAAAGAATCTATTTCAAAACATGGAAAATAATTGCTCATTAGCTTAAAGTGACACCGTTTCGATGCACTGACAGAAAACGAGCTCCAGAAACCACAAAATATATCCGCAGATTGAAAAACAAATGATTCTTAAAAATCGGAAAGTGTTGATAGAATACGAATTTTCAATATTAACACAAATATATTACTACCTTCTAATTTTACATATTTTCTATACCTACTTTTTTTATATGTTTTTGAACGAGATGTAAATTGATTTAATTAATCCTTTGCAATTTATTAATTTGAATAAAAAACATTTAAATGTATTAAAGAACAAAAAACGTGTTTACCCAAATACCCAATACCATTTTATTGTTTCTTAGATAAAGTTAAATAATTATTTAGCCCACATTTCGAATAACAAACTTATGAGTAACCATCGATTCCAAAAAATATTTTAGAAAGCTACTTTTGGCCTTCGACTCGATGGCAACCCCACATTTTTGTGATTGTACTTGAAGATGACATTTCACTATCTGCCAAGATAGCAAAGTTTACTTAAGGTTTAGAGGTTCGAGAGTAAGGAATTTTGGAAGATACAAATTGTGGGCTCCCTGAGCGCTCCCTTTTCCACATTCTCCAACTCGTTTTGCATCCTGCAGTACGAAAAGGGAAAGTTTCTGTCTGCGCCCAGATCCGGATCTGGGCATTACAAATGCCAGGCAGACATGAAATTTATACATGCAAGTGTCACCTGCAGTCCGATTTGTATGCAGACACTGCCGACACTGGGCCCCGCCGAATGCACTTGCTCTTGCAATGGCAGCTCTTTTTGGCTTTCGGGTTTACCCGGGCTGATTAATGCAGTGACAACGACAGCGGATACGACAACAATTCCAATACCAATACCAATTCCAACCCCAACCCAAGCTCCAGCCCCAACTCCTACTCCTACTCCAACTCCTACTCCCCTGTCCTTGCCATGAATCATCGCAGTAACAATGCCAAGACAGTACAATCCAATCCAAAGCAAAGCAAACCACTCCAATTTCAATTTCATTTTCGAGTCCATTTAAATTCCGTTCACAGATAGCAATCAGATGCCCACAGTGACGCCCATCCAGGGACCGATCTTCTTGAAAAACGGCACGGTGCCGGTGGTGCCCCTCTTTTCCTATCCCAAACTCAACAACGGATCGTTCCTACAGATTCCGGTAAGTAATAGAAGGGGCAGCAGGAGAAGGTAGGTGTTCGTTGTTCTGAGCACGCGCGCACTTTAATTGCCACACTGGAAGAAAGAATTTGAAATTATTTAATATAAGCAAAAAATTATATCTGAATATTACATTGATGTATATCAGAATGTAGAGAAAAATATCTTTTATCAATTATTTAAATTAAATATCAGGCAGTATATATTTCTTCTGATTATGTTTGCATAATTTCTTATAGTATTTTCTTGAACAATAAATAATAAATGTAAATTACAATTGTATTACAAACGGTCAATTTAAAGATAAAAATATACTTGTTCACTTCAACTTAATTACTGAATTGATAAAATATTTACCACATTTATTTTGTAAATATAAATGTAAAGTGCAGATGATTTTTAAAGGCAGACCTTTCAAATGGTATTTCTGTAAACACTTAATAATAAATGTAAATTATTAATATACCATAAAAGGTAAAGATTTAAAGACAAAAAAATATATTTGATTACTTCAACATATCTACTGAATTAATTAAATTGTTCTCCTATTTATTTTGAAATTAAAATGAATTTAATGGCAGACCTTTCAAAGTAATAAATCTATTTCCAAGAACAAAGTTCGTCGGTTCTAGTTTTATGGTTTTCCTCCAGTGTACTCTCGATTTCGATCGAGTTTGTTCATTTGCGGAAATAACTTTGACGATTTTGTGTTTCATTTCGGTTTTATTTTATTTTATTTTCTTTTTGCCTTTGTTTTTTCGCGCACGAAGGTCGTGCGAGTTCGTTTCATTAAGAGGTGTGATGATGTTGATGACGCCGAAAGAGGAGCGAGGCGAGGAGCGAGAGAAAGAGGTTGAAGTGGAGATTGAGATTCAGATTCGGATTCAGATCGAAAGGCGGCGCATGGCGATCCGACTGCAAGCTCAATCCCAAAATCCAACTCTATACTTCGACCCAACCCCTCCCTCACTCTGAACTCACTCGGTTTTCGGATATAAAACGAAGTTTTATGTTTATGACTTACTTGAGTCATTTTCACACCCCGGCCATATTTTGTTATGGTCCCCGAATCAACTTTAATCTCAGTACCCGCCCAAAACCCAATTGCCTTCTTCAATGCTAAATACTTATGGTACACTATACATAAATATATATATATATCTGGTCAATTTAGATCTGGTGGACGGCTCTGTCGGTGGCTTTGGGACTGGACGTTCGGGGCGATGTCATCAAGGGAGTGCCATGCATCAAGCGATATCATCAGCTGTTCTGTCCCACAGCCGGAAATAGTTATCCCATGTAAGTAGACACGAATCTTTGGCTATTGATATCCGTTTTCGGGGATATCGGAATTTCCAAATGAAAATGGTTTCCTCACCATCATGGGAACTCCCTTGCAATAATCGTAAAATATTAATTACGATTTTTGGTTGATTCAAGGATGTTTGCTTTTCTGTGGTTTTCTTTCACTCGACTTCTTCGCAAAATTCTGATCTGAATCACATTTAATCCGGGTGACTATTCTATAGTGACATAGTTAGCTCGACCACCTTAATCGTTCTCATTAGCATAGGCGCGTCAAATTAAAATGAATTTCATCATTAGGTTTAGAGTTTTCAAAGAAGAGAAACGTGCCACTTGAGAAAAGTTCATTGCCATAATATCAAATCCAGAAGCTATTAACATACAATCAGATAGATACATCAGAGATGAAAACTCATTAAAAAAAAAATCAATTTCAAATTGATTAATTATATTTTTTAATCAACTCAATCCCTAAACTTGTTTAGTGCCAATTTGTTGACCTTTTCTAATTAATTTCATGCTCTAGATTTCTAGAGTAAACTATTATTCATTTACAATACACATTTTATCGATTAATCATTTTTTATGGCATGAACATTTTATTTTTAAATAACAATTATTCCCTTCCATTTTAATTAAATCGTAATTTTAAAAATAAATTCATCAAAGCGCACAAAGCGAGACGTTAATGATTCATATTAATTAATAAAATGATTTTCCGAATGCGAACTGGTTTTACTATAAAGCTCGAAATAATTTTAAATTAACATGCATTGTTCTTATTAATTTAGATCCATTTAATCAATCAATATATTTCAGTGAAAAAATCGAACGATTCATAGACGACAACAAGGCCCTGATGCGAAGGATGTATGGTGATTTTGAGATGAATATGGAAGGTCCTGGCGGAGGCGGAAGGCAGCAGGCCAAGGCGCGGAAACGACGATTCATAGACGAACCGGACATATTCATACCACCCGGAGCTTTTGCGGCCAATGCGGGGGAAACCATTGAAGCCGGAGACAGCTACTTTGGAAAACTTCGGAAAAAACGTCAAGCGGCCGCCGGAGGAAATCGAAACAGGGGAGGAGGCGCTGGAGCCGGAGCCGGAGGTAGTGGGAACAATGGGAACAGTAACGCCAATAGAACACCTGGTAATGGAAGCGGAAACTCGGGCACTGGACGATTGGATGCCTGCGAGTCGAAGATTGAGATTGTCACCCCCTACTGGGCATCGAATTCGGCGGGGAAAATCCGGGCTATTGTAAATACACAACATTTCGAACAGGCCATTCATCAGGAGGTTTGCAGGTGAGTCCACCATCGGCTCCATTTTGGTTTTTACAAATTCTTCAATATTTAGTTTGTTCAATTCAAGCTCTATCAAAGCAAATCGCAATATAATTTATTATTGCTCAACTAATGAGGCTTAATTTTAAAGCAATTGCATTTGTCATTTGCCTAATGTATTCAGAAAGATATTCGTGATTAAAGCTCTTAGATTACATCTTTCGATAAATTTATCCACTTAATAATCGTAGATAAATAATATTGTTCACATAATGAATCATTGTGAATTAATTGTTGTTAATTAATTAGTTTTTATTATTGGAGGTGTCGACAATCACAGTCTATTATTCCAATTAAAAGTAATGTAATTTTAAAGTCTCTACAAAGTTAAGTTAAAATGTTAAGTTGAGTTAAAATGTTTTTGAATCTAAATTAAATTGAAATAAAATCGAATTAAATCGGAAGAAATGATGTGAGAATCGTAATGAGCCCCTTAAATACCTATTCTATTTATCATTCTAATTATATTCTTTCGATTCCCCGCAGTAACACACAAACTCCCCGATGTGAGGGCGAATGTGGATGCGAGCAGAAGTACAAATGGCATCGATTGCTCGCCTACGATCCCGACAACGATTGCAAGGGCATCTTTATGGATTGGTTCCTGTTTCCTTCGTGCTGTGTCTGTAGATGTAATCCCTAGATCACCCGACTCTGAGCAATTAATCTATACATACCTATTCTATACCAAGTTGATAAATGTAATTGAGACAAGTAATCGTAGGTAGAATGCCACTGAATGTATTTTAGTTGTTGTTAAGTAGATCTTACGTAAGCCCTAATCGGTAGCTCTAGTTAAGATCGATTCTGCATATAGTTAAGGTTTTATACGAGCCATAATGTGTGTCCCAAATGCCCCCCCTCCTCCTCCTACCCTCCCCTCCATCAACATGCGATATTACTCAACCATCATTCGTTGTTGTACGGTAATTGTAATTGTAAACTTAATTGTAAAACGATTCAAGTGAATAAAGTCTACGCAAATATCAAATACGATTTTCGGGCCTTCTGTCTATATAGCAATTCAATTAACACATGGCAACAGCTAAGAATATTCAGATTGTAACATATGTTTATAATCGTTGCCTGACTTGGATAATAATCGTATTCCACATGGACATGGAGTTGAAACCATTAAGCATTATTATTTAATGGTCTTAGTCTTGTGAAGTTTAAAGCATTTAAATATTATCTTAAACAAGACCAATTTAGGAATTTATCTTAATTGCATAGCCTTAACCGTCGCTTAGTTAAAAGCGTTAATTAAATTAAAACTATGCTGATTTTGCAACTCAGTCAGTTCTGCTTCTTCCAAAACTAATTCAATGTTATCCATTCAAGGGTATTCCGCCTAAATTTACAGAATTTATATATTTTTTTATTAATTTGCATAATTACCTAACCAGCACGTTGGGGGAAATTCAATATATTAGAATGTTACGATTATATCATTTGACGAAACCCAATTACGGTGTGCAAAATGTACAAAGGTGTCAAAAAGTCTGTCGAATCCCATGATTTATTAGAATTAGCATATGACTGGCGGGGAAATCCCAAACAATTAAAAATTTGCAACAATGAAGTTGCTAAATTTGGAATGCTACAGTTAACTCAAACCGTCTACAAGCAAAAAGTAAATAAATAACTGATTTGAATAAAGAAAGGAAAATAAACAAAAAAAAGTATCTTGCATCGGCCGGGAATCGAACCCGGGCCGCCCGCGTGGCAGGCGAGCATTCTACCACTGAACCACCGATGCTTCTTGTGATTTGTCCTCCAAAACAACTCCACAACCTTCCATGCAATAACAAGACACCATTCCACCACAAGCTTCCAGAAGAAAGCTTTTAAAAGCTCTCGGCCTAGGTCAAAGTGAATTTCCATGAAAATCAGGAGTTCACATCCCACAGAGGGCAAATTGATTATTTAACTTTTTGAGTAATTGTTTTTCTCATTTTTCTCTTTTTTGTGGCTTTCATAATTTGGGCCATTCACAATTCCGGGGTGTTTCATAAAGCGTTTATGTGCCACAGGGCCATAAATAAACCAGCCGATGAACAGTGGAGTGTGAGGGGAGTGGAGTGTGCTGTGCTACTAGTACTCCTCCAGTCCAGTTGGCGGGGTCGTAAAACCCTTGCGATGCGATGAGATGCGGTCGTACTGGCACACTTCCCATGCCCGTCACGTATTCAATCACAGCAGTGGCTACACAAAACTGCGCTATATCAAAAATTTCGGTCTATCAGTCGTGCGTGGTATACAAATGGGTCCATTTCACCGACACCCACCGATAGCCGCACATATGTATCCCCCCGAGAAAAAGAAGACAATAACAATTGAGTGCCGGCTCCAGTTAACCGAACCGCAGCGCTATGGTCCGGGCTCCGGACTCCGGACTCTGGAGCATTTATTGACGCTAGCAATGTCAACAATTGCAGCCATGACGACGACAGCAGCAGAGGCAACAACAAAAACTGAATGTTAAAATTAAATCATTTTGATTTTGAGCCACATGATACTCAGTACTCGTTAATTAAATTTTTTTGAGTAATATTATCGGTAAACAACATTGTCAAGAAATCAATTTAAAATTTGAAGGTAATTCAAATAAGTATTTTGTATCATTTTTGAATGTATTATCTTTTATCAAAGAATTAGATTGCTTACCAATATTTAAAATATTTGAAATGATTGAATAAAATATTTCTGTCCTTTCAAAATATATTTTTTATATAAATTTAATTAAAGGATATTATTGCTCAATAAATGATTTATTTTAGAAAACACACTGATTAAACCCACTACAATTCAAATAGTTGGGAACTATGTTATAAATTGTTGTGGATAATTCATATAAATTTTTTATCTATATAAATATAGGTTTTTAATTGAATTTTAAGCAAAGCACTTCATTGCTTCAAAAATTATTCATTTTGAAAAACAAATTGATTAAACCCTCGACCATTAAAGTAGTAGCAAACTATCGCACATATTATTGTGGGTAATTTTAACTGACAACAAGATTGCCCAATATTTAATCCGCAACTGATCGTATTTTTGGGTTATCCACTTAAAGACTTACACGCAATATACCCAGGCACTCCATAAATACCCATTAGGCGATGACAAGAACAACCCACTAAGCCCGCATCGAGTTAACCATGAAAGTTGGCCAAGCGAAAACATTTCGCCAGCATTTCTATACTAAGGAAAAGGCTGCTGGCTGCTGACTGTTGCCTGAGTGCGGGGCGTATACGTATTATGATGATGACGCCCGAGCAGGACAATGGAAATGCGAGGCCACACAAACACAACCATGGACACAACCACAGCCACAGCCACAACCACACTCATTCTCATTCGAGGGCAATACATGTAAACGAGTGTATGGTGACAATGATATGCCTGTTGTTGGTACACTTCTGTTGGCCTTTCGCGACGCTGCGCGCGCACTAAAGGCGAAAAAGAGCTCGGCTTTGGAGACAGGACACGCCAACGGCTAATTCGAATTCCCCATAGGGTCGTAGCGCATCTGGAGGGCGGAATATCCGGACCGGACGGCTTGGCGTCATCTCCAAATCTCGGCGAGTGCCGCAATTTTGGCTATAAATACAAATGTCGGCACGCAGCTTGGCTTAAACTTACATTGTTATCCTAGTTCACAACATCGTCCCGGATCACAACTTACTTTTCTCCTCCGAACAAAACATATACACTACGTGACGTTGTTAAGACGAAATCCCCCCCTCTTGTCAACCACACACAAGGAACGCACATTTTTCGGGGACGCAGGAGCGCAGGAACGCAGGAACTCCGAATCTCCGAGACTCCAACTCTATTGGCCATCAAAAGTATAAACTGTGAGTCACACACACAGCGGGCTGCAGGTGCAGATGTACCAGTTGCCAGTTGCGGATTGCGCTTCTGTTTCTGTTTCAGTTTCAGTGTCAGTGTCATAATCATAAATTTCGAGCATTGTGTAATCCTCTTTCGATTGGGTAAACAAACCACCAAGTCGCTGTGCTGCAGTTTTTGTTATTGCGCAGCCAAGGAAACGGGAATTAAATTTAAATTGAATTTTTTTAAATTCTCTGCCAGGCGCCACTTAACGAGAGATGCAGTAGAATATCAATTTCAGCAACAAACAAATCATAATAAATTACGGCTTACATTATTAATAAAATATAGGAAGATTGTGCAAGTTTGAAGGATAAAATAAAAACAGTTTACATTGTAAATAATAGAGGAAATGGCAAGATATTTTAATTTAAAGTTAACAAAACTGAAGGTTTTTTTTTGTAAATTTATTTCTTTGCGCTTGGGCTTTAAAATAATGATTGCAATAAATTGAAGTCTGATATGAATAAATACAATTATAAAATGTATGAATATTGTTTTGTTATTTTTGGTCATATATATTTTTATTTATTTATAAATATTACAAAATGATGCGTGTGGTTTATCAATTTCTTGAGAATAACTTTACGATATTACATCTTTAATTAAGATATAAAATATATCTTTGATTGACACTCCTTAAACTATCTAAAACTATTTATCTGTTACTCAATGCCTTACAATCTCTAGTACGCATTTCTGGTTTGTTTTGCGACCCCACCTCAAAAAAGCCATCACCATTGCCACAATGCCCATTACACATCCTGCAATTGTCTTCGACTCTTTTGTGGAGTTCACAAACTTTCCTCTCTTTTTTTGCCATTGCAGTCAAGTGCCACGCCCATTCACTTGCAGACCCAGAAGAACGCCCCCAACAGAGACAATAATGAGAGTTGCAAGGAGTCATCAGGCGACGGACGGGGCACTGAGACTGAGGCTGGGAAGTGGAAATGGAAACGGTCACAGGTGGCTTTTAGTGTGGATGATGGTGGTGCTCCTGGTAGTCCCACCGCATTTGGTGGATGGCCGTTACCTGCCGACAAGGTCGCATGGCGATGACTTGGACAAGTTGCGTGAACTGATGCTGCAGGTGAGCAATACTACACTTTGCGAAAATATTGCATACTTTCAGTATGCACAGGGAAATTGTTAAGTGAAGACGATTTTCATATCAAATTAAAAATATTTTGTTTTGTTGTTAAATACAGAAAAGTTTTTGGTAAATTATGGAATCAATTTAATTATAATTCTCTGCAAGCTTTTCTATATTTTTCTGAAATATTTTAAACTGATGTTTAATAAAATGTTCTATCCCAAAAAGGTTTGTTTCGGTAATGTTATTATTTAATAAAAGTGCTTTGAAGTTAAAAATATAAAGACTATCCTCAACTTTTAACATCATTAACAATTATTTAAAATGATATAAGTGTTGATGGTAATAGTTCCAAATGATCTTGGGACTGTTGAAAATCTTTAAACGACACCGCAAATGATGCAGGTTAAAATTCCATTAAAACAAGAAAGGAAGGCTAGCTTCGGTATCCGAAGCTTAGAATACCCTTGCAGACCAGTTGCCTTTAAACTGTTCCATTGATTGTATGGCAGCTTTAGGATATAGTGATCCGATCTTTGGTTTTAAAATTTCTAAAAAGGCTTTAATGTCTATGAAAACTGTTTTTCTCAAGAATGAATTAATTGTCTTAAGAAATACCAGAATTATGCTCAATGACCCATTTTCTCCTATCGTTCCTATGGCAGCTATAGGATATAGTGGTCCGATTTTAATGAAACTTTCAGGATATGTCAAAAATCGCTATTAAATAGAGTTTACCAAAAAATAAATAAATTATCTTGAAAAATGACGAAATTATGGCACTCTTTCCCAATCGTTCCTATGGCAGCTATGTGATGTAGTGTTCCGATTCCGGCCGTTCCGACTTATATACTACCTGCAACAGATTGAAGGGTTGGTGCAAAGTTTCAGCCCGATAGCTTTAAAACTGAGGGACTAGTTTACATAGCAACCGACAGACGGACAGACGGACAGACGGACAGACAGACGGACAGACGGACATGGCTAGATCGACATGGCTGGTGGTGCTGATCAAGAATATATATACTTTATAGGGTCGGAAATGTCTCATTCACTGCGTTGCAAACTTCTGGTCAAAATTATAATACCCTCTGCAAGGGTATAAAAACGTTTCTTCAGTGTATCTGGGAGAATGTACGATGGGTATCTTTAGCCGCCTGTGTATCTGTGCGTGCCCCGGAGTTTTGTGCATTGGCATTTTTGGTGCGCTGTCAATATAATTAACTAAATGAAAAGAGAGCCAAAGCGTGGTATTAAGTTGCAATTATGTCGCCAATTATTGAGGTTTTATTTTCGACTTGTTTTTGTTTTCGTGCGTTTCTTCTTATAGGTTTTTGGTTTTTTGTCTTTCGTATTTTGGTGTTTTGTTTTCGGTCACTTATGGAGGTGAGCTGAGCTGAGCGGAGGAATTGAATGGACTGAAATGGAATGGGGGTTACGTCATCGGTTCGGGTATAAGGTTACACACAGGTCCCTCGGCCACGGCCCCAATGATGATATTCCTGCTAACCGCACCACCTTTGCGCTTTTTTATGTCTTTGGTTTTATTCCAATCTCCTGGCGCTGTGGTTTCTTGTGCGTCTGGAAATTATTTCAGAAATATTTTTTACATATTTCGCAAGCGTTTATGTCTTTTTTTTTGTTGTTGTTCGCATGCCCGCCATAGCTTCTTCTTCGATGGAGCAGCCTGCTCGGCTACAATCGCCAACTTGGCCAACACTCGCTGCTGCTCACCGGGGACCTCATCTTTTGCACAATTTTTGATTCGAAGCCACCGCGCTGCAGTTGCTGCAGTTTCTGCCGTTGCAGTTATTTAATGTGCTTTTTTTTCGGCACAGTTTCCTGTTCTTTTTCGCAACCAAGACACAAAAATGCGGCTCAACTAGGAGGGTAGGAATTAGGGGAACCGGGGGATTAGGGGAATTGCTGAGGAAGACCCACTTACCAGCCACTGGCTGTGGATGTGGATGTGCAGAAATCCAACGCAGCTGCAAAACTGCGAAAACGGCAGCCTACAAAATGTTTACCTGCAACTGTTTGTCTATCATCAAATTGAGTATCTGTAGCAAGCAATTCCCACACTTTGAAAATCTTCATTTAAGATCTAATAATTCATAAAATAGAGTACAAAGTCTTTTACTTGATCAAAAGAAAATAAGGTTATATTCGTAAAAGAAAAGCGGGGAAAGTAATTTGAAAGAATACTACAAATGATTATTTGAAATTTCAGTAACAATATCCACAACCTATAGACAAAAACCGTATATTTCATATGTCTTAGATTCAAATATGTATAATTTATATAAATATCTCTTTTAGATATTTCCTTGTTATTAAAAATTTAAAAGATTGATTTTCCTTTCTGACCATATACCCATTACCATTCCTTCTACTACCTATTATTAAAGAAGTTATTGAATTTAAACAAACTTAGAATGTGGGTTTCTAGTTCGAATTTTTTCCCCTGCATATAATATGTGGCTCTCAACCCCTTTGCAGACTCTTTTTCTGAGTCATGGTCCCTGCGAATCGATAAGTCGCTGACGTGCGACGCAGACAAAGACCAAAGACCGAAGACCGTAGACCGAAGACCACAAACCAAAGACCAAGAGCAGACCATGTTTGGACAAAAAAAGCGAGCAGAAAAATAAAGCAAAAAATAAAAATAAAACGAGCAAAAGAAAAAAGGGAAATCAAATGTCAAATAGCAAATAATGACGATGACGTGGTCGCTGCCGCCGCTTCTACCACTACCGATGATGAAGGTTGACTTGGCTACGTCACTTTTCCAAAGACAAGACACAGCCGGAGGGGGAAAATGAGCAGAAAATGAAAACACTTGACACACAATAATGCATTGAACCTGAGAGCAACAGAAGCATCCGATCCGATCCGAGCATCCGAGCAGCATGAGACAACACAACTTGGCCTCTACTCTGGCTTATTGCCTTCTGTGGGATGGATGTCAACAAAATGACACGATATTCCCGCACTCCCCCTCCCCATCCCCACCATCCTCCCAAAACCCCCTTTTTCCTTTTTTCCTGGGATGACAATGAAGATGGGAGGAATTCCCCGAAGCAATTTGTGTTATGGAATGTGGAAAATGACAATTTCATAATGCTCTTGACTTATTAGAGACATATTGGATTATAATTTAGCCGCTTGAGGAGAGGGCAAATGGTACGTGGGCAAACTTTATAATTGTTTTTGTGGGGCTTTAAACTAATTTGAGGATGAACTTGAGCTTTTCATTAAATGTTTATTTGATGAGGTGTTTGTGGGGATTGGAAACCTAATCCATTAGGAAGTTAATTATCTTTTGATATGACAACTTTGTTTGAATTCATTAAATTTACTGACCATATCAAACACTAAATGAAAATACGATTTAATAATTATTTATAAATAGCTTTCAACTTTTTATTGGTTAGCCGAAACAACAGGCTTTATAATAGGTTTTTCCTTATGGTAATCAATTTATTTACAACCTTAAATAATTGTAATTTCTTTTAAAAACATTTTTTTTACTAATTATATTATACAACTCACATTTCTTTTTCGCAACTTGCGACTCAATAATTTTCACACAGCTTGGGTACAGCTTACAGCTTGGGTATAATTAAATTCCATTATAAATCTGAGTAACTTTTATAATATATTACAAACTTAACTTGCCAACTTTTTGATCTGAAATAATCGTTTCAATAAAAGTATACTAAAAGGTTTTATGGCTTTGATTGCCCAAAAGTTCGTCCCTGGCCATCACAACATTATGTCCAATTGATGCCAATTATTTTGAACATTCTTTTTCCACTTGCCACAAATGTCCCAGCCTACAAATCCCACCACTCATCAAGTGGCTCATTCCACTCGGTAAAAACTACCCGACCCAAAAGACAACCCATCTTAGACACGCAGAGAGATACCCCCCGTCCCTTCCAACTCAACCCCAGCGCAGATGTTTATTTACAAAGTATCTGCCAACTCCCTTTCGCATCCTGGACAGAGATCAATACGCAGAGGGATAGGTTGGAAGATGGTTGGTGATGATGGGCAGAGAGGGCAGGAGGAGGAAAACAAATCACATAACTTTTCACTTAACGACAACTCTCAAATTAAACTGTCCAAATGTGCAAGCCGAAAAAGAGGCTTTAATGAAAATGAAGGGAGATGAAACCCAGCTGACACCACCCCTCCACCCGTCCATCCCCCCAACCCCTGTAAAATTGAAGCCAACCCTTGGAGTTATCCAAATGCAATGCGATAACAATCCCAGAGTCATAATCACTTCCTTGTCAACCTTCGGACCATTAATGGCGTTTAACTCGGGGAATGGGAAAGGAGGAAAATATTGCAAGCCATCCGAAAATAGAAATACAATCGCAGTTGGATTTTTGTTTGTGTTTGTTTTGTTTTTTATTTTTTGTCGTTTCAAAATTAGCAATAATATAATTACTGGCGCGAAATTGTTTTAGGTTTTTCACTCCGTTTGCTGTTGTTGTTTGTGTTTGTTCACACATCATCAACAACGTTCGCCAAAAAATTTAAAGTCAAAAAACAAAAGATCAGGGATTACACAGTGGTAGCCAGAAAAAAGAGGTTGGCGGCTGATAATTACACGACAATACCCCCCATTAACACATTTTCAGCTCATCAGAGCTCACAGCAGCCAAGATGAGGAGCCGAAAGTTGGCAGCCAAATTAAGTTGGCTCAAAAAACAACTTAACCCGCGTTCCACGCTCTTCAAATTGTAGATAAATTCCTTGCATTTTTGGCGAAATATTTTCATGTAATGGAAAAACATTATTGGTTATTTGTTTACCCTCTTCAACAAAGAGAAACGTCAAGAACAGTTTATTATATATTGTAATATATCTTTTATAAATAATCTTTCAAAGCTAAATTTGTATTTTATTTGATTTTGATTTGGTAAATTATAATTTGATTAATGGAACATTTTAGTCTGTTTCTGCCACTTTTAATCAAAATATCATTTGATATTTACTTTTCACAGCAATAATATTATTTGTAAATCCAATAGAAATAGTATTCATAATTTCCCTGTCCGCTTTCCACCACATGGGTCCCCAATGGGTTAACCTAAGCAAACAACAGAAGCTGCCAGCCTCAGCTGCGGCTTCGTTACAGATAAAGTTCATTCGATTTAATGATGCGCCAAAATTAAAATTAACAACAACAAAAAAAAAATATGACTAAAAATCTGTGACGAACTTCCCACGTTGGATAAATAAGATTTCGACAGATTTTTGAAATAACTCAACTCACACTCCATCATCCAAAAGGCGGCGGGGGGGCCGCATCGTGTTAACAACAGCAACTATACGATAATTATAACAACCATAACAACAGCCCGCAGTTAAACTCTTTCTCTCCCGCCCTGGGGTTTTGTGTTTGCAGATTTTGGAGTTGAGCAATGAGGACCCACAGACCCAACAGCAGCAGCAGCAGCAGCAGCCGCAGCAGCAGCAACACCCACTGCGTCTGCACAATGAGGCCAACTCTGGCAGCAGCAGCCTCAGCAACCTGAGCAACCTGAGCAACCTCGGCAACAACATCAACAACAATCCACGCGTGTCCAACAGCAACTCCAACTCGAATGCCGCCTGGCTGCAGAAGCTCAGTGCCATGGGTGCCCTGGATGAGTTGGGCGGAGATGCCCCTCGTTTTGGGCCCAACTATGGACGTTATTAAATCTAAGCCCAACTGAGCCTAAAATACCTGACGACAACAACGACGACAACAACAACAACAACAACAAAGGAATCCGAAACAAAAAGGGGCTGGAGGGGGGGCCATGTTGTGAATGGAATTTCTCGGGTCGAGGGAATAAAAGGGTTAGTCAGATGGTCGGAATGGTCACAGGATTAAAATCCAATTGAAACGAGACCAGAGACCAGAGTGCGTGAAAATGGACAAATAAATGGTGCAAAGGATCCACTTTGAAGTACTTTGAATGAGCATGTGCCATTTTGGAAATGGGCACTCTCGAAAATCACATTCATACTTAAAGGAATGCTGAGAAGCCTTTTTAGGACCCTTTTGAATTCACTTGATCTGTTTTTTAATAATTTTAACTAATAAAATAATTGGTTGACCCTTTTCACAGCCCTTCTAAATATTTAATATTTCTTTCCCAGAATTATAAAAATATAACAATTACCTCACAACATGGTTCCCCTCCACCTTGAACTCCAACTCAACGGTTTGAAATGCAACAGGAAAAACTGAAAAACAAACACTGAAACTCGAATTCCATTAAGGACAAAGGCAGTTCCTATGCTAGAACAATAATTTTAAACTCTTTTGGGTAAACCCGAAACGAAATAATGTACCTATTTGTATGTACCTATGTGTTGTAGTGCAATCCCGTCCCTCTGAAGATAAACAAAAGCAAAAACCAAAACCCTTTAATGGTCTAGACTAAGTGCGGATTTTCAACTTCTTTTTGCGCGGCCAAACGAGAGATAAAAATTAAAACAACCATAAAAATAAAAAAAAAACGCAATTGTAAATATTTTACCCCCGACCTTCCCACATTCCCTGCCGCCCCCCCATCAGAGTTATTAACCGGAGTTTTAATGGGCCCCCAAGGACGGACTGGGCCATATGAAGATATATAGTAAATGTATTGTGTATTTATAAATTATACTACTACTACTACTACTACTGCTACTCCCAACTAACCTCCACTAACCGAGATGGCCTCCGCTGGAAGATGGGCCCAAGTTAAATGCGATTTCGGTAACGACTTTATAGCCAACGACGTGCAGAGGGAGATATATACATATATATATATATCTATATCTATATACATTTACAGGCGCTACTTATACACACAATATGATATTCGTACCTATATAATGAATGTACATTTAATTGTTGTTAACTTACGTTATTGTTATTACTTTTGATTCGCCGCAGAAGCAACAATAAAAGAAATCATTTTCAATGCAACACCCAGACGGGATCAGACTGTTAACTAGATCTCTGGCCGGTGATACAGTGAAGCCCCTTATGCAATGCAATGTGTGTGTGTAACGCAACTTTACAACAGTCAGTCCAGAGATCCAGCTATCTGCAGTCAGCCAACTCCTCCAGCTCAGATTCATCTTCATCTCCATCTTTTGGCCCAAGAGAGCACACATTTCACATCTGCTTGAGGGCGCCGCGAACCGAAAGATTCCCATCTATCTCAATTTACTTTCTCGTACTTCAAGTGCAGCTCTTGACAAATTAAAAGCCGAAAAGTGGCACCCACCAGTAAGACACATCGTATCTCTCCCAAAACCCCAATACCAATTCCAATCGCAATCCCATCCTCAAGCCCAAAACCGAACCCATTCCCAATGTCAGTTCGAACCCGTTAAGTACTTTTTAACTTGCCAAGTGGCGATGCCTTCCTCCGGTTTTTACTTTTCGTTTTCCCCCCTTTTTGTAAACGAAATTATAATTGTTTTCTTCTTGTGTTATTGTTTTTGTGTTTTTGTGTTTTTTTATGTAAATATAATATCATTTAAATGGTTCCGTCTGCCTTTGTTTTTGCCTGTTACATAAAGTCACAAAAGATACAATATAATAATTAGTATCTGTGCATGCCGAGGTGTAGATGGCAGCAAGTGGTTGCTGGTGGAGCTGCAACCGGAGATACTCCACGAGGGGCGGGGGGGGGACCTGACTTTTGGAGGGAACTGTGTTACTCGGTTGAGGCCATGGAGAAAGCAGAAAGATGAATGGATGAATGCGACGCTGATTATATGGCTCAGAATCGCTGTGGCATGGCAAATTCATTAAGATGTGTGGCAATGCGCATGCATAATTCGCATAATAGTCAGCAGAACGTATCCCGCAGATGGGAGGTCTTCCGAGAACGCATAATCTATCTGCGGGATGTCAGTTCTCCCATGAGCTTGTGGAATGTACATGTATCTGCATATGAAAATGTGCAAATAAACTCGATATGTAGTAAAGTCTTGTATCGTTTCATATTTCACATTTAATTTAATTTACTCATGTATTTCATTCAATTTATTTAACAATGAAAAGTATAATAAGCAATGCAGATACTTTCAAAGTAATACTTTAATTTGCTTAAAAAATTATCCATGAAATTAATTTTACTTTGTTTTTTCACAATGCCTCAATTTTCTTCAATGGGTCAAGGGTTGCCGATGGAATGCATCTCGCACACATTTGCATCTCCATTCATCTACTCGATAGAGCTAAATCACGAGGAGCTCCCCTAGGACATGGAGCAGCCACTGGTGAACCTGCACCTGTTCCATCTTCGTGAATACCATTCGGCATAATTTACCACGACGAATGATGATGATGACGATGATTTTGAATGTGAAAGATGAGCGTTGAAAATTAAGGAAATGCAATCTGTGGCAAGGTGTGGACGAGGGTGGAGAGGGGGGTGTGGAGAGTGGTTCACCAAAGATGAACAACAAAATCAACAAAAGTTTACCATTTGGCCAACGGCATTATAAATGATGCCATCGAGGAAAAGTGACAGTCTCCGACGCTCTGGCTGAATCTCTCAACTGTTGCAAGTTGCAAGCTGCAGGTTGCAATATCGCAAGCTGCTGTGGTATGCACATGGGTATGTAGATGCGGTCGGTGTCGTCCTCCGTTTGGCGCCACTGGCCACTGATTATGCCATTTCAGCAAATTCCGGCAGCGATTCGATGGCAAATTGCAGGAGTGGTCGCAAATGCGACCAAGGATCTCGAAATCGATGCTTAAAAGCTGATTGCCATTTATAGATTATGTGCATAAATCTCTGGAAAAATCTGAGAAAATAGCAATAGCCTTGGGCGACTATGGGGGCTATGAGCCAAGGAAATGTTGCAAAACATTTTGCCAATCATAATTTTTTTCCATCAACTCCCTCTAACGCAAATTGTCATGGCTTGGGCGTAAATTATTAAATTAAAACATAAAAAAAAACGCAACCCGTAAAACAACAATAAAAATTAGCACCAGAGAAACAACACCAGCAATCTGAACAAATTCAAAATATTGCAAAAACAAAAACCGAAAAAAAAACCAACAAAATTAAATAAAATGCTTATGGAGTTGGAGTTGGAGATGGAGATGGAGATGGGCGACCCAACAAGAGCGTGAAGCTCATTATGAAGCTTCGTGGCCCCAGCGCGGACACCAATTACAAAGGCAACAAACATAACAAGAAGTTGAAATGGTAACAACAACAACAATAATAACAATAACAGTTACAGTAACCATAATAATAACAACAAAACCCAAGACAACACAACTTAAAACAACAGAAAGAAGCTGACTAACAAAAGACCGAAAGAGCATGAAGAAATGAAATAAAACCAACACCAGATTCAGTCCCAGTCCAGAGCACAGAGTTATCCCCCATTCCCCATTCCCCAAACCCCACATCTCGATGCTCCAACCCCAATCCCCATGCATAGCTCCAAGTCCCCTTTTTATTTTTCCCAACCAAATGAGAGTGAATCCACCTCATCCATTGAAATTGAAAGTGAATCGTGCCACACGATCCGATCCGATACAATCCGATTTGACGCGATGCGAACCGCAGAGACCAGAGTCCAGAGTTAGTTACGAGCACATTGCGATTGGATCCTCCAAATGACCAAAATAACAATTTATACATATACACTGCATATATACAATAATTTAACGAGCAAAACGAAAAAAAAACAAAGACTTGGCGGAAGGAAGAGCGAGGCAGGAAGGGTTTTATATATTTATAAATACTTTTTTTTGGGAACAGTTCGAAGGAGTAAATACTCTACTATGAAGGATCTTCACGTGTGAAAAAATTATATTTGGGGAATTATATATTGTTATTCCTATTAAAAATAAGGTATACATATCGATGAAATTATTAATATCATTTTGCAGCCGTAATTCTTGACTTTGGAATAACGGCCAAAATACCAAAAATATTTACCAATCATTTTGCTTCTTTGGTGAAATAATATTGTTTGATTAAAAATTATTTATAATTGGAGATATTATAATGTAACATGTAACGTACATGTTTTTTGTTTATGTTTATTTAAACACCAACTTCCTTCCATGGCGCATAATTGTTAAATATATATTAAATAATATATTACAGCACAAAAGTTATTGGATTCTCATGCTCAAAAATAATGTACGTTATATATAATTTTAAAGAAAGAGTCCTTTTATATATATATTTTTTTAAATAGTTCAATTTCAATCATCTTTCGCCTTGAAAATACCTTTGCATTTTGTAAATGATATCTTAAAGAAAACCCTTGCCTTATAAATGTAAAAACCGCAATTCCATGCGTAATTTTTGATTACTTTATTAAAATTATATATCCTCACTCCAGGGTCAATAAAAAATACTATATACCTTCAATTATTTTTCATTGCCTTGAAAATAATCCTAGTTCCCAAAAATAAATAAACAACGAAAATTGGCAAAAACCGCACATAAAAAAAAAACACAAATAAAAAGAAGAGGCTAAAATCAGAAGGAAAAACCAAAAACCAAGAAATGGTCAGCAGACGATGCAGTCGCAGTCGCAGCTGCAGTCGACGTAGCAGCCGCTGTCGGCGTCGCAGTTGCAGCTAGGAGCAGCAGCGGCAGAGCTGGGGGCAGAGCTAGTGGCAGAGAGTCGCAGCTCCAGCTTCAGCTCCAGTTGCCCCACCAGATGACTTGCCAGGTTGGAGCTGCTGCGATAACTTTAAACATTTCAATTTCTTCATGGTTATATTCCGCCGCCGCTCTTAGCCAACTGCTCAGCTGGCGCTGATGCCGGCAGAGACAGCGACCGAGGCAGCGACGGCAGCCGAGGCAGCGACGGCAACAGTGCTCTTGGTCGTCGTCTTGGATTTTACTTAATTTTTATTTCACGCGCCGCGCTGCTATAAAAGAAACTGCAACAATCGTTGTGGCATGCAGTAAGAGGTTCCGTGTCGAAGCAGTAACCAGCAGCCAGTAGCACACCAAGCCGCCACATCAGATAAACCCGAAACGGATATAGCCGCTCTAAACCCCACGAAAATGCAGTCCAGTTGTGTGGTATGATCATGTCTGCCTGAAATCGTGAAAAGTGCCTTTAACCCAATCGGTGTTCTCCCCCGATTTCCTCTATATCTATATGCACAGTTAGTGGTCGTACTGGCCTTTGCCGCCTTGGTGGCTGCTCGTCCCGAGCCACCGCGAGACTCGTACAGTGCGCCCCCACCGAGCAGCTATCAGCCGAGTGGACCCAGCGGTGGATACGGTGCCCCTGCCCCACAATACGGACCACCCCAGCAGCCGCCGGTGGTGCACAAGCACGTCTATGTGCATGTGCCCCCACCAGAGCCGGAGTACCAGGCACCCAGGTGAGTCTGTCTGCCAGGATTTGTTATCCTTGAAACAAAAGTTTCGAACTAGTAAATAATCATATGCAGAGAAAAGTATGAAATTATTTTTAAAGGATCAAGTTCAAAAGTTTAAGGATCATTTATGGTAAAACTTTTTGTATTGCTTTTGAAAACTATATGTTTCACTAAACTATAATCCTTGCTTAACATACTCCTTATAAAAAACTATTAAGAGCTTAATACTTTAAAATCATTTTCATAGTTTATATTTATTATGAGAAATTAGGAGTTTTTGCGAAAAATAATATTTCTCACAATATTTAAAGGATGAAAAAATAAACCTTAAAACAAAACAAAATAATTTCATATTTATAAAATACACCAAACTTTCAGGAAAATTTTATAAAACATTCTTTAAACTAAACCATTAACTTATAAACACTAAACTTGACTATTTTAAAAAAAACATTGCAAAATCTTATATAAATTTTTCCAAACTAAAATTTCTCATATTCTTGAATAGCAAAAATATGCTTTATTAAACTTATTATAATTCATTAGCACACAAATTACACCCTTAATCACAATAATTTTTCAAATATTTTAAATCAATATTTCTTTTTGAATATCCGATGATAAAGATTTATAAAGTAGACTTAAGTGATCAGAAAATTCCTATATATCTCATAAACCCTCAAAAAATCAACACACTTCAAATTATCTCACACTCCCTTTACACCTTTCCCTATATCTCGCGTGTTCACGAGCGGTTGCAAACGATCTCGCTTTATTTGACTTGTTCCACTTATGATTGGCAAAACATAAACAGCAAAAAAAAAAGAAAGAAATACACATTGTTGTGTTATGAGTATATATAATCCACGCCACTTATGCAGATTCTCTCACAATTCATCACCGTATACCCAACTCCCAACTGCCAACTGCCAACTCCCAACTATAATAATAGGCAGACAAATGTTGCAAGACCCGACTCCCAACTCCAATCATCTAATCCAGCTCAGGGCCCTTTGCCAGAGTAATTACCTCATTTCCAGGGTATTTACGTAGTCTGTGCTGTTTCCTGAGGACAGCTCAGTTGCAATGATAATGTGCAAGGAGGAAAATTATTTAATACCCGAGAAAAAACGAGAAAGCCATCGAGAGTATCTTTCTCCAACATTTCTCTCTCTCTTCTTTCGCCGGGTTTAACGTTTGTGTCGTCTTCTGTTTTCAATTGGAGTTGGAAGCAATGTTAATTACCTCTGGTGGGGACTGATATGGCTTTGCAGACCGCCAAACCGTGACTAAAATGTTACCTAAGCTCTCCCTCTCGATGTAGTACGTGGATATACTGCTGTATCTGTATCTTTGTAGCCTAACCAAGCTAATTGTCAGACGCAGAGGGACAGGAACGTAATTACCATAGGTAGCTTTATGTAAACTCCGATTGTTGTGACAATCGTTGTCATCATCATCATCATCGTCATCCCCACAGCCATCATCTCCATTTCCATCTGATTACCAAGCCTGTCAAGTAGCCGCAGTAGCCTGCAGATGGCCTACCATTTTCGGAAGGTCACCATTTACGGGCTCGTCATTTGCATACTCCTCAAAGAGAAACTCCTGTCAACAGGCTTTCACTTCGGAAACACGAAAACCAAAATACCGGAAATTAAGTTGACAAAGTTAAATAATAAAAGGGAAATTTATCCAGGGACTCACGACTACAAATCACTATCATCCAAACATTTAAGATACTTTTTTAGACTCTTTAGAGATTTCAATCTGTGACTTGCGCTTCAATTTTAAGAGTTATTTAACTACAATTTTTTTTACTTATAGGAATTTTTATTTTATTATAATACTTCTTCATGTTTTGTAATTGAAAAGTTTAGCTAAAATTGTATTATTTGTTTATTTCAAAAGGAAACCCCTGTACGTGCCACCCCCGCAGAAGCACTACAAGATCGTGTTCATCAAGGCGCCATCTCCGCCAGCTCCCACTGCCCCGATAATCCCGCAGTACCCACAGAACGAGGAGAAGACCCTGGTGTACGTGCTAGTCAAGAAGCCCGAGGAGCAGCCGGAGATCATCATTCCGACACCGGCGCCCACTCAGCCCAGCAAGCCGGAGGTGTACTTCATCCGCTACAAGACCCAGAAGGAGGAGACCGGACCCTACCCCAACAGTGTGGCGCCACCAGCACCCGAGTACGGAGCACCAGCTGCCCCACCCGCACCCTCGGCGCCCAGCAGCTCGTATGGAGCTCCCTCCCACTAATGGAGATGCCCGTCCAACCTTATCCGAATTCCGATATGCGAATCTCAACCCCACTCATGGCAACCTGCATATTCTATATGTATTATTATTTTTTTCTGTTTCAACAACTTTAACGTGTGACAAAGTTTACCAAGCAACGAATACCCAAGCCCAAGCCCCCCTCCAGCTCATCATACCCCAATTGTTGAGTGACTCTTACCTCTCGAGTTGTTTCTACCTATTGTATGAGAAGCATGTTTTCCATCTAGGCTGTTTGTTTCAAATTGTTTGTTTAGTCTTAAGTTCTAGGTCTTTAAGCGAACGATGCGTTATACACTCACAAAAAAAAACAACAACAAAAAACACACTGCGAACTAGCCTTAGTTATCGATAGGAATATCGATACCGATACACGATATATACATGATACCATGATTTTCATCATCGCAAATGCATTTTCATCTAGGCAATTTCTAATGACCACAAATGCTCTTATTGAAAAAGCACAAAAAAATGAAGATTAGTAATGATACTCAAGTATATATTATAATACAAAACGTCAATGGCTAAATAAAAGTTTAACGAATTAAATGTATGAGAATGGTTTTTTATTTTATTTAACGATTTTTAACTATTAGAGGTTCTAGGCTTTCGAAAAATGAGCGACTCTGAAAAGTAGCTACATTTTTTGAAAACATAACTCAATGGGTTTTTTAAGCCAATATTATAACAAAATGTAGTACTTCTACATTTACCACAAATTAGAATTTTCAATTTAAAAACAGAGAAATGGAAAATAGTTTTTATAACTTTCAATCAATTATAAGACGTATTTCTTGCTCTTTTACACTTAAAATGGTTTAATTATTTGTTAAATGATTATACAATTTCAAAAACATAAATAATTAAGTAATATTTTTAACCGAATTAATTTATTTATATTTTTTTAGCTCCTTTTAAGTTTAGTTTTTAAAATGTAACGCATAGGGAGTTGCCACCTAATGCAAAACACGCTGTCAATCCGCCAGATGGCGCTCTCAGAATACTTTCAAACTGTGGCCAAAGCCGTAAAAGTGCTTCCCAAACTGTATAACTCCTTTCACTCGGTTTAAGCCTCTCCGATTTGTTGCTTTTCGTTTGTTTGCCTTTGTTTCTGGCAGTTGGATTACATAAAATTTGATTTGCCTCATGCGGAAAACGCTTTTCGCTGAATTTTTATGGTAATTAGTAACGAAAGACTTTAAATGCGGATTGGATTGCCGCGTTTCTCCTGCAGATACCTTAATAACAATCAGCTTGGGCCGCTTTAATTGAGCCATTTCCATGGCCGTTGCCACTGTCCACTGTCCATTGGGCCGGCGAAAAAACAAACTCAGAAAAATATAACGGCAAAGATAAATCCGGACCAACCCAACCCATTCCCAGGCACACACAGGCTTTTAAATACAAACACACACTCGACAGCTCCTTCACGAGGCTGCCAAATGTAAGCGAACTTAAAAACACATCGTTTGCATTTGGCCCCTCCCCCTCTTTTACTGCGCCCCCCTTAAACTCATCCCCAACACCCATGGACCCTTCCTCTGCCCCCTTTCCCCTTTGCACACTGTGAAAATACCCCTCCATCAGCAACAACTCCAAGCAGCACTTAAGTGACGCTCCAGCAGCTCAACTATCACCGGATTCGTGCATGTTTTCTTATTCTTTTATTCCAGGTGCTTATGGAGGAAAAAAAAGGGTATACATTGTATTTGTGCAAATGGATTTTAAAACCTTCACATTTATAGCAAACAATTTTAATGTCCATGTGATGTTTTTTCAGTCATTTTGATTATATTAGAATACCATTTATTTCTATCTATCAGGTGAAAATTAATAAATTACTTTTGTACATGATTGTTATAGTTATAAAAAAGGGATTTTTAACAAAAAATATTTGAGTTCAAGAGGAGATTCAACAAATAATATACTACTAATAATTATAATTAATATTAGAATAATTTGTTTTACGTATACGGAAAGTGTCATTACTTTTCATAAAAATGTGCACGTTATTTTATAATTTAATATTTGAATTCATTTAATAATATTGATCCCAATTTATTGAAGTGATTACATATCTTTCAGAAAATTTGAGTTTTAATATAAAACAAATATACTAATAGTTTATAAAAAATAAACAGAATATCGTTATAAATAATTTCTGTATTATTTTTTATGCCTCCTTTGCAAAATCATAAAACTATGTATTGTGTCGACCCATTTATTGTGTAATTTCAAATAAATTTGTTGACTTTTAATATAGAAACATCAAATTAATACTTACAAAATATAAATAGAATATCGTTATAAATAATTTCAGTATTATTTTTTATATTCTTTGTATATTATATTCTGCATTAATACTGGGTAACTCCACGTCGTATTCTTGGCACCCTCCCAAAATATTTTGATGTTTTTGCAGCCAGTGAGCATTTTGATGTCTTCAATCTAAACATAGTTTGCGTTGTTCGTTTTTGTTTTAGCCACGCTGATTTTGTTTACCTGAGCCTTGTGAGCCCCACAACGCTGTCCGTTCTCGAAATGCAAAGAGAATTTCCCAAAAGAGCCCAAGAGCCAAAGAGCGAACGCTGAAGTCCTTTTCTCAGCCAAAAGCGAAAGTCCGACCACCCTTCGGGTGAGGATGGCATTGCCAGTAATATATTTTCACTCTCGGCGGCTCTCTGGCTTTCTGGCACGCTTGCGCCACTGAGAGGTGGGAAAACTCTTGGGAAACCCAAACCAAAAACCGAAACCGAGGCCAGAAACCGAAGCGCGACTTCAGTTACCATTGTAATGCCAACGTTGACGGCACGCGTTTGGCCTTCTCGCCTCGCGGCATTTTTATTTGTTTTATTCGCTGCCGTGACACAAGCCAAACAGTCAAACAGCCAAACAAAACAACCGAAGAAGTTCGTACAAAACTCGCCTGAAGAGTGCTGAAGCAAGTGTAAATCATGTGCAGTTGGGAAATCAAGGCAGCAGCTAAGGTTGAGCCAAAGATGAAATCAACAACCAGAAATTGCCAGTCATAAAAAAAGGGTTTGTGTTTGTTCCTCGAGTGTACATATGTGTGCGTGTGTGTGGCGTGTGTGTTGTGAAATGAAGAGAAATCCCTTCAGCCCCCCTCAGAAGACCCCTTAACCCCTGCGACTCCAGCTAGACTCCCCTATTGTGCGTTGTGTACAATTAGAAGGCATTGCCAATCGATTTGTGTGAAAAGCCAAAGCTAAAACTCAAAAGGTGGACGACGCCAATCCTCAAACGACAGCGGCAACAACAGCAACAACAACAATTATAACAAGAACAACAATAAAAAACGAACCCAGAAGGGCAAAAAAAAATATAAAAGAAAGTCCCAGGAAGAAGTTCCTTTTTAGTTGGCAGGTGCGCGTAGCCTGAAAAATGAAGTTGAACCGACCCGAAGTTGTTGCCTGTCATTCAACGAGGGAATGGCAATAGAAGAGGTCGACAGAAAAGCAAAAAAAAAAAAAATGAAAAGGAAAAGCCCTGTGGTAGGGGCAGGAACGTGGGAGTGGGATGGGAGTGGGAGCGGGAGTGGGATGGGGCTGGGAAATGGCAACTTTGTTGGGCCCCTGCCATACAGGGGGGACAATATTAATGAAAGACGTTGCAAAAATGTCACGTTTCCCCAAGTCAAATTGAAATAATAATGAAGGCATTGAAGAAATGTCACGGCCCGCGACTGACAAGTGAAAACGAAGCATTCCGAAGGAATTTGCATGAATATCTTAAAAATAAAGTTGAACATTCCGATGGCCCTCGGAGTCTAACAAGTAAAGTTGATAACTCAAATGGATATTAAACATAACAAGCTTGGTAAAACACAATTCCCCCCAGGAATCCAATTTAGAGACTCGAGAATTCTGTAAATGAAGTTTGAGTGACATGACAAAGGAAAGCAATTCCCCAAAGAACACTTTTGAAGATATTAAAGAAATTTCAATGAATAACTTAGGCTTTTCAAATAATTAAGAATTTTCATTTCCTAAAAGATTCAAAACTTATTCAATTAATTAAATTAAATTAGCATACCCAAAAAAAAAAGGAAATAAAAACTAGAAGCACAAACACCATAAAGTTATTAGTCTAGCAACAGAACGTAAACTTAAATATTTATAAATTAAATGGAAAATTTCGGATATGAAAAAGCTGTAAAAACTGTCCGCTTGACATTTTAATAAGTCCCAAAATGAAAACACTCAAAGTTTAAGAGCTTATAATACCCGAAAGGAATTTGAAGAAAAAATTCCTGACGCAAACTTTGCCAAATAGAATTAAACCGATGTGAAATACGAGTGTGTCCCCGAAGAAGACTTCAAAGCGCATAATTTTCGCTCATAAAACCCCAAAGAAATTCAGCATAAATTTGATTTTATGCACAAGATGCTACAAGTGAATAAAACACGAGCTTAGTGACAGAAGTGACAGTGGCAGTGTGATAGTGATGATAGTAGTACAGTGAGGCATATGCCCAATAAACAGATGGCCCATAACCATAAAGGGAAAGTGTTATGGCCATTCCCGAGGACCAAGGACCCCCACAAATAACTTATGCCCATTGGCCCGAACCGAAATCGCAATTTATGACAGGACCAAAACTGAGCCTGCCAACTATTTAAAGAGCCATAAAATCCCCTGCTCAGCGCTATAAAACAAACAAAGTTTATGGGGAAATATGGGGATATGAGGGGAGTGACGATTGCATTTTAAGATCCATGACATAAAACGCAAGCCTAGGATTTGGGACTCTTATTAACTCCCAATTTTATTCATTTCCCCCTTCCAACAAATCGAAACAAAAGGAAAAAGGAAACCCGAGTGCTTCCAGCAATAAACTTCCGCCAAACCAACTGTGGCAATCAATAAGCGACGCATCATGGCCACCTCCACCTCCGCCTCCAGCTCCCTGAGCACATCCCGGAACGGTGGCTTCTGCGGTGCCCTCCAGCGGGCTCCCCCGCCCATGTCCCCCGGCCTCGTCCGGCGTCTGAGCAGCCGGGAATGCTATGGCGTCGGCAAGGTAAAGGTCATGCTAAGGGTGGCGGAGCGGGACAGAAATTATGCCGCCGGAGGAGTCGAATCAGACTTCATGGCGCTGGACAAGAAGAAGCGCCAGGTTACGCTCACCGATCCCAGAAATGTGTGTCCACCTCCGCAGGCCGCCCAGGAACGGGCGCCCATGGTGGCCGCACCCAAAATGTTTGCGTTCGACAACCTCTTCACCGCGGAGGATAAACAGGTGAGTTCCGGAATTTGATTTAACTGATTTATTTCCTAAGTTATGAAATTAATTTTGGCAATTTGACACCCTTAAATACCTTTGAAAGGAAATAATCCAAGACAATTTGTGGGTTAATTAAGATAATAAGCCAACGGAAGCCAAACCATTAGATACACAAGTAATAAATGCAATTAAATTTGTAGATACAAGAAGATATTTAAACCAACCTTAGTTATGATGACATTTCAGATTTAAATAATATATCTGCAACAGAGATTTTCTTAAATTTGTAATATGCTTATTCAAAAGCATCAAGACAAACTTTTACTTATATACCATTAATACATAAATCAATGTAATTGCCCTCTGAGTATATATCAAAAGCAATATAAAAGCAAAGAGCCATTAATTTATTTAGAATTTCACAGCTTTTCCGATGCCCAAACAACTTTGTCAGCTCAGGTATTTAAGTTGTTTTCGGATTACAAAGAAGTGTGCTCGTAATTCTAAAGAATAACAAGTCACCACAAAATACCATAATCAATCTTCATAATTCATAGCCAGCTAAACTTCTCTCCCTGCAAGATTTATGATCCTTGAAGTGCAATCACTCATAAGGCAATCCCTCAGTCCGGAGCGAAGAAAGAAAGCAATACTCCCAATAGAATTAACACATACGCGCTTTGTCCTCCCCCATCGGATCTAATCAGCAATCGAATTAACCCCGCAATCGAACCCAATTCCAGCCATTAAAGGGAGCCCATTAGTATGCCTTGTTAGTCACCACCCATTGACCTCGCCCCCAAACATAAAACTCCCCCAACTTTCCCCTCGACACGGAGAAAAAATCACTATCCAATCAATTTCACACTGCAATGGATCTTTGGAGGAGTCAATAGTTTGTTTATTTGTTAGTTTGGTAAATATTTTATCAGGTTGTTGGTTTAAGTTTAATACAAATGTGAATAAGGAATTTGTAAGGATTTCAATTTTGAACCAACTTAAATTTTATTATATTAAATAATACTTACTATCTTTAATAGATTTTTTACTATTATTCAATAATTAATGGTTGATTTATTTGTAAGCTTGATATATATTTTATCATGCTGTTGGTTAAAGTGAAATACAAATGTAAATATGGAATTCGTATGGATTTCAATATTGAACTTAACTTAAATTTTATTCTATTGTATGATCCATACTTTTAATGGATTTTATTCTATTATTCAATAGTCAATTGTTTTTTTATTTGTTAAGTAAAATATAAATGTAAGTAAGGATTTTGTTAGAATTTCATTTTTTAAAAAACTTGAATTTTATCATGTTGAATAATACATGTCTTTAATGGATTTGCAATATTATTAAAATGTTTGTAACGATACAATAGAAAGTACACATTTTCAGAAAAATATATTTTATATTCAAGACAATACTGATTCAGTTTTGTTTTTGGGAAAACTTTCCAAATATATAGCTTAGAAATATATTTGGTAAAACATAACTTAACTGATTTTTCTAGAGCTTCATAAAATAAAATATGAGTTTATTTCTAAATAATAATTATTGTTATATTGTTTTGTATTTTTCTCGTCTAAAATACAAAGTTGCATCATTTGAATAAAATCTAAGTAAATTCGATTTCTTACCAACTTTGACGATATTTTTCCCGGTTGATACTCCATTTCAGTCGGATGTGTGTGCATCGGCGTTGAGCGAAGTGATACCCGCCGTGCTCGAAGGCTCCGATGGCTGCCTGCTGGCAATGGGATATCCTGCCACCGGCCAGTCCCAAACGGTCCTCGGCGAGGTGGGTGGCAGTGGCAGTGGGAGTGGAAATGGAAATGGGGTGGCATGTTCCCTGGGAGCAGCCCCCTGCGCCATATCCTGGCTGTACAAGGGCATCCAGGAGCGGCGACAGAAGAGCGGAGCTCGCTTCTCGGTGCGAGTTAGTGCCGTTGGCGTTAGTGCCACCAAGCCAGATGCCCTCTCCCAGGATTTACTCATCTCGCACGCAGCCGGTAAGTACTTACCTGTGAATGGTTCCGGAGGATAAGAAAGTTAGTTTGGGGGGGTGGAAGGACGGAATGCCGTGCTATCCGTAAAACTATAATGGGTTTAATTTGGAAAGTGCAACAAAATATTTGTATATGTTTAAAGTTCTTACAAACTTCGGGAAGGTGGATTCAATGTAAACAAAATAAACTAATTAAGTTAACAAAGTTTGGGTTCTTAAAGGTAGTTGCATTTAGGTTTGAAGTAACCAAATCAAAAATACTTTTATACATTTAATAAAAGCAACTATTCAAGATTCTAAGGCATGAAACATAAGTAATACTACTTTTATATTAGCTATTATATTAACTTTTTCACGGGATTAATTTTGAAAGTACAAAAATGTAAGATTAAAGTTCTTACAAATTCAGGAAATGCTGAAAAAAACATTGCATTTATAAAAACCAAATAAATTAAATAAGGAAATGTGTGAAATTATAAATTCTGAATTGAATTTAATAAAAGCAACGATTAAAGATTCCAAGTTATGAAACACAAGTATTATACTCTTAAAGTTTTGTCTCTTTAAAATGAACTATCTTTATATACTATTACTTGGAAACCCATAAATTCACTTTTCTCGCACAAGTCGAGGATACTAAAAAAGAGAGTAAACAGGAAATCTAATTTGCAGCGACTCTCTTCTCTACTAACTTGTTAATTTTTGTAATTCAGCTGCTTTCCGCAATTTAGATACATTTGGTAGTTAGCTAGTTGGCAGTACTGGTACTAACCTGGTCCTGGCCTGGTCCACCTGTTAGCTGCCAGCGGGCAGAAGGCCAAATCGCCAGCAGAATGAATGGCTCCGGAGGGGGCGCGATTGCCGATGGGTTGGGGGCGTGGCGTAATGTTGCCCCTGGGCCAAACAATGATGATGATGACTGGGGCGGGTCGGGGTCGTAACTGGCCCAATTTGAATAAACTTAACCTGGGCAGCAGTTCCGACATTTCGCCCCCTCCCAACCCCAACCCCAGTCTTTATCAACACCAGGACCCACCTCCTAAGTGTCCCGGTTATCCAACTCCCCCGTAGAATGCGGCGTTTATTCCCACATAAAACCTAATGCCCTTTTCATTCACTCCCCGCTTCTTTCGCCGGGTCTCCGCTGGAACTCCGGTTGCGCCTCCATCTCCAACTACGACTACACAGAATCTGACGACTCCCCGGGGATTTATTTGCGTGACGACTTCCTTGGCGGTCCAACCGAGCTACGTGCACCCACCGCCGAGCGTGCGGCCCTGTTTCTCGACTCCGCGCTAGCCGGACGCTTAAAAAGTTCCGGTTCCACGGGATCTGGGAATTCTGGAGCAGCAGCAGCAGCAGCGGCAGCAGCAGGAACGGGAACGGGAACAGGAGCAGGGGGTGGTTATTCCGCCCCCTTGGAGTCCGCCCTCATCTTCACGCTGCACGTCTACCAGTACAGTCTGTCCCGCAAGGGGGGTGGTAAGTGTCCAACACATTGTTCTTGCCACTGCCCTTTTGAGAGGGTGTCATGTTTGGTAGGATAATTTAGCCACATATGAATAATATAATAATAAAGCCATGATAATAATAATAATATAGTAATAAAATGTGGTTTTCACATGTACTAAATAAATTATTACATCAAGCTCTTTTAATATTGTTATTATATATTTTGCTTACTATAAACAAAGTATAAATTAACCATCTGTTAAAACATATTTTTGTATTTTATATTTCATTTGATATATAAATATACTTTGAAAATGGAGTACAAATGTTAAAAAATATATTTTTAACAGATACATTAATTTTTACAACAATAAAAATTTTAATAAAATTCTTCAACAAATATTTACTGTAATATTTTCAATAACAATTTAATTTAATTATTTTAACGATTGTTTACTACAATATTTTCATGACATAAAAACGAATATTGAATATGTATAAAATAATACTTTTTTATTATAACCATTAGCAATATCAAATTTAAGTTTGTTTTTGTTTAATAAGCTTGTGTTTATTTAAATTTAAATTTAAATTTAAATTAAAAAAAAGTGCATTTGTTATGTCGGTCTCCGTGGCTTACTTTCTGCTCGTGTTATTGCTATTGTTGCTGCCACTTTTGTTGCCGCTACTGTTGCTGTTGTTGCCACTCAAGTGGCCCGCTAAATGCTTCACTACCACTAGACGGCAGCGCCATTAAAGTGTCGCATTTCCTCCACTCCAACACCCGGCATCAGCCAACCAACCAACCACCCAACCACCGAACCACCCAACCACCGAACCACCCAACACCGACTTTTTAAACCCAATCTCACCCACTTCCCTTTTGTTCATACAGAGAGAAAGTGCGGAACAGGATTGCTTTTTTGTTTTTAATCCCCACATTTCTTTTTACCTTTTTTTTTACAAATTTGTAACCCTCAAATGTTTTTAAAAGCGATGAAAACGTTGATATTGAATTCTGTACTTTTAAGTAAAAATAATTATTTGTATGGTATTTAAAGAAACAACATTAAAAACACCATCTAAAAATATATATTACACCACATAATTTTCATCTCAACATATTAAAGTTTCTTTTTGTTTTTATTTCTACTAAAATATTTCCAAAATGTCTACAAATTTCTGCTTATTTTTTCTCTGTGCAGTGGCTGGCGGTCGGAGCCGTTTACATATCATCGACCTGGGCGGGTGTGCGAATCGCAGCGGGGGTCTGCCGCTGTCGGGGATCGGGAACATACTGCTGGCGATACTATCCGGCCAGCGGCATCCCCCACACAAGGACCACCCGCTGACGCCGCTGCTCAAGGACTGCCTCGCTCCCATCACCTGCCATGTGGCCATCGTGGCCCATGTGCGGCCGGAGCAGAGCTACCAGGACGCCCTATCCACCATTCAAATTGCATCGAGGATTCATCGACTTCGCCGCAGGAAGCATCGCGTTCCCATGCCCCTGGCCGTCGGTTTGGCCCAAGGTCTGGGTGGCAATGGCTCCTCGGCGGGATCGGGGGCGGATCCCTCTAGCTCGGAAATCTCAGCCGACACTGTCATATATATGGGACCCAATGACGATGCCACGGATGGGGAACATCCGCCCGTATATCTTCCCTCCCTGAGTGCCGGCGACAATCGCGGGGTGATGAGCAAGGCGCTGAAGGGAAGCGGCTTGGAGAAACCGCCCTCGAAGTCAGCCAGCAATAGTCCCATGATGATGAAGAAGGCTTTGGCGGCGGAGAAGGGTGAGTGGGGGAATGTCTGAATGTCTGAATGTCTGAAGAGGGAAAGCCCAGGAAAAGCTTCTTGGGCTTAGTTTTATTGCCGGCAAAACAATAGTTTTAATTAAGAAAAGTTTTTGCCACCAGAGTTCCCTTTCAATTTACTGAATTAAACAGACTTTTTAGAGGTTTAAAAATTGGTTACCAGATTTAAGTTTTTAAAAGATTTATAATTTTTGTATAATACGTTTAAATGTTTTATAATTTTGTATAATGAGGAATAATGTTTTATAATTTAAAATCAATCTTTAAAATGTTGGTTCGTGGTTTAAAGGTTTTTATTACATTACTAGGAGTTCTATATAATTTTTTAGGACTTTTTAAACATTCTACATTTGATTTAGAATCTTATTTTATTAATTTTATATTTTCTCTCCCTTTAATTCAATGTTTTCCAGCCAAAAAGTTGCCAGGGAGCAACACAGGCAGTCTGAAGCGTTCAGCGGGAGCGGGAGCTTGTGCCTCTCCAATAAATCCCCATGAACAGCCCCTGCAGCAGCAGCAGCAGCAGGCGATGGGCTCTCCCATTCCCATACCCCGGCATATGGTGTCCAAGGGATCAATGGTGCCCTCCCCGAAAGGATCCCCGATGCGAAGAGCCCATCCTGGGGCAGCTCTCGAACAATTGGAGGCGGGGATGCGAAAAATCACCGAGGAGCAGTGGATTGATGGCCCTCGAGTTTCGAGAGCCAAAGTGGCCGAGGCTCGCCATCTGATGAGGGAGGTGAATCATGTGAAGCAATGTGAGACCTGGGTGGATGGCCCCAAGTCCCAATCCTGCAGATCCCTGACAGCGGGAAATCTGCCAGTAACGGGTGGGAGTCAGACGCAGGGTTATGGCTTCATGGACTCCCACAAAAAGACCATGATTCGTCAGTGGGTGGAGAATCAGACCACGCAAGTCTTCCAAAGCACCGTCTCGGCCAGCAATTCGCCAACTGCTCTGCACTGGAAACTGTCGCAGTTGAAACAGAAATCCCTGGATCTGCCCGATAGACCGGCATTTAATCCGGAACCTTCCTTTGACCTACAGCAAGCGTGCTTCGAGAGCATACCTCTCCTGGATCCTGCTCCACCGGATGGCGGCGATGAGGATGAGGACAGTGGTCCCTCGGAGGTTCCGCCCGCCCTGCCACTCCTGGACGATCCCCTGGGCTCTAGGGATATCTCCCAGGACAACCTGCATCGGATGCTCTCGCGGCATGTATCGAGGGAGCAGCTCCATGAGGCTGAACTGGTGGCCAGCAGAGCCTCGTCCTCACATCATCCCTCGCAAAGGAGCATCGATTGTGGTATGCAGGTAACGGAGGAGGAAATAGCCAGGACCATGGCTAGAGACCGGGATCACGAGCACATGGCCCATCCTCTGGCTGCCCTCAGTCATTGCGATAACATGTCCTTCGTGTCCAGCTTCAACATGGCCTGCGAATCCTTCAGCGAGTGCGGGGAGAGAGCAAGGTGGGTGTCAAATTTATATATTTTAGTTTTAAGAATATAACTCTCTAGAAGAATACATACATTTGGAGGATTCCCTTAGCATTATTTTATAAAAGATTTTATATAAATGCATTCAGGATTTATTCAGATAGACACTCAAATTCACTTGAGACTTATTTTTCTTTCCTTTTTTTTGCTTGGAATAATCTTCTCCGCAGACATCAATTCGATCAGCTGGCCCGCCTACACGAGATTTTCACCTCCCAACTGGCGATGGCGGAGGTCACACCCTCCTCCGCCCTTTTCCGAACGGATGTGGGCAGTGTCTTCAGCGAACCCGTCTTCCACTTCAATGTGGGCCAAAGTAGCGTCTGCAGCGAACCGGCCTACAGATTAACTCCCAGTCCGCCAAAGCAGTTATCGCACAATCCCAGTCAAGGGTCTCTGCCAAGTCTAAATGGAATTATGGAGATAGCCGGAATGGATGATTACGCCCTGCTGCGTCAGCCGGATGGAGCTTCGGATCCGAATCTCCAGAAGGGTGAGAAGCGATTTGCCCCGCAACACGATGATATTTGTGAGTTGGATGAAAAATCCCTGGCAGCAGCGGTGGGGAAGAGGAACTCCCTGGAAGATACGCAGCACAAGCTGAATGAGATCACGAACATATTACCACTGGCCTCCCAGTCGCGACTACCTTTGCTGCCCTTGAACACCAGCTCGGAGGCTTATGATAGTGGCCACGATTCCAATTCCACACCCAGAACCTCCAAGCATTCGGGCATCTCCCGGAGGGCAGAGAGTGGTTATCATAGTGTGGCTACTGTAAGGGACTCTGATGAGAGTAGTTTTGCATCTGGGATGTCAAAGGGTCAACGGCATCGGATCACCATTTCCGGATCCGGTACTGTTGTTACCACCTCCGCCAATGGAAACTACCAGAGACACAGCCACAAGAAGCGACATCGTCAGGATCAGGCCGGGAATAACAAGGGCCTCTGCAATTGGCTCTTGAATCCATTTTCCTGCACCTATCCAGAGACTGAGGGTGAGATCAGCGATTTTTGAACTGGAATAAGACACCGCATCCGAGTCCACACAAAAATACACCCACCAAATCAAGGAAACCAAAAACAAAGCAAAAACCGAGCTAGTCCAGCATTCGAAATGGCCAAAAACATGTAAACCGAAACCCAAAAAAAGGAAACAAAGATATCATAACATTTTAGGAAAATCGACTAGGATGAGGTAGATGAAAAAAAAGGATCTTTAATAGCGACTGATTAAATTTTACTAGGCGACGGCTGCCACAACAACAAAAACAAAAAACACGCAAACCAAAAACAAATGCTAAACAAGAAAATATTAAAAAAAAAAAACATGCATTTTAAAGTAACCTAAATAACTAACCCAATTACCTAAATAACTCATTATAACTACAGTACATTTCGCAGCCATAAAACAGTCGATTGTTGTTAGGAATGAAATAAGATAAATGGTAATCTGAAATTAAACATATCTTTGGACCATTTTTTACTTAATTTTAATTCATTTCAATATAAAAAACTCATCAAAATAACACTTTGGGGCTTGAAGAATTTACTAGAAATATTATGCTAATATCTAATCCAAATGGAAGTCATATCTTTTGGATTTATGGATGTTTGAAATATCATTCCCGAACTTCAACTGTTTTGGAGCTGCAAAATGTACTGTATATGCTACAAAATCAATCGAATCAATCACTCAAATCACTCACTCGACTCACTCACTCACTAAAAATAAAAGCATAAGTTCAAACGGGGCTTTAAATATCTTAAGTTGCCAGCTAGCATAATGAAGGATGATCGGGATGATCGGTTATTATGGTAATGTAATAACTGAAGCATTGGCAGAAGTAAACCCACTCTGAGAGAGTGTTCACGAATCCCGATCATCCGAATTGTATCTATAAATATTGAACATAAATATATTAATAACATAATCAGCCTACAATCACTATGACTTTACAATGCAGAGATACATTTATATATATATATACACGCAATATATATATATATATATATATATATACACAATTTACATATATCATATAGCTACATATTTATTGTTTAGTTTGGGTTATCTGTTCTTCGGGCAGTCGATGTAAGATCAAGTATGCTAAATGTTGAATGTTTGCTTATTCAAACGATTTATTGCCAATTATAAGTTACCAAATGTTTAAATTAATTGTTAGTTAGCTAAAGTTATACACATCTACTACTAATCATGGACAAAAGCGACAGAACCACTGACTATAAAGCGAAACGGTTTTTTGCAACGTAGACAAATGTTAAACATACAATTTTGTTGCCATTTTTGCCTAAATAAACTATGTTACAAAACGAAAATCGAACGAAATGAGATGAGATGAAACCAAATGGAAGCATAAGAAAATTCAACAAAATAAATAAATTATATATATATATATATTTATCAGAGATACATATTCTATAAGCAGGCGAGTCGATGGATGATTTTAAGGAAACCTAATGCATATTATATGATACACCACCACATTATATATATATATATACAGCATAACATTATAAATATATATATATATATTATACAAAGCATAATTAATGCATGCAAATCGAAAGAAGCCCCGAAGGGATGCAACAAATGTTGCATCTCCCCCGGGATAGCTGCAGTTTTTGTGTCGCATTCTGTTCGTTTTGGATTCGATCATCAAACTATAATTACAATTATCGGAATTCCTTCATTGCCTTTTTAGTCAGCGTCATCAGCATATAAACAAATCGAAATGTCTAAGCCATACCAACACACACTAATTATATTGCATTATCCATACATATTTCGTACAATTATTATTCCACTTATCGAGCGTAGTTAATCACCAGCAAACATGCCCCCATATGCTTTAAACATAATCACCTAAAATTTGCCACGCCCCCGCCACCGCTCCTCCTCCTCCTCCTCCTCCTAGCCCGCCCCCGAAAAAACCCGCACAAATCTTCTTTCCAACCCAAATTGCAATCTGTGCAATCTGTGCAACCTGTGCAACCTGCCACCTGCAACCTGCAACATCCAACCTACGTACATATTATACAATACATTCATACACACATCTATGATGGAGTCGTCGACTTCGGCGCTGAATACAGACTAATTATTTTTTATAATATAAACAAATTGACAGCTGGTTTTATTGCTAACAGGGTGGGGTAAAATAAAGGGGATGCTATATGCTGCATGCTACATGCTATATATGGCGTAGCGGAACTGCCATGGTCTGTGCTCCGGCTCTGGCTCTGGCTTTTCTGGCTGGAATGTTATTTGCCTCAGTTGGTGGGCAAATAAAGTTGACGTTTTATAGATAGAGACATGTGCCATATACCCAACTGCCAAAACACCCATCCGACGTGTGTCGTAGATCTAAACGTGCAACTCCCCCATCTGCCCCGTTCCACCAAAAACAGATGATGGAAACGTGCGGGGGCGGAGAGTTGTCGAACAATAAAGCAGAAAAAGGAAAGCAGGACTCCCCGAAAGTGAAGTTTGTATACTCTGCTTGAAAAAGGGGGAAGAAAGGTTGCATAGGGAAACATTCTTCTGGGGTAAGTACGTGGAAGAGTCAAAGAAAGTTGTTTACCCAATCCTCAATAAATACTACAATCTTTTGTAGTTGATTGAAGGAGCCTTATCCTGACAATGCCGCATAAATGGGGCATTAAAAATCGTCTAAATTTCGGATTCTTTATGTTAAGCTTTAGTTGGATTTAAAGTGGTTCCAGAAATAAATACATTTTAAACGAGACCCTTGAAGAACACAAATGTGTTTGCTTAGTCTGGAAAATTGATATCAACCCTTTAGATACAAATTTGAGCAACGGATGAGTGCAACTTCAATGTATTCTTTTTCTAAAAAATAGTCCGAAAAAAGTCTTTAAAACCCTTTTTAAACATTATATTTGAAATAATCAAAAATGTCTAGGTTAGTTGTAAACAAAGCTTATTCTGCTAAATTTATACCAGCTCTTCAAATACAAATTTAAGCAAGGGATAAGTGCAACTTAAATGTAGAAAACTTTATTCTTTATCTAAAAAAATAGTGTTTAAATTTCAATAAGTTTAAATATAAAAAAAAGGTCTTCAAAACCCTTTTCAAACATCATACAATATTCAAAAATAATCAAAAATGGTCCAAGTTATTATATTAAGTTGTAAACAAACCATTCTGAAGTGGATAACATTTATTTGCTTAGATGGTAAACACTTAAAAGAAATTGGATTTAAAACTTTCGCATACTGTCTTAAGTGTTCGAAAGTTTGGGAACACCCCGCAATCTCGTAGAGTACAACAATAAAATGTGTTGGCACCTTCTGGCAAATGCCGCGCGTCCCACAATGCGAAAAACTCGTATAAGTAAAGTTCTGCCCCCAATCCCGCTACCCCCCTCCTCCCATCCTTCACTTTTCCCTTCGAATTTCCCCCCCATCCCAAGGAGCCGGCAGCGATTTTTCTTGTTTGCTGCCATCGTCTTGGCTTTTGTCTGCCGCCCTTTTCATGTTTCGCTCCTCGCAAACGTCGCCATTTTTTGCGCAGGCAGCGAGGAATCCTTCTTTTCCTGCTCCTGCCCTATGCTTTTTGTACTTTTACAACCCTCTTATCGGGAAAACTTTAAATTTTCGCATTCGCAATTCGCAGTCACAAATGCAAATGATGCCCCGCCCACAATCGACACTACGAAAAATCTAAACCACTTGAAATTGGCACTCCGATTTTTTATTGTTACTGCATAAATTAGGTATAAAATATGCAAAAGTAAGGTCCTTAATCCTTACTAGAAATTGCAAATTCTATGAACTTTTCATTCTGTCAATTTCAATATTTTCCAACAACTCCCGCCTTAAAAATTGGATTTTATATTTCTAATATGATCTAACAATGGGTTTCTTGAAAAAAATCCCAAAAGTAAATATATTTTATGCAAAATAGTGTTTAAGATTATTTATATTGGTAAAATCAAGTTATCAAGTTAAGTGTGGTAATTCACTTAAAATCTTTATTATTATTTAATAATCTTCTTTAACTTTTAAACGATAATTACAAGATACTCCTAAAATAATTATTTACCAATTTAAAACCGGTTAAATACAGCGTTTATTTTCAGTTTAAAGGGCGTTTTCTGAACCCTATAATTAACATAAACTGAAAAGAATATACCATATTTTCCGAGTGTAGAAAGGATGGAGGAGAAGCAGGTCCTTGGGCTTGCTCTCGGGGAGTCTGTTCACCATATGTTGCCAATTGAGGCGAAAATCGAAAACTCGTCTATGCTGGAATTGTTTATGACCCCAGCGAATTGAGGACATTGAGGGACTGACTTCCTTTTTTCCCTAGCTGCGGCTCCACCCCCTATCGGATAATACCACCCCCACCTCTGGCTTGAATAATTTTCTCTACTTTTTGCTCCAGCTTTTCCCCACATTTTCCCTTAGTTTTCCTCCTGTCGCCTTTTAATTATGGCTCGCAAATTATTTTCGAATTTTTCCATCATACTGCGGAAATAAATGTTGACTGCAATTTCCCAACGTCCACCGGCGCCCCTCCCTCGGCTCTTCAACCCAATTCCGAACAGGATGGAAAAGGATTCGAACCATTTCTTGTATTTTCCCTGTGCGTTTTTCTTTTTGCATTTTTTTTTGCCGCTTTTTTTCCTATTTTGCCCAAGCGGTTTATTTATTTCGCCAGGTAGGAAGAGTTTCCAGAGTGAGTCCAGGAATCAGAGGTGGAGGTTGCTGATGGAGTCGGTTATGGTCCTGGTTTTTGCACTTGTTGTTGTGCTCGTTGTTGTTGTTGTTGTTGTTGTGACCTAAAAAAATATTCACACTCACTTCACTTGTCAAGTTGAATAAAGCAAAACGCTGCCCTGAAATCACGAGGTGGCTTTGTGGGAGGCAACCGGAAGAGATTCATAGTTGGCAACAAAATATATAGAAATTCCCATATGCAAATACAGCGCATTTCACATATATAATTCAGTCGGACATGGAAATCCGATGGAACTAAATCAGTTACCTGGAAAATTGAAATCATTTTAAATATTCTGATTGCATTATGTCAGGCATTAAATTGCGGATCGACCTTGCGAAATCTGAACTTGGATTAAGAAGAATGTAAATCTGTTTAATATATATTTCAAAACATTATATATTTTCTAAAAAAGCAACTAGTAACTGAAGTACATTCACTTTTAACTATCTCTCACTTCTCTTACTCTTACTAAAAATTGTGCTAAAGCAGACTTATAATTATTATATTATTATAATTCGATTCGCTGTAATTAGGAATCAGTAGTTTAGCTGCTCTTATAGTCCTGCCACACACTGTACCGGCGGTATATGTTTTTTCATACCATCATTAAAATCTGTCCCACTTGCAATTAGAGTTTGTCATTTGACAGCAGCGCGAAAATATATAAAATAGATTGGTGACAAGCGAGCAACAAATAATAATAATAATAGTGCCAACATCGAAATAGTTTTGAGCAGGGGGAGAAATGGAAAATTTGCCGCGGGGCAACATTGATAAATGTCATCACCAGTGCCCCCGTCCTCTCGGAATTATAATTTAAAATACTCTTGGGAATGATTGTTGGATTGGAAATTTGTCACCGCACAATTTGACGTGTGAAATTTTGTCACTTTAGTTTAAATCCATTTTCAATGCAAATGCAGTCGACATATTCAATTGGGATTTAAATGTACAATTGATAGGCTTTGGTTTAAACTAATGGGATACCAGCAATTATTGAAATTCATATAAATATTCTAGATTATTCATTATAAATTTAGATAATTCTAGGTATAACTTTCTATACCGTAAGTTTTAACTTTGATTTTAATCGCTTTGAATTATTTCTAATCTATGATAGGCTTTGGTTTAAACTAATTGGATACCAGCAATTATTGAAATTTATATAAATGTTATTGCATTAATTCTGGAATATTCATCTTAAATTTTGTTCATTTAAGGAATTAATTTCTGTCCCTTCAGTTTAAACTTAGTTTTAAATCGCTTTAAATAATTTCTCATCCACGAAAATCCTCTAAATCCTTCTACTCAGCACTTTTACGCCCTGAAAAAATACGAGTTAAGGTACCAGCCGCAAGTACTTATCTGCTGGGACCGTATCTAAAGTATGCGATTGCCTTGTTATCCTGCCAGAATCAATTGATAAGCCCCCCGCTGAAAGACAGACACCAGACCATTGGCAGAGACATTTCAACGAATTCGTAGCGATTGCCAGCGATGAATCAGCGACTGACTTGGCTTTGAGCAAGTGACTTGGGGGCACTTATTGCGCATCGGTAATCGTCGATATATCATTATAATGTGTGTGACACACCATGGGAAGCCATAGAAGTTAACTCCCCACCACATGTACTCGACAAATTCAAATTCATTGTTCGAGGAATAAATTATATACAAGTATATTTCGACAAACCCCTTTATCTACTGTTTTTATTTACAGTGATAAAATATGAGTTTATTTCGATGATTTAAATGTTGTGTATATGGATTTTATTATAAAACTCGTAAGAAAGATAATTTACAAGATTTTTTACTAAAAAAATATACTTCAAAGGTTTCAAAGGTTTTACTAAGAACTCAACGAAAAAAAGATTCATACAAATGTAAAATAAAGAATAATAACTATTATGAAGGTAAAATTCAGATTTTTATGGTTTTAACCCTTGGATTTCTTTGAAAAAAATGTAACCCTCCAGAAATGTATTAATTACAAATCAGGTATTAGATTTAGATTTTTTTTTATAGTGCCTGGTGGAGGGCAGGAGGTTGTGGTGTCTCGGCAATTACAAAAACATGAACAAACATGAACACGGCAATTGAAAAGCCGCTAAATGAAATTTAATACGGGCCAGAACTGAATTCATGGGAAATTTAAAGGGACCCGGGGAAACCCTTGAAGCGTACAAAAAAAATATCCCCTAGGGGTTAAATCCAAGGCTCAGGAGGCATTAGGACTTTCAGTGGCCTTGCCGAGCAGGTGGAGAAAGAGTGCAGTGCCGCACACCTGCAAATCCTCCCCCGAGTCCTCCTTGATGCTGTCCACCAGAACAACTCCGTACTTGACCACAATCATGACCAGCATCATGCGCAAATAGAGGAAATTGCGTTCCACAACGGACAGGAATCCGAGGGACACAATGTTGGCCAGGACCGTTAGATTCTTCAGGCTGTCGCTTATCTCGCAATCCCTGCGATTCTTCGCCAGGGCACAACCCAAATCGCACATCAGAGGGACTACGAAGAAGGAATGTCCCAATGCAACGGCACTCATTCCCGTTGACTGCATGTAGAGATCCATGTTGGCCAGAGGCAGGGGCACCAGTTCCAGGACACCATGGCAAACATCCCTCAGCTTGCGGCACTCATCCGGCTGACCGCTGGCGAAGATGGCCCTAAGCAATCCAAATATGGCCGTTATGCCACCCACCATGCAAGCCGCAAAGGCAAAGGGATGCTCCTCCGGCTGCATTTTCCGGGCGGAGAGCAGAGCCGTACTTAGGAGTATGCCATTGTAGATGAATCTCAGCCAGGGTCCTGAGAGCTGTTCGCTCATTGCAACCAATGATGCTGGCCAAGGCTAAAAAATATATAGAATTTTGATCCGAATTGAGAATGTGATGAGTTTTAACAAAACTGTTACTTTGGATATTAAGAAAATATTTATTAATCTTAATAATTGAATATTTAGGAAATTTTTCGTATTTTTATCCGCTTTAAATAAGCAGAAGCTGCAAATAATAAAGAGTAACTTTTATCCATATCCCCAAGTGACTCTCTAATGCATAAGTCAATCAAACTTAAATATTTATATTAGGAGAGTCCAACAAGAAGATGTTCATACATATTTAAATACGAGGTATTACTCCAATTACCAACTTTTGTTTTAACAGAAAATGGAAGGCAAATAGAACAAAATGGAATGCAAATAGAAAAATGAAATGCAAAGTATGGATACGTACGTAGATAAATAATCAAATCAAACAAAAATCCATATGAAGCAAAACTCATTTTTTAAATCCTGAAATTTATCTACTCACAAAATATGTAAACAAAAGGTGCCAAAGAGAATTACGCTCAATGTTGTCTTAGATACATATTTGCCAAGATTAAACCAATCGGAAAGATGCGGGTAAAAGTACGAGTATAAAAAAAACACACACCTCCTTCCCTTTAAACACAATTTAATCCCTCAATTAGCAGCAATTCACAGCAAATGTGTGTACAACATATATATATGAATATAATATATATATGCACATGAACGCTCATATTTACAACCTTTAAGTCAAGGTGGAAGCAGCAGAAAATTCCTTCGCATTTCGCTTACTTTTCACAGCAATAAACTTTTACGTTCCTCGCAAAACAAAAGAAAACACACGCACCCGAAAAAACATAAGTACAATTCTCTTACTTTAATGTTAACTAAACGCAGTCATGCTTATTACCCGAAAAACACACGTGGAGCAGTCGTAAAATGAAAACTTGAGGAAATTCTCGCCCTTTGTTACAGCCACCCAATTAAAAGTAAAAAGCCTGCGCAGCTCCATCAAGGAAAAGCCGAGAAAACTCGCGAATTTGTTGTTGTTGATAACGATGGCAAAGTAATTGGACGACATGGGGATCAATAATCATCAAAAATAATCAATTTTCGGTTTTATGGCAACAATTAAAAGGGGAAACAACACGTGGAACAATGAAATTTCGTGGCAGTCGTGCGAGAATATTAAAACCGATACAATTGTTTTCCAGTTGGTTAGTTTGTTAATTACCTTTTAATTCCTATAATTTGTCATTTGAAAATCGGAATAAATAGAAGCAGGTTCCCAATTTAATGTGTCCACATTTAAGGGTTCTCTAAAGGAGTGCTTCAGTAAATAGAGTGAGGAACAACTTAATAAGGTATTCTTCTATTTCTCACGCGATCCCATAAAAAGCTGGAACAAACAATGGGGATAAACTAGCATTGCATGTGAATATTCTTAGAATATATAGTTGTCGATTTTATTGTAACAAGTAAGCAAAAAAAAAAACAAGTAGAAAAAAAACAAAAAAATAAATAAACCCATTTCCTTGAAATCCTCAAGTCCTATAATGGGGATTCAGGCTAAGCAGGAGTTGTAAGAGATCACAATTTAAATTTAGCTGCAAATAACATAAATACTTAAAATTCGAGTGTTATTTAAGCACATTTCCAGGCACTCTGGTATGCTTATTACGAGTGATGAAAATATTCAAGAATTCACTAAAGGAATGGCACAGCAAATGCCGTGTTAAACATCCAATATGGTATTTTCGTAATCCCCTCTTTAAAGCTTATGGGTGTGTATGTGTGTGTGTGTGTGTGTGTGTGTTAGCCCGATGGGATAACGAAGCGAATATGCAACTTGGCAACACTTGAGCATTCCGGGCACGCACCACGCCCCCAACCACAGACTGCGTCCACCGTACCCACACCGTAAGCATAAAGAAAAATAATAATTCAACTTTATTTGTGCCACACACATTCCTACATACCAAGCATCCCGAGGAGAGAGGGAGAGAGAGGCTGTAAGAGCGGGACAGAAGGAGATTAGTGTTGCCAACAACGGATTACAAAAGTTGGAGCTCTAAAAAATTAATTATATAACTTAAAATGGGTAACATTATTTGTGGAAATAATTACGTAGTCAAGAAATTAATATGCAAAAAATATGGATGTTGAATCGAAATTATATATGAACATTTTATTTCCTGTCTACATAATTTAAATTGTTAAAATTTTAGCCAGGAAATACCCAATTTCGTTTTTATTAGCCCATATTTGGCTGGATTCCAATGCATAATAGCTAATCCCGCAGCTCAGCTTAATTATAAAACTTTAATTGGGTAACATTATTTGTGAAAATTAAGATTAATTATATCATTATTAAAAAAACCAGTTTCATCCATACCTCCAACTATTTTTGGCTAGGAAATACCCAATTTCGTTTTTATTTCACTTCAGCGAATAGCTATGTTTGGCTGGATTCCAATGGATAATAGCTAATCCCGCAGCTCTGAGCGGTAGAGCGGGATATTCCTACTGCCAGCTGTTCCCTGTCAACACCAAAAAATACAACAAATATAGCACCACAGCAGCAGCAGCAGCAGCAGAAGGAGCACACCCAACAACAACCACAGTCCGTGGCAAATTTAATCGAAAGCGTGTAATTGACCTCAGTAAATGGCAAAGAATGGGCGTGGAAATGGGAATGGAAATGAAAGTGGGCTCGGAGGCCGGGTAAAAGGAGGGTACCGGCTTTGTTGGAAGCTTAGCCAACTGCCATCAAATCATTATCAGTTAAATAAACGACAGCCAGCAAGTTAAAAAGATAACGAAGTCGTCGGTGGGAACGGAACGAACACACACACAGGAGCAGCATCCAGCATCCAGCTTCCGAGGAGCAGCCACAACAACAACAGCGCAGCAACAGATGATATCTCTGCTCCAGCGCCTCCTCCTTCTCCTCCTCCTGCGCCTTGCTGATGGCACCCACTCCACTCCACTCTACGGTGGCTTTGATTCGGATTCACCCCCTTGCCACGCCCCCTGCCCCAATAGACAGACGTAAGCCGCCTCGTTTTATGCTAATTCAAATGGAAATGGAGCCAGTCAGCAGCTGCTCGCTGGATTGCGAAAGGAGTGCACTGAAAGGAAGCCTACGATAGATTTCTAGTTTCTAATCTAATTTCGGGAAATATAAAAGAGAGCAGAGCAGAACCTCTCAGCCAGATAATCAAATAAAGCTCACGAAAATTATAATATATATTTTATTATTTAAACAAATTAAATTTCATCAGGATTGGATAATTTAAAGTTGAAGTACAAACTTAAATATTTTGATTTTACCTTTGAGGTGGATTTTAGAAGCAATATTATTATTTTCCAATGAGAGTATATTTGTTTAAAGGAATATTACATATTTTGTATATAATATTATTTTTTAAATTGGTAATATAAATAGCCGTTTAAATTAGATACATTTATTTAAAAGTAGTACAACAATTCAAAGTTCAATTTTCAAATGAAATTTGATTTCAAATTTAAACATTGGTAGTTCCCTCAAAGAAAAAATTATTTCAGATTTCAAAGGATGATCTTCTATATAATTTGGAATTTTTGTCAGTGCTCCGGAGGAGATGAACCGCGGATGAGGGGCACCACAAGTTGTCAACGGCGTCGCCGAAGCTGAAAGCAAAAGCAAAAGCTCGTTTCATTATGCGACGGGCACTGGGGCCGGTGGGCGTGGCTGACGCCTTGATCAGCCCCACAGATAGCGATGCTACATATGCAGATGTACGGGACGCCGGATTCCGGAATACGGAATACCGACTCCGAAACCTGAATACTGAATACTGAAGCCCAGGAGCAGCCGTTGAGGACTTTTCTGGCATTCCTTGCAAGGCAAATTCGCCATGATTTTCATATAATTTCCGCATCATAAAGCTGCGAAAGTAATTTTCCACTTGAAAGCACAGCGCAGCCAAAAAGTGTGAAGCGGCAGGGGCGGGAGCGATGGGAATTGAGAGGGGGACGGGGTCAGACATTGGTCCAGGCTAAGTCCTCAAGCAGTCTGCCGCAGTATGAGAGTGTGTTTATGTACCTTTTGAGATGTAGATGCGATAAGGGTATGTTGGATATACATTGTAAACTATCTACGAATTTGCTTTACAATATATATATAATGGTTTTATATAACCAAAGTTACAGAAACTCATTTGAATAATTCACTTTCACTGAAAAAATATATTGTGGGACATCAATGAAGACTTGATTCGCAAATCTTTGAAAACATAAAAAAACTATAAAACATTTTAAATGTAACAATTTATATTGATAATTATAATAAATATAATTTATATATTTTAATACAAAAAGTAATTTTAATACAATTAATTGTCAACTATTTGGTACTTTAGGAAATCCGCTCATAAACATAGTACAAAATCAATCACTGGGTACTTTACAGTCCAAACTAAGTAACATAAGTTGCTATAGTTTTTTGTGCCTTTTTGTTGGGTAATGTCAATGGTAGCTTGTTTTTTGGCACATTGAACATTTGGTGTTGTCACCTTTCGGTGGCAGCGCATGCAAATAAGACCAAAAACAGCAGCAGGACTCAAAACCAAGACCAATTCAGGCCGAGATTCCTTCGCATTAAGTCGAGAGCATCATTTCGGTGGGGTGGGTGGAATGGTGTTTGGTGGCGTAAATGGGTGGCAAAAAAGTGAGAAAGTGGCTGGGCGGGGGTTGGAGCAATGACATCTCTTTAAGACGACATCAGATTAGGCTAAGCAGCTGGGCCAACACACAGCAAAAGGAAAAGCGTCACACACACACAGAAAGAGACAATAGGGAGTGGCAAATTTCATTATGCGGCTCACGTGCGAGACAACCAAATTCACTGGGAAATAAAGAAAAAAAATTGTGGAAAAGAAAACCAGAAACGAAGAACAGAGGCAAATAACATAAAAAAAGAAGAAATTCAGAAAAATACAAATACAACATGGTGGGGGGGAAAAGGGAGTGGGGGAATATCGGAAGGAAGCAGCAATAGAAAGCGAACAAAACTCGAAACACGCAACCTAAACGAAGAGAAGCAGCTAGGAAGTAGAGAACGAAGAAGAAGAACTGGCGCCAGGCTCCACCAGAAGAGGAGATTTCATCTTCCAGCTCCATTCCATCTCATATCTCCAACCCCACCTCCAGTGCCTGCCCCTGCCCCTGCTCCTGCTCCTGATTTCGTCCTGTGGCAGGCAGGAAGGAAGTCAGTCAATGCCCGCAGCAAAAAGGCCAAAACACAACGAAGAAAAAATATATATCAACAAACAGCAACAACAATAGGCGACAAAGTAGAAACAAAAACACAATGCAAACACAGTGCACTCTCTGGAGAATTCACTTAATAAAATCAAAGTTGGACACACAATTTCCATATATAAGATGCATTGAAAACTGGATGAAGAAAATTATATGGGTTGAACCTTTTAATTTTTAATTATGGTTTCTAACATTGGTGCGAAACAAATGGGTTTTTTTTTAATCTTTTTTTTTTGTAAACTGGTTTGTCCGAAATGTTTTATTAAATATTGACATATAAAACAAATATATAACAAATTAACAATTAAATAATAGTACCAAATAAATTAGAGTATACGTTAATAGATATTTAAACCACTTTAATGTAATAGAGCAGAACAAAAATTTGCATTACAAATTAAAAACATGCAACACTGCGTATGCGTGATATGATTCACAACAAGAGACTCTTAATTACATAAGAATGTAAAAAACGTCCACCAAAACGTCAATTAATTACATATATACATATACATATACATATATATAAGTACACAAGTCCAACAGTACGTATGAGTAATAAATATTTTACATATGTATGTTAACCTACAGTAGGAGAACAATAAAGAGCAAATGTATTTATGTATGCATATGTTTTTTATTGAAGTCAAACCATAAAAGTAATGATTATTCTTCTATAAAAAAATGTCCACCATATCGTAGTTCTACTGTTTCAGAAATTGGAAATAAGAGGTGGAAGTGAGATGCCCACAGAGTGACTAGCGGAATGCCCTAAACCTAAAACACACGTAGATAAATTTGAGTAATTCCTGCAGGTGAAAACGGAAACGAAACAAAAGTAAAAGCAAAAGAGCCAACTAAGGTTCCATCTCAGCGAGGGGGAGAAAAAGTTTCCCTTGAAGAAGAGGGGAGAGGCTAGGGAATACAGGGGGAGGGGGAGGGGGAGAGGGGGAGATAGACAGGCTGTGACAACCATCTGGATGTTGTTTTTGCTTCGTTTGCTGACTCTGCTGTGAGCTAATTACTAATTTAATATTCCATGCCCATTGACCCCCACAAAAACACTCGGTTATCTGCTTGTTGTCTAAAGTCTCGCATTAATTATCTTATCTAATCGGACAGTGCAATAAGTTTCAGTTTAAGTTAGATTAGTTGCTAAGTAGTAGACGAGTTCATATACGGAGATACCTTTGGATATCTAGCCAACAACCCCTTGGGAATAATAAATATTTAATACAAAAGAAATTTAAGTGAACTATACCCGTTAATAGCGGGTATAGTAAACAGTTTTTCGGGAATTTATTGTTTTAAAAGTTAGTTCAAAATAAAGGTTAAGCTTTAAATAAGGGGACATTCTTTCTAAAATGGTTTTGGGTCTCCATAGACTATAGACTAGGCTATAACATAAATTGCTAATTTAAACTAATTTAAAATTTCCATTAGAAAATCACGAAACTAGGCAAAATTTAATTAAAAAGAGCAGCATCTGTAGAATTGCCTTCGTAAATTACTTAATCGATTTTCGGCTAATAGATAAACTTTTGCAGCCCAATAATTTTCCATTCCGACTTCTGGAAGAGATATAAATTTTTCCACAAATACCATTACACCCTTTCAACGCTCCAAGTGCCGAGTGCAAAAACAATCTGAAAATTTAAATATATATATATACACATAGTCAGCCAGGGCCAGCAAAAACATCGGCAATGGCAAAAATAAAAAAAAAGAACTGCCTGCGACTGAGACGCAAATCGTTGGGGATTTATCAGCCAAAGGGAACGGCAGCAATAACAACAATAAAAAGCGAGAACAACTCGGAGGAAGAGAAGAACAAGCTGGAGGAGCAGCCGAGCAGGGAAAACTTTTTGTATATGGCCAAGTTGAGGCTGAGTTGAGTTGAGTTAACAACGTTACGTTAACTCCTCAGGCCCAAACTTTTCGGGTATTTAGCGGCAATCGATTTTCGTTGATTTTCGCCACCCTCGCCCGCAGCCCCAGCCACCAGAAAAACAGAGGCAATCTCGCCTCTTGGATCTTCATCCACCCCCGCCCCCTACTTTCCGAGGAACGTGTGAGTTGCAGGCCTGACCTTTCAACCTTTTCCCAGTGCCAGCACGTGGCCATTGAATCCCTGCTCCTGAAAATTCCCAGAGAGCCATCATCATCATCAACCGGAGCGGGAATGGCAACTCATCATCATCATTGTAGTCTGCAAAGTTTATTTAGGCAAGCGCTTCACTTTTGGCTACACTCTTCAATTTTATGGCAACAAATTTGCATCGTAAAAGATACATCCCCACCCCCACCAACCCATCCCACACACACTAGCCCCGAAAAATTACCTCCCCCTGGAACTCACACACAAACGATAAAAATACAAAAACGTTTGCTTAGGCACGCCCTCTCTTTCCGACCCGCTGGCAAACCAGTCGTAAACTAAGGACAAAATCGTAAAAAGTGAGCAGTTCATTTAAATTTTTAATATTTAGGCTACCTTCGGTAGCTGCATCCTCCCCTCCAGCCGCATCCCTCTATCGCATCCCTAACCGAAACCTTAACCGTATCCATCATACCGATTCACTTACTTTTGTTTTATGGTCCAAACATTTTCGGCCATCATCTCTACGCAAGATTCGGCCTTTACACTCACAAAATTCTAGTCATGCAATTTAAGGGATTGATTATCCTTAAATTTGGGCAAAGATTTTGATTTCGATCCCTTTTTGCTTTATCTAAAAGGGGAACGACGTCTGAGGGTTTTCTTTTGGGGAAGGTTTGGCAAAAGAAAACGTTTTATTTATTATTAATATATTATCAATTTTTAAAAAAGAGATTATTTGTGAACATTTTTTTTTTTAAATTGAAACCATTAAAGAAATTTAATTCTCCTTTTAACTGAAAACAAATTCAAATAAATTGTGAGTATAAATATTTGAAAATAACTTGCAAAAGATTTGTTAGAATTGTTTAAAGAAGATTTTTCCTAAGCTTAAAAAACTTTTCCAGGCTATGACAGTTGCTTTTTCCCCAAAGCAAGTTTTGTGTTAATAATTTTGAAATATTTTTGAAGAGTGTGCATCAGCAGGAGGAGCCAAAGAGGGTCCCTTCATCGTTTTGAATTTATGCCTTTAATTAAATACAAAATCTACCTAGGATTCTTCTTGCCGGGCTGGGCAACTTTTCTGTGGCATTCCTTTACTTAATAACGGGCCATCAAATAGAGTTGTATTTCTGTGGGTTATATTCATGCCGAGCATCCCGCTCCGCCCCGCCCCGCCCCGTCCTGGCCGCCCCTTGAACACGCACTCAGGATTTATTTCCACATTTATATGAGTCTGCGGGGGGTGTGGCGCGGCAGGGGCGGCTGCGGAGAGGGTATGTAAATTTTTCAGTAAAAATTCACTTCGTGATAATGGATTTTCCATGTCGCATACGCCGCAGTCGCAGGCTCTGCTTCTGTCTCTGCCTCAGCCGGCGTCGCTGCCAGCACGACAAATACAATCTGCTCCAGGGCCCCAATCCGAATCCACAGCCAGCCAACCCGCCAACCCCGGCCCTTAACCTCTCCGCAGCAGCCAGGCGACAATTACCTCCCCCGCCCATCTCGGGGAGCTGCTGTTCTGGTTTCGGGTTTGCTGGGCCATGATAGATGACAAGTCTCGGTAGGTGTAAGTGTGCGGATTTTGTGTGTGCGTTCCCGGCAAGTTCTCGGGCACTTGAGCGCTCCTAACATGTTTCCCAATTTGAATTTCCAACAACATCAAAACTCACATGCATACAGTGGAAACTGCTCGACAAAGAATAATGCAGAAGTTATGTTAAACATTCTTCTTATGCGGTTTTTTTGTAGGATATATATCATTTGTTTAATCTAATTTTGAGTTGAATTGTAGGTAGATGCAACACATGATAATAATTATGTTTATTTTAAAGGGAAATAAAGGTAGAAATAGTCAAAAAGTAAACAGAACATCAACAAAATATTATTTTTATTTTAAATAAATTTTAAAAAATCATAACCGTTTTTAAAGAAATAAAGTTTTATTGAATGTGTACAGAAATATATATAAATAAGATTAAAAATATAAACCCATTAAGATATCAAAAACCATACGCACTTTAACTTGTTGTTTCAATAATATTTTAAGTAGATTTACAATGTAGCATTGGATGAGGCACATATTTTATCTCGTCTATAAAAAGTATAAATGGTATATAACTTTGAGATTTTTTTAAAATAAAATGTAGTTAATCCAATTATTAAGAAAATATAGTGGATTTTTACAAATAAACATAGCAGCCTTTGCAAATTAAAAGACAATCCAAAATCACAGTAAATTCCGAAAGGTGTTGAAGCATTTTTCTTGTATACGAATTAGTTCTCGTAAATAAAGAATTAAAAGTTATATATCAAATACAAATCATTCTTATAGCTGCTTTCAAATATTTGAACATAAAATTGTTTAACAGTTGTAAATAAAATAATACATTTTCTTGCAATGATCAAGATTTTCGGTGGACCACTGTAATTCAGTGTTTCCTGCTCATGTCGGCTGCTAAAATATGCAAAATATTACACAAAGTTGGCAAGATTTTTGCTTTCGCTTTCGCTGGGAATCAAAAGCTGCCCGACTCTGATTTTGATTTTGACTTGGGCCTCGCCTCCTGCTCCGTGTCCGCCTCCGCCTCCGCCTCCTGCTGCTCCCACACCCCCAACCGTTCCATTTATCAGCTCGCCCCCGCCACACGCCACACGCCAGCCTTTGTGGTCTCAATTAGGTGGCCCGTTTGAGGCTCGACTTCCGCTTGTCGTTCTGGCTTCGTGTTATCTTCGCCAGGCTCGCATACATACTACCAAGGAAGGCCGCAGGGCAAAAGGAAATGGCATTGCCAGCTGGGGAAAACATTCTCCGAGCTCCACTCTTCGGACTCTCTCTTACAGGACATCCTCTCTTCAATGGCACTCTCTGGAAATCACCTCGCCGTCTCTTCAGAGCCTTCTCTTCGTCTGCCTTTGTGAAATTGCCGTGGCTCGGGGTTTGTTTGTTTTTACTTTTATTATTATTAAAGTTACATATGAACTTAATTGATAATGAATTTTTTTAAATGGTTTTCTTTGCTTTTTTTTTGTTTTTTTTTTTAATAATTTTATTCGCTTTTTTTATTTAATTTTAATCAGTAATATTAAACTTTTTTTGTATTTCCTTATTTTCTTTTTATAATTTTTTGTTTTGTATGATTCGCTGGCCCGCCCCGCTTTTCCCCGCTCGCTTTACTCCTGCTGCTTTCGCTGCTCCTGCCGCCTGCTGCTGCTGCTGCTGTTGCTACTTCACCGCAATCTTCCTGCTTTGTCGGTCTGCTGCTGCTTGTCCTGCCGTCCTGCTGTTCGTCCGTAGTCCTTTGTCAAACCCTCACACACATCACGTCATAATCCATACGTCCATCCATCCATCATTCCTGCTCCCTGGCTTTCTGCTGCGGCGCTTAGTTCGTTATTTTTATAAATTAACAAATTTAGCTAAGTAGTTGTAGTTCTTTCTGTTGCTTGCGGTTGTTGGTTGGTTGGTTGGTTGGTTGGTTGGTAGGTTTGATTGGATTGTATACTGCTCCTGTTTATGCTCATCCCCATTTTATCTTTGATATATGTTTTCTGTGGGCCGCCCCCGGGGGCGATTCTCATTTTACTCTGGGCAACAACAACAAATTTATTCAATGCATTTTTTTTGTGTTCTCGACTGTTAAGATTACTTTTTTGTTTCTTTGTTTATACAATATTTTCCACTTGCTTCTGTTTAAAACGATCGTCACAAAACAAATGCATCGAGTTTCTAGTTTCGGGTTCTTTTTTTATGGTATTTTTTTTCGACAGCACTTGCCATTTTGTTTATTTTGTTGCTGCTGGTTGGATTTGTATATATTATATATTGTTTCGGGTTCTTGTTGTTATAATGCGATGTAATATGTGTAAATGTAAGCTGCGTAGGTGCGAGCAATCCAGCTTAAAGGAAATAATCGGGTGTTCTTCGCGTAACATGAGGCTCCCCGCGCCTGGGTGCTGGATCAAATTGTAGGCTAAAAATAAATTAAAAGGAATCGGTCAGATTCGATTCAGATGCGCAACTTCAAAATGCACTCACAATGAAAATTTAAGTGAATCGTCCAGTTCCATGAGGGCCGCTTGGTTGCCACAACGGTAGCAATAGTTTGGCGCTGAGAATATTGTGACCACGTTGCGGTCGTGACACCAGTTGTAGCCCTCCATCACCAGTTGATGGGCACGGGAGACCAGTGTCAGGCCGTTTGTGTTGTTGAAGGTCTCCGATATATCCTGAAAGTGTAAAAGAATTTGTTAAAATCACAACGTTATTAAAGATTCCTAATCCATAACTCTCAACGCGACTGGCTTAGTACAATAAAAAACAAAATTCACCAATATAAAGTAAATTAATTTGTGACGTGCGAAAGTTTACACTGTTTTTTTTTTTAATTTTTATAGATTGTGTTATCAGTAGCGAATTCCGTTTAATGATAACCGATTTGCGATTACTGATTTTATCTGGCCAATTCCGTAATTAACGATTACCAATGATAAATTTTGCATTTCAATGGAAACAATTTAATGCCATCATAGTAAAAATGGTCCATTAATTAACATGATTGTCGTCCGACTTGTAATGCATTACAATTTCCATTCATTGAACTGCAACCTAACAATAATGTTCGTGGAATTCCTTACATTTTCTGATTTGCCTTTTTTGCAATACTATTCCACAACATAACCAGTCACTTTGAGTAGATCCTTGGACAACTATAATCCTAACGAAATACTCACCTGTCCAAAGGTGTAACCGGCACCACGGGGAGAGATGCCCCAGCCGCCCCTGTCATCGGGATCGGACCAAAGCAGATCGCACATGGGACCCTCGTGCGGGACCTCCTGCAGGCGGTCCAGGGCCCGGATGTGGTCCAGGCTGTCGATCGAGGGACTGAGGCCACCGTGCAGGCAGAAGATCTGCCCATCGACCAGGGCGGTCAGGGGCAAGTAGTCGAACAGGTCCGTGAAGTACTTCCACACGTTGGCGTTGCCATACTTGCGCAGACACTCGTCGTAGAAGCCGTACACCTGTGTGATCTGGCGCGACTCGTGGTTGCCTCGCAGAATGGTGATGCGCTCCCTATAGCGAACCTTCAAAGCCACCAGCAGGGTCACGGTCTCCACGGAGTAGTAGCCACGGTCCACGTAGTCGCCCATGAACAGGTAGTTGGTGTCCGGTGACTTGCCGCCTATCCGGAACAGCTCCATCAGGTCGTGGAACTGACCGTGCACGTCGCCACATACCGTAACCGGGCATTTGACTTCCTGCACGTTAGACTCCTTGGAGAGAATCTCCTTGGCCTGAAAAAGAAAAGTGGGAAGTGGGATTAATCAAACAATTCATTCATTGAAATACTCGTACTTAAGATAGTAATCAATAATTGTTATTGAAAACTTAAAGTAAACAAACAATATTTTCAAGAGCCTTAGATCTATTGCGATTAAATGAAAAATTATTCCATTATTCAATTGGAACATTTAGACCTAATATCATAAAATGTTTTTAGCATGCGCAAATCGATACGACTTAGTGATAGATCCATATCTATACCAAGCAAAGTTTGTTTTGCAACTGTTTTGTTGTTGTTGTTATTGTTGTTTTTGAAAGCTCAACGTAAACAATTGAATAAACAAGATTTTAATTCAAATTTTTCTATCATTCATTGAGAATATCGAAGAAAGTTTGTAACTAGTTCAAATCAATACATTGCTTAGATCAAAATAAATACCAGGGTCAGAGCCGATAAAGAAAACATTGTACATTATTCACTACAAGTACACAAATCGACATGACTCAACGCCAACACTTCAAGTGGATTCTAAATATAGCTTGTAACTAGGAGAGGAGATAAATTGCAGATATAGGCTAAGTGCTGCACCTAAATCTATCGAAAACTCTATGCCCCTTACGGAAAAGGGAAACATTTATCAATCATCAGCCCGAAAATATTAACATTAATAGTAATCGCTGAAGGGCGAAAACTCAAAGCATTCTGATGGAAAGCCTTTCCCTCGAATTCCATCAATGATTTTGTTTACAGTCTAGTTTTCATTGAACAATTTAATATGTAAACAAAAATATGTGGGCAATGATAAAAACAACTTGGCGCAATAATGTTGGATAACATTATCTGGTTATATTGGCTCTTTCTTCGAATTTAAGTCAATGGAGCATGACAAGACAGAAAATCTTCGAAAACGGAGAGTGCTCAAAAAACCGAAAGTGATTCCCAAAATAGTTTGGATCTTGTAGAATAAACGAAACCTTGTCAAAGGGTAAGGCCATGTGTTGAGTTATGGCCAAAGGTTGAAGAACTTGAATGCTTCTCGCTCATCGTATTTTGCGTGTATGCTGCAAAAATTATTCAGGTGTTAATGAACGGCACATGAAAAGCAAAGCGAAAACGTATTTTGGCTTGCAGGAAGGCTAGGTTAAAACACCGCATATTTGCCAACAATTGAAGGTTTTCAAATAGCCAGGAGGCTTTAAATTCTGATTTCACATTTCTTATCTTGATGAAATGGGGAACTACGACCAGTTCCGGGTCCGAACATGAATTTTAGCCCAAACAAAAACATAGCTCTCTCATAATCTAATAACAACCAAAACAAATTGCATCCTATTCTTTTGAAATTTCTTGTAAGCACCAGCTGATGAGATGGTACATGACAGGTTTTCCGGGGGTGAAAAACCCGTGTATCCGGACGCAACAGAAGTGCCAACGCAAATGAGCGATTTATGCGTGAGCCAATTAGATTTTTTGCCATATGCATTTGCCTTGGAGGCTGTTGCTTCCGCTTGCCCAGAAATCGGGGAAAAAAATATATCAAATAAAATGTACTCATGACGAGGCCTTCGCACCCATACAAACAACTGCAAATACAAATACAAATACAGATGCAGCGCCTGTGCGCTCTTCGCTCTCCCTGTTTTTTATAAAGGGAAGAGGGGTCTTCCGAGAACGTTCTTCTAAGCAGAGGAGATTCTAGATGCTCGCTTCTCATTTCTCGCCTTTTGATTCAAATGGGAACACAGACAAATATTTGGGTGACGCAAACATAACCCCACTTACTCCCAAATCAATGAATCGTTATCTGTCTCTCCGCCCCCCTCTCCACACCCCGCAACCGTGGCTCTCTCATTTGTTTGTTTGTTTGCGTGTGCAGGCGCGCTTGATGAACAACGGTAAAATTGGCGAATTAAAAACAATTGCCTACGAAGTGTTTAATTGAATTCAATATTGCTGGTTGAAAACTAAGCACAAACACCAATGCACTTGCATTATTCTAGATACGAAAGCCCGTATGGGCACACATAGATACATATTCTAAACGGCACACACCAACACACGAAAACATTAAGTAATATTTACTCAGCGAAAACGATTAAACACTAAAGCGGGCATGTCAGGGTGGGGGGAGTGAATTTCCAGGGGGAACAACAACAACAACGACCACGCACATTTCACTATCGCTGGCTAAGCTAAACAAATTCGTACAATAAATACAATACAATTAAAAAATATCTCTTTTGCCCAGGTTTTAGCCCATTAGACCAAAGCGCTGTTCTAGCTGTCGCATTCGCGCGCACGCACTTGTCCCTATGCTCATCTCGCTCGCACTCACGCACTCTCATAGCGCCGCTTGGCTGTTGGAATTTACCAATATTCCAATATGGCGACGCAAGCCGCCGCTACCGTGCGAGCGAGAGCCACCGACATGATTCACACTCGCCGTGAGCGAGTGCGAGCAAGAGGCAGCGAGGCACGCAGAGGAGAGCACCATTTGCAAAAAAAAAAAAGAATCGCTCGCATGCAATGACGAAAATTATTTTTAAAACACCAGACGAAATTGGGCGAGGACCGGGCCTTACCTTGTCGCAAAGGGTGCGAACTTGTGTCTCTGTCAACTGATTGCATTCGTTCAACTGCTCAATCCATTGATCAAGATCTTTTGTTGTTGCCTTATCCTCCATCGCAGTTGTGGTGGAAGAAAAGGTCTCGTCAATCTTTGTCGATTCAATTTTGACGGCTTTTCTTGCGACTCGGGGGAGAAGAAAATATTATTATTACGATGCGGGTCGTTAGCCAGCCGCGATGTCACTCGATTGCTCCTCACAAATTCCAGTGCCCAAGCGAGTTAAGCAGGAATTTCCTCCGTTCGAGTGAATTTTCCTCGTATTTTTTTGTTCACAAAAGCGACGACGACACGATTTTTGACGAAGGGAGAGACTTGGTGTGGCCGTATGCACCTTGCCGCAAAACACTAAATCGCTGTGTGTATGTATCGATTAACATCCCGCGCTTGCCATGCCAATGGGAATACCGCAATACGCACTGCTTTCATTCGCTCGTGCCTTCCTCTGTCGACTTCATGTATAAATATACCAAATCCGTTCGTTTTACTCAATATACAAGAAAACTTACAAATCGGGAATAAACTATTAAAAAATTGTAAAGTATGTACCTATTGGTTCTGACGTATTTCTGAAAGATGTGCTTTTAAAAGAATAAATAAAACTTTGGAATTTTGGATTGGTTTGTTTTGATAATAAAAAACCTAGATCCTTGCAATGGAAGTGCTCAAAATCATATTTAAATATTAAACTTTATGGTAATGTTTATATTTTCTATAATTTTGATTACGCTGTGATAATAAAATAAATAAATTAATTGGTATGTTTACAAAATACTAATTGGGTAAAAACGCGTTACGAAATAATGTCATTGCACTGCTTGCAAGTGCACTGTAATCTTACCCGATTTTACCCGCTTGGAAGATTAGTAGAGCTGTAAAATATCGATGTTTTTCCAACACCGATAAAAAAATATATATAATATGAAAATGAGTCAAAATAGTACAAATCAAATGTTTTCATATTTAAAGCTGGAGAGTAACTGTGTTGCATATTAAACAAATTTTCAGATTTTTCTCATTTTTGACAATGGAATAAAAACTATAGGAATGCTAGCCTTTAATTAATTTACAAGAAATAACTCCAAGTCCAACACTATTGATAAGTTATTATTTAACAACAAGAACAATGTCAAATGTTAAACTAATAATTTTGATACATCTATATTATCGATAATTTTCAATATATATCAAGTATTGATGGATGCAAACATCAATGTTTCCACAGACTTAAATCTAAGAGTGACCATATTTATTCGATGGGATTTTGAAGGCGTTATCGGTTAATATATTGCTTACCCCGCCTGGCCACTTAATTTCCTTCTTTCTTTTCGTTTCCGGCGAGGTAAGACGCACGGAATTGCCGCTCCTGGATTCTGGGTGTTAATAATAGTTTACTTAATTATAGTTTAATAAACAAGATGTCCGAGACACTGCAATTGCGCGGTACCCTCATTGGCCACAATGGATGGGTCACCCAGATCGCCACCAACCCCAAGGATCCCGACACCATCATCTCGGCCTCCCGTGGTACGTTTTATCGCTCCCGGAAACCCTTGTGGAAATCCTCGAATATCTCCGGCATCATTGGACATTTTTCATTGGAAACTTTTGTGACTTGCAGACAAGACCCTGATCGTGTGGAAGCTGACCCGCGATGAGGATACCAACTACGGTTACCCCCAGAAGCGTCTCTACGGACACTCGCACTTCATCAGCGACGTGGTGCTCTCGTCCGATGGTAACTACGCCCTGTCCGGTTCCTGGGATCAGACCCTACGCCTGTGGGATCTGGCTGCTGGAAAGACCACTCGTCGCTTCGAGGGACACACCAAGGTGGGATAAGTTTTCAATTTCCATTCAGTTCGTTCAGGGACTTGAGATTTGAATTGATTTCGCACCGGTTATTGGCTGGAAGTAAGGTTAGGAGTGAGGTTAGGTCGAGCCGCCTTTGCCGGGTACAAATCTTAAAAAATATTGAATATATTGCGCCTATGCGAGGCAGAATTTCTGGTTGACATCTCTACACACGCTTCTCCCTGAGCCTCAGCTTTTATTTACGTGATGCTCTCTCGTAAGTAGGCAAAAAACTTATATGCAAACCATTGATATCTATAGTTTCTGGTGATGATGGAATTGTTTACTGACTGCCTGGATTAATTAACATGATTTAGTGTGTTGAATATATCTTTATTTTGAGTCTACCAGAATATAAAATGGTTTCTAATTTTTGGAAATTTATTCAAAACGAACTTACTTTCAAACACACTGAAATTAAATCGTTGGAAATTTGCAACTGCTGTTAATAATACTGTTTAACTTGATTCAAATTAATTATATATATGTTTTTTTTTTTCAAAAATAAGTTTTTAATATTTTTAAACAAAGTTAAACATATAATTCAGACTTCTGAATTTTGTAAATTTATAAACATAATTTTTAGATATCTTATATAAAACCTTTTTCTTTGTAATTTAGCTTGCATTAAATTATAAAACCGTGGTAACCTGAAATATCTGATAAATTGAAGAAATCTCCTTCAAAGTTATCTTATAGTCTGAGGATGATAAAGAAAACAACAATTTCGAAATAGTTTTGAAAACTCCAACTTTTCTATAACTATATCGATAAAACGTAGCACAAATTTAACAGCAGTTGCAAAATATATTCTTGGATTAATCCAATCAGTCAGTTAAAACAACCACAAATTAAAATTTTATTTAATTAAAGAAATCTTTTGTAATTCACCAAACTAATCAAAACTTATCTGCTTCGTTTTTAGGACGTTTTGTCGGTTGCCTTCTCGGCCGATAACCGTCAGATCGTGTCTGGTTCTCGGGACAAGACCATCAAGCTGTGGAACACCCTTGCCGAGTGCAAGTTCACCATCCAGGAGGATGGCCACACTGACTGGGTGTCCTGCGTGCGTTTCTCGCCCAATCACTCCAACCCGATCATCGTGTCCTGCGGCTGGGATCGTACCGTGAAGGTCTGGAACTTGGCCAACTGCAAGTTGAAGAACAACCACCACGGCCACAACGGCTACCTGAACACCGTGACCGTCTCTCCCGACGGCTCCCTGTGCACCTCCGGTGGCAAGGACTCCAAGGCCCTGCTGTGGGATCTCAATGACGGCAAGAACCTGTACACCCTGGAGCACAACGACATCATCAACGCGCTGTGCTTCTCGCCCAACCGCTACTGGCTGTGCGTCGCCTACGGTCCCTCGATCAAGATCTGGGATCTGGCATGCAAGAAGACCGTCGAGGAGCTCCGCCCCGAGGTCGTCTCGCCCACGTCGAAGGCCGACCAGCCCCAGTGCCTGTCCCTGGCCTGGTCCACCGACGGTCAGACCCTGTTCGCCGGCTACTCCGACAACACCATCCGCGTCTGGCAGGTGTCCGTCTCGGCTCATTAAGCTAACTCCACTGACTTTTGTACTGGTCGCCAAGTTGTTTGTTTAAGGTTAAACAAAATAAAAGATGTAAGCGTCCTTTATAACAGAAGTTTAAATGTATATTTTAATGGAGTTTGGGAGCGCATTTTATGAGGGGATAATTGATTTGTCCGTTCCCCAATTTATTTATAATTAGAGCTAAACATAAATAGGCAGTAGGGCGGATTCGAAAAGTTAATCTAAGTTGTCATATTGGGAGGAAAAATGTTCGGCTTTATTGATGTAAAGCTATCGGATCAATCGGGATTGTGTTATACGTATTGTAATGATTCTGAAATTAATTGAGCAAAAATAAAATACAAGCTTACTTATTTAAATTCATGAATTTTGTTTTTAATTTGCATTACTCGATAAGTAAAAGGGTTGTATTTGTGAATAGGAGATGGGAAGCTTTTCCGATCCTATAAAGTAGGTATTATTTATTGATCATTCAATATCATTCGTAGGAATTATTAGTTGTCTGAGAGATTGATCCTTTTAATCTATAATCTATCTAATGTCAGTGATTAAATCGATTCAAATTATATTGGCGCTAAGCTCCATGATGTATGCAACAATTTTGTTTATGTGCGAAAATGCATATTACTCGGATAAGTATAATAATACTTTCTAAATAATAAATTCGCAGAATGTTCCCCATTTGTACCATCCACAG
>JAJJHY010003831.1:11457800-11561240 GCA_021224005.1 Drosophila setifemur | reverse complement strand
TTTTCCATATGAAAAAGTCAATAATGTTTTTATATCAGCAACTCGAACTGTTGCTTTTCGTTTGAATTTTTTATTTGTAAACACCATTTGATAAGTTAGAAATTAGCTCTAGTTGATAAGTATAACAAATAAATTAAATAAATAATTACGATCGAGAATGATGCTTTGTTCTTAAGCAGTGACTGTGATGCGTTCGATGTGCGAGATTTGGGGGGAAAACAAAGTGCACGGGCAATGTGGCGGCGGATGCAAAACAATTTGTACACGAAAACAACAGGGTCTAACAAACAACCTCAAGTATAATCTAGATAAATGGGAAACGCAATTTGGTAGACCGCCCTGGGAACTGACCAGACCAGTCCCCCCACTAAGTGATGTATGTGTATAGATAGATCTGCGATGAATGGATGCTGCCTTCGGACAATAAGTAACAAAACAAATCAAAACAAAGAATTTCGCGAAACGCCTAACTAGAAATTTTGGGCACTTGTTTGTTTTTCTTATTCTTTTTCTTTGGGAGGGAGGAAATATTTAGGGGAAAGCTGTAGAGCGTTTCCTAGCAGCCGCTCTATTTCTTGATTTTCATTTGGTTTTGATTGAATTCGAGCGTTGCACAGCCGCTGCAGGCATATTTTGCGTTTTGGCCGGCACCTTAAGCGATTCTTCTCCCGCTTTTCCTGCCGCACTGCCAATCTTGTAGACATCGTTCTTGAAGATGATCACCAAGACGGTGATATTATCAACGGAGCCGCGCTTATAGGACTCCATGGTAAGGGATTTGGCCCCGAAGTCGGGCTCGTTGAGGTGCTCCTGGACAAAAGTGCAGGCCTCCTCGTTGCTGAATGTGTCCCACAGTCCATCGGAAGCGAGAACCAAAAAGTGCGGCCTAAAGATAAAGAAATACATTTAATGTCAGTTCAATATTAAAAAATCTGATAAATATAACAAAAAATAAGTTTAAACAGTTTCAAAGACAAATTCAAAAAGCTCGCAAATAAAAAATTCAATATAAAATCTAGGCACATTAAATATTCCAAAATAAGTCTAGGTATGGTTTATGATTTGAATACTTTTAACAAATATCATACATTAACAATGATAATGCATTAAATAATTAAAAAATAGAATCAAAAATATATCATTTCATCAGAGAAGAATAAAACATTTTGAGAATTAAAAACCTAATGGATTCAATTATTATATTATATATTATTCCCAGAATTAGATTTTCGTTCCATTTAAATCAAGTTCATTGCACTCACTTGTGATCGTTTAGCTCGAAGGTCAAAATGTCCGGCGTAGCAATCACCAGATTCTGTAAGCGTGGGGTTGAAAATTAAAATCAAGATTAGCCCAGGCTTAGCTGAATGAATTATCACCTTGTCACCTTACCTTATCTTTCAGCGGATAATCGCCGAGAGCACGTGATGTGGCCAAGACGCCGGCTACGCGCCAAACGCCCCGGAAGGCGATAAATCCTCCAGCATCGTGGATTCTCTTCCGCTCGCGCACCTGCTGCGGCTTATGGTCGAAGGAAAGGGGAATGGCAACGCCTCGGGAATCGTACATGACACCCCGGGAATCGCCCACATTGGCCACAATCAGCTTGGACCCCTGGACAATGGCAATCAGAGCCGTGGTGCCCGCAATGTTAGTCTGAAAATGGAAGGGGACATAATCAGCAAGCATTAATCTATTCAAATATTTAAGGGGAGGTTCAAGGTCACGAAATGAATACCAACAAAACATCCAAATTGGTTAAGTCGTTAAAGCTAACTCCATGCAAAAAAAAAAAAAACAGATATTTCGACAAAAACACGTTTAAAGTTTAGCAACGGCAAAGAAATATCCTTTTGCTTGCTCATTTTCGAGGTCCTAATGATGAAATTACGAAAATAAAATGTCGATTGGAACTAGAACCTCTCCTTAATTGCTAATTATACTGACCGCCCTCTTCGCCTGCTCCACCAGTTTGTAATCAGCGGACATAATCTCATCCGTGATTAGTTTCCCAAAGTTAATGCGTCCGTTTTCGATATAGCACTTGGCCTCGTAATTGGGCGGCGGGGCATTTCCTCCTCCGCCATTCTGGGCATTGTTGTTGTTGTTGAGGAACGTGTCCTTAGCAGCTCCCACATTACCACTCGCCCTCATGGCCGTGTTCAGGGTGGCCGTGTAAATATCAGCGATCGTCGCTTCTGTGGTCTTCTTCTGTTTGATCGCACTGCAATCAGCCGTGGTGCTGTGGGCCTTCCTCAAGCTATCCTTTCGTGCCAGGACAGACTGTGTGGGTTCTGTATTCTCCTTGTTCGAGTCCTTGCGACTGTGCTTGCGAGTCAAGTAGGGACTCTTGTCGTAGTCACCGAAACCGCCTCCATCGCTCTTCAGTAGTGTTGTGGTTTCGATGATCTTGTTGTAGATGTTCTTCACCAGCACATCCCGCGCAAAATCGGCAGCAAATTCACCGCCATGGCCATCAAAGACGGCAAAGAAGGAGATTCCCGTGTTGTTATTAATGTTCTCCTCGAGAATGAACCTGGAAAATATTGGAAAATTAGTTTCGGAAATATACATATATCATTGAAAGGAATTTAATGAAAGAGTGTATTACCTATCCTCCATCCGGGGCCTGCGGCCCAGTACCGCAAATGCGGAGCTCTGCTGCTTCTGCTCCTCCCAACTCTGATGATCACCCGCGCTGGCCGAGAGCTCCATCATCTTCACGGCTTTTTGCCGCCCAAGGGTGGCCTGAATGCGTCCCAGGATGCTGCGACTCCACACATCTACCGCTTGCAAATAGAGCAATAAGACGAAGAGGATCAATCCGCAAAAGATCACCTCCGGGCGCAGGACATACAGCCGGCATAACTTCCAGATGTACGCCAACGGGGAGTTGATGGACGAGAAGCCCACCGCAAATTTGGACAGGATTTTCATGTGTGATACGTATGTCTGATAGAAAACCTTATCTTCCAGTTCGTCGTCCATGGGAAATGCTGACCTTTGAGGGACTTTCGGACGGCCTTTGATTTCTGCTCTGCCAATATATTTTCAGTTAAACGCACGCGAGACTACAAAGGGTGTAGGTGTGTGTTTGTTTTGTGGGCGAGTATGTGCGAGTATATGCAAGAAATAAAAACGAAATTTAAATAAACAACAAAGGGGTCGGGCACATAATATATGTAGCTTTCCCTCATAAAAATCAGGAAAATTTTTGGCGGAATCGGAAGTAATAAAATTTCACCATCTTTGTGTATTTGATTCTTTTTATGGTTTCAAAAGCATTTCTTCATTCAGTTCTCTCCACAGTAGATTGATTATTTAAAGATATTTCCTGAATTCATCCATTATTGTGTATTTGGTTCATATTTATTTTTTGCGCTTTTATAAAAAAAAGTTGTTTCAAAAAGAAAACAGACCAATAAATTATTTTCATGATTTAGTTGCATTGTTCTGGCTGATCGTAAATTGGTGCACAAAATGTTTAGTTAAAAATAGGTATAATATTTTATATAGTTAGCTGAAGGAATCTATTATTTATTTTATTTTATTTACAAAATGTTTTTTTGGTATGATTTTAGCTTGTTAATAAATCAATTATTTTTTGGGTGTTTAACTTTGTATTGATTTATAAAATCTTCTTTCGCTCTGCACGATGCAACCAAATAATTTATGGTGTCTCAAAGATTGCATTTATTTTAAAAGAAAATGCTATTCTTTAAATTATTGGACACTTAAACATTTATTTGTTTACTATTTTCCTATACTGTAGATGCAAATTGTTTAAGTGTACTATATTTTGAAATGAAAGACCGGTAATATTTGTACGTTAAACCAATTGCGAGTTGCTAAATCACTGTTTACTGTTTGCTCTAATGAATTTATAAATTCCGATTCCGCAAAATAATGATGGGAAAGGTCGGATGATTGCTTGGAATTTACATCTCAATCGAAATCAGCATCCAACCCCAATTTGAAGGGGGAATACGTACTCTGGGGGAAAAACACTTGACGCTGCACGTCAGTTGTCGTCGCGGATTTTTCACTTGTCTTGTTCTTAATTATTATTTATTTTTCGTATTTTATTTTACTATTTTGCCGCTGGTCCCGTTTTTGTTTTCGTTTTCGCTGTCCTCCTCCTTCGCCTCCTGCGCCGTCGTCGGCCTTTCCTTTTCGCTGTGTCCGTGTCCCTTTTGTCCGCTTTCGCTTCGCTTACAGACGCTCTTTCTTCGTCCGTCGTTCGCCTTCCTTTGGCATTATATTTTGATGATATTTTCAGATATTCTTATTTTAGCCTCGTTTCTTGCATAAAATCAGAACATCCGCACTGCGTGCCAGTGTGCGTCCGTGTGTGAGTGCTGCCTATATGTGTGTGCGTGACTCGGGCACGTCACGTACGGTGTGTGTGTGTATGAGTGTCTATGCCTCTGCAGAGATGTCGCAATAAGTAAATAAATATTTCCCAAACACTGCAACTAGAATTTCGCTCCGAACAATGACGATTTATTCAGCGCCGACGTTCGCTTTCGTTGATGTTTTTCATTAAAATAACTTGCACTTGTTGAGATTTCAGCTGAAATTGGTGATGACAAGCCGCAGCTTATCGGATTATCGATAGGTGACAAGGGCGATAACAACCATCGATAAGTGTTTGAATATACACTTTTCATGAAAAGTATGATCGAATTGTTGACGGTTTTGAAGCACAAGCAACGGCAGGGAAAAGCAAGTGTGTTGTGTGTTGGGAAGGACTGTAAAAGCATTTTTCCGCGTTACCTTGACCTTTGGCTTTGAAGTGGGCTTCTCTTATATGTATACAATATTTTTACGTATAATAAACTATATACCTGCAGAACTCATCGGTCTTTTGTATCGCAAATCCATTTGAAGTCAATTTCCGGTTGCACAAAAAATGCAAATTGGATGCAGGGGAAAATTTATGAAAAATTAATTACCCAAAAATTGAAAACAAACAAAATACAAACAGCCGCACGCGATGTGCAGAAGAACTATAACAAAACGAATTGGAATAAAATGTTTTTGGTAGCACAGGACCAATACATGCGAGCATGGATACAGAGGGACCCATATAATTCAACCCTATAGGAAACATTTCTAATAAAAATAGGAACTGCAGGAAAATGGTGTCACAAATTTTCCTCTTGTAACCTGATTAGTTTTTCTATAATTCGCCATATAATTCAATAGATATAATTTCCATTAATCTGATTTTTTACATTTCTAGAATTCCCACTGTAATACCAAGAGATTCTCAGCGGATGCTCTCTGTTAAATGAAATCTCTCTTGCGTCTCCTGCAGACGCAAACAAAACGCTAGACATTTCCACATTTAAGTAGTTTTATTTAATTACATTAATTGCATTACAAAATGGTATAGGGGTAGTGTAAGAAAACTTAGCTCAGTGTGTACACATTAAAGATTTATAGATTAAAGAATTTCTTTCGCTCAATTTTTAAAATTAACATTGCAGTGTTGGTTTTCGCTTAGAGTACAAAACGTAACGGTAACTTAACAGTGGTTACATAATAACTGTTGCCTTTGTAGGTGTTGTTGCTGTTGTTGTTGTTGTTGCTGTTTACTCGATTCGATTCTCGTAATTTGCAATTCGCTTATTTGTTCATGAATATGGCAATTAAAATGGCCGCGCAGGGAAATCTGAAAATAATCGATGAAACTTTTAATAATCGTTGCATATGTGACATTAAAATTAATTGGGAAAATATTAGCTTAATGCCAATTTAATATAACGTATTGAAATATTCACTTTAAGCCAATCAAAATAAAATTAAAATTAATTAAAAAAATGTAATTTTGATGAAATTTTTAACTTTTAGTGGAAATTCTAAACTTTTGTTTGACAGATAACTTTTAAAATAATCAAAATTTAGAAAAATTTGCTGAAATTGTAAGATCACAATAACAATCTTTAAAATGTAAATTCTAGATATGAAAAAGTTAGTTTTATGAAACTTTAATATCAAAATTATTTTTGAAGAACAAGATTTACAGAAATGCAAACTTTTAAAAAAATTATTTGTTTATTTTGGAAAATCTCAATTACTTGATGTTACAAAATATTATCTCCGGAAATAATAATTAAAAGCATCAGTTAGTTAACTCTTTACTTTTAACTATTTTGGTTTTAAGCAATCTAAGTAAGTTAAATGTATCTTTTACGTAGCTCCCTTACTTTTCACTAGCACTGCTTGTAGTACTGGACCCTCTCCTGGATGTGGTGCAAGTACTCGTTGAGCTTGCCGCTCAACGGAGCGATGGCGTCCTGGAGGGCGAGCAGCTCCTGGTTCTTGGTCTGATACACCGACTGCAGCTCGTTCAGGTCCCGCAGCTTGGCGTTGGTGTCCACAGTGAGCTTGGAGGCCCTCGTGAGCAGCTGTTTGGCCCGCTCGCGGGCATTTTCCGAGCGACTGGCCCGATCGGTGAGGGTCTGATTGGTGGCACTCGTCGCCGATTGCAGGTTGTTGGCCTCTCCCGCCGCCCGCATGGCCTCCAGCTTGACACTGGCCGCCTCCTTGGTGATCTCCTTGGCATCGCGGTCGTTCTTCACAATGTTGTTCTGCAGGCGCTGCACCTTCTTGGCCAGCTCTTCGACCTGTTGGGCTGTGTTATTGGCAGGCGCCTCGGCGGAATTGGTTTCCTCATCGATCTTCTCGAGATCCCTGGCAGCCAGTTCGATATTGCTGTTGGCCTGCTGGATGGCATCCTGGGCCTTACCCTGCGACTCATCGGCAGCGGCTAAATTCTCCACCACCGAGTTGGCCGACTCCAGAATTTTGTTGGCCTCCTCCTTGGTGTTGTTGGCAATGCTCTGGAGATGGTTGACCCTGTCCAAATCGGGCCGGGTCTTGTAGATGATGGACTCCACATTCTTCAGCGAGGACACGGCATCGTTGATCTTGATGCCCAGCGACTCGATTTCCTTGGGCTCCAGTTTGAGATCCAGAACCAGAGTGTCCTGAGCCAGCTTCTTGCTCTCCGCCGGAGAAGCGGTCTTGTTCTGCTGGAAGTTGTTAATCGCCCCGATCAGCTCGTCGGCCTGCTTAATGTTTTCGTTGGTCTGGTTTAGGTATCGTTCGGATTGCTCAAAGCCCCGCTTGGCCTTCTCATGGGCCTCCGAGGCATTGAGCTTGGCCTGGGTCAGAGCACGGATGGTTTGATCAGCCTGATCCTTTTTGCTGGTAATGGCAGTCTCGGCATCCTTGGCCACCTTGAGGGCTTCCTCGGAGTGGGTCTTGGCGCCATTCTCGCAGGACAGGTATCCGCCACAATGGCCACAGCCAGCTCCTCCGCACAAGCTATCGCAAGGATCGCCGGGCTTGCCGCACACCTCGTTGTTCAGGTCGGGGAGTTGCGAGGTCAGACTGGTCAGGCCTTCCCGGTAGTCCGCAATGGTCTTGTCATTGTGGGCCAATGCCTCGGTCTCGCCCTGGATTTTATTCGATAGGGTCTCCACACTCTTGCACTTCCTGTCCGTGTTGGAGGCCAGCTCGTTGGCCTCATCCTTGAGGGTGGACAAGTTGCTCACCCTCTCGTAGGCATGTCGGGTGAGGTTCAGAGCACCCTCGATGTTGGACTCCTGCAGCTGAATGCCGTTCTCCTTGAGCTCCTTGGACAGCTGCTGCACCAGTTTCGAGTGATTCTGCAGGCCCTCCAACTCGACTCCTGACAAACTCAGCGAGTTGTAGATGTCATCCAATTTCCTTTCAGTTTCGCTCAATCTTCCATGGGAGGCGAGTAGTTGCTGCTTCAGGACATTGGTCTCCGCATCCAACCTATCGATGTCCACCAGACTGACCGAGGTGTTTTGCAGGAGATCCCGGATGTGCTGCAGCTTCTTGTCCAGCTCACTGAACTCGGCTGTATAGGCTCCGGTGGCGCCCACTTGCTTGATTTCCTTGGCCCTCAGGATCGTTGCGGCTGTGGAGTCCTCCAGAGCACTCAGGATCAAGTCCCAGTTGTTGAAGCACTCGCCACAGGGAGAGCAGTGGGGGAATTGTCCAATGTAGCCCCTGGCACATTCGTTGCACTTGTACCCACCGATTCCCTCGTGACACACACATTGACCCGTCTCCCGATCGCACTGGTAATCAGCTGCTCCGAACTGATCGCACTCGCAGGGCTGGCACTTCTCGTTGGGATTGCCCCAGTAGTGGGCCTCGCACTGGTTGCAGGCCCTTCCTCCGAATCCTGGCTTGCATTGGCACTGTCCCGTGTAGGAGTTGCACTGCTCGTGGATGGCTCCAATGGGATCGCAGTTGCAGGCCTCGCAACCCTCGCCCGAGGCGATCTTCCAGTGATTCAGCTCGCACTGATCGCACCTCAGACCCTCGACATTGGGCAGGCAGGGACACTGACCCGTATATCTATCGCAGTGGGCCAGGGTATTGTTCGTTCCGAGGAAGTCGCAATCACATTGCTGGCAATTCTGATGCAGAGCATCCCCGAAGAAACCATCCTGGCAGAGTTCGCAATGATCCCCCGTGGTCTGGTACAAACACTTCAGGCAGGCTCCCGTCTCCCGATCGCAATTGCCCGCATCATAGATATCCACATTGTTGCTGCAATCGCACTTGGAGCAAGTGCCTCCATTGTCTGCTTGTCCGAAGTAGTTATCCGCACAGATCTCGCAACGGGATCCAGCATAACCCTGCTGGCACTGGCACAGCATATTGTTGTTCCGCGTGTCCAGGGAACAGCCATCCGCGTGGGCCATTCCACTGGCCATTGTCTCCGGACAGCGGCAGGGCCGGCATCCAATGTCACTTCCCAGCAGGGGGTTTCCGTAGTAGCCATCCAAACAGCTGTCGCAGCCGAAGCCCATGGTGGAGTCCTAGGAAGATAGAAATGCAAAATTGTATTAGATTTTTAAAAATTTATAAAATTGCAAAAATCTTTTTAGAGGGTACTATAATTTAGCCCAGAAGTTAGCAATGCAGTGAGGAATATATATTTGACCCTATAAAGAGTATATATTCCTAATACTGAAATCGAACCACTATATCCTTAAGCTTAACAAATCAGGAAGATTTGTTAATTAAGTATCAAGTTATGATATTTATCGCAGATACTCTTTGGAATCTAGATCCGTTTTAGAAATACTTTACAGGGTAGAAGATGCCCCCTTTACTGCGCTGCCAACTGCTGTGCTAAATATTTAATACCCTATATTAAGATGGACTTGGACCTGAGAGTTTTTTTGGGATAGTGCGTGTCTGATGTGGGCGGTTATAATTTTCGTTTTGCTCTGAGCTTGACAAAATGAAATAACAACAATCGCGGCTTGGACAATTAGCTAACATTGTAAAGATTGTTAAACGATGCGATCTATCATTTCACAGCCCAGCGAATCCGACGAAATCAGCTATAAAAGCCATGATCGCATTTTGGAAGAGACAAGTTCAGTCTGTTAGTGCAAACTAGAAACATATACCCATCATCAACATGCATAGTTTCCCGATTATTTTCGTGACCGTTGTCATCCTTGGAGCGACTCTGGTGCGTGGTTTCGACGAGGCCGAGGCCATGAAGAAGCTCATGGAGTCAGCCGAGGCCTGCATGGGCAAGGTTGGAGCTAAGGATTCCGATCTGCAGGATCTGGTGAAGAAGCAGCCCGCCTCCACCTACGAGGGCAAGTGCCTGCGAAAGTGTGTGATGAAAAGCTTCGGATTGATTGACGAAAATGGCAAGCTGGACATCGAGGCCGGACACGAGAAGGCCAAGCAGTACACCGGCAACGATCCGGCCAAGCTAAAGATCGCCCTCGAGATCGGAGACATCTGTGCGGCCATCAATGTCCCTGAGGATCACTGCGAGGCTGCCGAGGCCTACGGTGCCTGCTTCAAGAGCGAGGCCACCAAGCACGGACTCATGTAATTCCCAATTCCCGATGAAGGCACCCGAAACTCGTCCTGGACCCAACAGCCTATCCCTAGATTCTTTACACAACCCCCTAACACGCTAAGGTCAATAAAAGCATTTCAAACACTAAAAACTCTTGTGGAGGTGGAAGTTGCATCTAAAAGGGGTTACTATATCCTATAGTTTATATAGGAAAGTTGTGAAAAATTTAAAGAGAGATCATATCATTGTTATATGATATATTATCTATATTATCTTTTCCGAATCGTTCTATTGACAGCTATGGTATTCAGTGTTTCGTTTCGACTAATAGTTATACCTGATTTTGTGCGATGTTATGGTCTGGTAGTACTAAAACTGAGAGATCAGTTTGTCTAAATCCATTTTACTTTTGATGCTAATCAAAAATATATATAATTTATAGTGCTGGGATTCCTTCTTCACTGCGTTGCGAACATCTTGAAAAATTACAATACATTTTCCTTCTTTAGACCCTTTCCTAATACCCCTTCCTTAACTCACCTGACAATCCAGACAAGTGCCCGTGGTGGGATCGCACTGGGAGGCATGTCCGTTGCACTCGCACACCCGACAGTCCGGGAAGTTCCAGTAGCCTGGCTGGCACTGGTTACACTCCCTGCCATAAGTATTCGGCACGCACTGGCACTGGCCGGTGATGAGATCGCAGTTGTTGTCCTTCGATCCAATGGAGTTGCAATCGCAGGCCATGCATCCCTCCGGACCAAAGCCGTAGGTGCCCGGAGCACACTGATCACACTGCCTGCCCACCACGTTCGTCTTGCACTGACAGTAGCCGCCGTTGGAGTCGCAGACCTTGCTGATCGAGCCCGTGGGATTGCAGTTGCACATGCTGGCGCCGTCGTGGACAAAGGTGCTCACAAAGTTCTCCAGGTGCTGGCACTCCGGCTGCGATTGGTAGCTCATGTCGTACAGCGAGGCATTGCAGTTGAATCGCACATAGTCCTTCCGGCGGAGATCGGCCATCGGGGAACCACTGAATATGGGCGTAACATCGATGCGGGGTATCAGGGTGAGGGAATCCACCAGAATGGTGGCCGTGGGACTGTCCTCGTTGTGGCGCTTCCTCTCGAAATGAATCCGGAACTTGTACACCTTGCCCGCCTCCAGGCAAACATCGTTGAGGGCCACCACCTGGCGATTGCGGTCGGGGAGGGAGAAGGGTGTCCGCACCTCCGCCGAACCGTGAGCCGCTACCAACTCTGCGCACTCTCCATACGGATCGATTTGATCGGGCCTCACCAGGGTAATGTAGGCATCCTCCCAATCTCCGCGGGAAGTGCTGAGATAACGGATCACCACATCGTAGGGCATGGAGCGGGGAATATCGCCCACGGTGAAGACCAGCTCCGAGTTCTCCGGAACCCGAGTGAAGCCAATGCCTGTGAAACTGCCATCCGGCACCTCAGCCACAATGCTGCAGTTGCCATTGGACCCGTAGGTGATGCACTCATCGATTACCTCCGCCTCGTGAACTTCCGGCAGGGATGGGATGAAGTAGTTCTGCATGGGCTGGGCGCAGGTCCTTCCGGTCATATAAGAACGGCAGCGACACTGGCCAGTGAGCACATCGCAATAGTTGTCGTAGGAACCGCCGGCATCGCAGTTACACAGGGAGCAGCCCTCCTCCGATTCGGACAAGCCATAGGTCTCCGGCATGCACTGGTTGCAGTCCTTGCCCGTGACGAATCTCTTGCAGTTACACTCGCCAGTGTGCATCACACAGCCGGAGTTGTTCACCGTGCCCAAAGTGTTGCAGGTGCAGGACTCGCAACCCTCCGGATTGTCCAGCTGCAGATTCCAATACCCATCCTTGCACTTTTCGCAGCGACGTCCGGTGGTGTAGGGCTTGCAGTGGCAGGCACCGGCAATGGCTCCGTTCTCCGGATCATTCACCGAATCGCAGATACCCTCGTCCACGGATCCCCGGGGATCGCAGTCGCAGTGCTGGCAGGCATACTCCGATCGGATGTCCTGCTCAGGATCGCGGTAGAAGAAGGCCTTGCACTCCTCGCAGTGCTGACCCTGGGTATTGTGCAGGCAGTTGTCGCACACTCCGCCGGAAAGGTGTCCGGAGGCCACAAACACAGCCTCATCGAAGTGACAGCTCACGGCGTGGTCGTTGCACTCGCACTTCTTGCAGGCATTCGTCTGCTTTCCGAAGGCCGGCTTCCAGGGCAGATCGTTGAAGAAATCCTCGCAAGAGTCGCAGTTCAAGCCCTTGGTGTTGTGGGTACACTCACAGCGTCCATGGACCATGCCATCTTCATTGTCCGCCGGATCGAAGTGCGGATCTAGAGGGAGGCACTGGGAGGCGTGGCCATAACAGGAGCAGGATCCTCTCACAACCATGTTGGAGATGCCATAGTAGTACTTCTCCTCGTTCTCCAAACGGCTATCCAACAGGTTATCTCCCAGTTTGTGCAGCTTGGTCATCTGTATCCTAAGATTGGTCATCTTCAGCTGATTCTGCACGTGCTCCGCATAGGGATCGGTTACATTGATGTTGGGCGGCAGGACCCTGAAGATCACCTCTCCATTGCGAGAGGGTTCCACATTCGAGTACCGCGAGGTGCACATCACATCGGTGATATTATGCAGCACCGTGGACACGCCCGGGAAGGACTCCTTGCAATCATAGGCAAAGTATCTGTACACATGCCAGGTGATGCCGAAATCGAAGGATCTCTCAATGTACATGGCAGCGGGCCGGAAGGTCGTAAAGGTGATGATCAAATGGGTGAAATGGAACTCGGCCTCCAGGTTGAGTTGGATGGTGGCATTCTCCTTGCCATTCTCCGACTGCCACCAGGTGGGCAGATTAGTGCTTGGCTTGGTCTTGTAGATGATCTGCCCGATGCGATGGTTCTTGTACGGATCGTTTCTCGTCTCCTCGCGCGTATCGCAGAGGAAGCACTTCTTGTCCTGCAGATGCGAGAGGATGCAGAACCTCTCCGGCGAGTGCAGACCGCAAGTGGAACTGGCCGTCAGCCGATTCTCCCGTCCGATCAGGAGATTTCCGGTGGCCGGATAGCAGGAGGATCGCTCGCAGGGATGCGTTTTGATATACTGCCTGGGCAGATTCTTTGGCCGGTCGCGTCTTCCATGCTGGGTCTGTCTTTGGGATGCCACCGATTCCCACTCGCTGGCCAGCAGGCCGAGCACAAAGACTACGGCGATAAGCCGCAGCTCCAACATCTCGATCGCTCTCCGCCTCTTTTCTGCGGTTGTTGTTGTTGTAGTTGTGGTTGCTGGGGTCGTGCTCCAAGTGCTCCACTCGGGGACTTCCGGCCGGAGCTTTAATCAGTTGCTCTTCTTTTCTTTCGTTCGGTTTTTATTTTATAAGGGTCTCTGTCGTACAGCCTGCCACGTGATCCTCCCTGGCGGAAAACTGCAAGGGAAAAACATTTCATTAAAATAATATTCAGATAAAAAAGAGTTCCGGAAAAATTAAAATTGGAATTGAATTGGATTTTACTTGCTTAATGCTTTAAACAATAATTAAAGAAATTGAATGTGAGCATTGTAAAAAAAAGGAATATTCAAATTTAATTCAATGAACTCATTTACTAAATTGTTTCATGTTTATTTTCATGTTTATTTTATACAATTATTTGAACAGAAACCTTCGCAGTAACTTCTTGGGACATTAAATTTCTAATAATCCCAAATATTATTAATTGTTAAACAACTTGCAACTTGAACTTACTTCAACCTTTTCCTTCCTCCTGTTCAGATTATTTACCCGTTCATTTTGGTATTTTAATTCCAAAGCTGCAAAAGTAAAAGAATAATATTTAGTTAGTTTACTATTTTATTTTTACAGATTTAGCTACTAAACAAAACTTGTCGCTTTGCCCCCACATTTTGATCCTCTTATCAGCCGAGAGTTGCTCTAATTTTCTGTAGAACAAAAACAACAAAAAAACTCTGATTTATTTTCGTCTCGTACCAATAAAAAAAGGCATCCGCGCCCAACGAATCTTACGCACCAACTGAGGCGCAGACCGAATCTTGAACTGAAACTGAATGGATCCTATCGGAACGACTATACCACATACTATATGGGTGATAATGTTGACTGCGTGTGGGTTAAGCTTAATCCGTTGTTGCCTGGTGCGTTGGATCGCTGGTTTATCAGTTTTGGGGTTTAGTTTGAGAGGGGAGGCTTGAAACCCCTTTCATTCTGGTGATTTTTATTCAGTTGTACGAAGATACGTTTACTTTATAAAATATATTAAACATATGTATGCTTATTCTTCTATCGTATGCAATTTATTTAAAATAATTAAAGGAAAACATAACAAAGCCGTTTTAACGCGATTAAAATACCAACTAATCAAAACTACTTTTCATTAATTTAAAAAAAAAATACAAATAATCATGACTATGTTTTTAAAACATTTAAATACCAACAATGTTTGTACATAAACACTTATCTGATTCTTTTAAATTATGAACCAATTGATACGAATGCAGAGATTAAAATAATTAGATTATTTCAATTCAGGTCACAGTTATTCATATTTGTAAAATGAATTTTCTACAAATATGACCATTTATATTAATATTTATTTGATTAATATAAATCAAAATCATCCTGATAAAATCTCTCCAATGTGTTTGTTATTAAAGCGTATTTGATATTTAATTAATTTCCCCTTTTCTCATTTGAGAGCACCCGAAAATCGTGTTGCCTGGAGACACCAATTCCCATGCCTGGAGCCGAAGTTAAAGATTCTGTTCCCATTCTTATCAGAACATTAGAAAATCGAAAACTGTGCTACAAGCCGGAAAGATAACCCAGCTAATTCCCAAAGCGCCGCCGGCCAATCCAAGCACATTCTCTAGCCCCAAACAAGGAACATGGAGATCCCGGAGCTAAAAATACATATTTCATAATTTCAAACTGTCCCCGATAAGAGTTCATTCACAGATATATAGTTTCTGGGGAAGTAGACTGACTTCGTTTCTCCTCAGCTCCCCGACTTAATTACTCTGTTTGTGGTGCTTGAATTTGTTGTTTGCTATTGTGTGTTGGTTAATTTCGTTTTCATTCTGTTTTCGGCCGAGGAAACTGGCAAATAAACAAATAAGCAAAGAACAAAACGTAAATTTACCAGGCACACATACTACATGCTATATAGGGTTCTGGATGTATATGTTTGTGGGTAAATAATGGAGCAGCAGTGGAGCTCTCAACGATTCTCGACTTCGCTGGGTGTGTATCTGTAAATAAGTATGAACTAATGTACATACATACAATGTGTATGGGCAGTTCATAAAAATTTGCTCATACAATTGCCCCGCCATGTTCCTTGTTTGAGTTTTCTTAGTTTTTGCCGGAGATGATGTTTATATTTCCAATTTCATCATTTATTCATTTATTTGACCACACAAACACATGTACCATTGCATACAGTGATCACTGGAGAAGTGGAAATTAAAATTGTATTTTTGAAATGTTTAAATTATCTAATTGGAAAATATCCATTGGCGATAGAATCAAGTACATTTCTTACTTCTTTAAAAGTGTTTATAATTTGTTAAATATATCATTGTTAATACATATGTATGTATACAAAATACAACAGTATTTTACAAAAAAAAGATTAATAAAATTTAAAAAATTTCTCCATATCTTGTAAACTTTCATATACTACTACCCGCAAACCGCTACTAAATAAATCATATCTCAACGAATAAAAAGTTACACAATGCTAGTGACCACTGTATATTTACTCTGCACACATCTGCATCATGCTAGCCCCAACCCCAGCCCCGAATTTCAATTCTCAGTCTGGAGCACACATGTTGTGGAAGTCTAACGTTTAACTATGAGATCAGCCTGCGATAGTCCGATTGGCTATAATTAGACCCAACCCGACACCGACTAAATCCTTTCTGCCCACAGTCCGCAATCCAATCTAGATAAATTAATTCGTCGCCTGCACATCTGCTTCAAGGCGACAAGCTCGGCTCACATTTTAATTAGCCAGTCCCATTGTCGCTGATATAAAGAGAATCTGCTTGGCCATGCACTTTTCGCGTCCACATGCAGTCGTTCACTTGGATTGCCGCCTCATGGCATCATGTTTCTATATGTAGCGGTATGTTTGCATAAGCTACAAAAAATTCTAGCCAGGGAATTGTACGAGTGCATTACATTTTATGTTGCATGAAGTCACTTTTGGAGAGATAAGAAACTAGAGATCAACGATACGATACCCTTTTGTGCAGCGTTAAATCAAAAATTGGGAAGGGGTGAAGCTTGTGGACTAAAAAATCTGAACGTTTATATTTTCACTTGGTATCTGATATATAGTACATAAATAGGGTTGAATCTTAAAATTTATGGAATAAATGAACCGTTTGTGTTATCAAAAATAATTCAATGACGCAAAAGAGTTGCCAATTGAATAAAATCGGTAATATACGAAAATTTGAATGTTTGTTTCTGTTCAATAAATATGCTTAGTTTTAAAGCATTCCAAAATTAAACTTCAAATGGTTTTAATATAAATCAAATAGGCTGGTACTGTCTATCAATAGAAAAAAATAAATAAATACAATTTATTTATCAAAGAATAAGTTTTTAAAAAAGAATTTATTTCATTTAATTAAATATATAAAATGTTTGTTTAAAATAATTTGCCAAAACATATATACATAAGTACGGAAACATTAAAAGATACTTTTCAAAACATTGTCCTGTAAACACATTCGATTTTTTAATAATTAAAGACAACGTATAACAGTTTGTCTCGTCAATTTAAAACAGCGTTCATGGAATTTCGATCATGTGTTGCACTAAGTATTTTAGACAAACAAAAAACAAAAGTTTAATTCTTATTTAGTCTAGACCACACTTCCCCCCTTTGAAGTTATCTCGAGTTTTATGCACACAAATACAGAGAGAGGGAGATGATAAATAAGCGGTAGTATGCCGCAACAACAAAAACAACGGATGCGAAGGAGGAGAATGAGGAGGAGTAGTGGAAGAAGTGGGCAAGTAACAACAAAAACAGGGCACAAGATAAACCTCAAAGAAAAAGAGAGAGAGGCAGATAGAGGTAGTGGAACTGCAGCTGTTTGAAACTGCGTATAAACTCCGCGTAGAATGGAAAACTAACTGTAAATGGGTTCCCTAGGATGCTCCAACTTACCAGATTGTTATGATCAGCTAGAGATCGTGTGGATAATATCTATCCTGTGGAGATAACTGGAGGCGAAGTTTCCAAAAATTAATATTCTGTTATACAGACAAAACAACAAACACACGGTGAATGTGTGTTTTATTTTTTGTTGATGCAGACAACACTTTTCGACTTCTTTTTATAAACTCCACGGCACACACACACAGAAACACCGACACACACGCACGCGGCGAAGAAGATATTTTCCAAGACAATCGGAAAGAAAATTCCAAAAGATTGGGGCGGCACGATCCGATCCCAAAACGGTTAACGAATCCGAAAAACGTCCGATCGCCACAGATCCACACTCGAAAATAAAATGCGAGAATGAGCCGAGCTAAGGATGAAAACTTCACCCGCAATCTCAGCAACAAGTGAGCGAGAAGAGAGCGCTCGTAAGAGCGAAAAATTGTGCACAGAAAACAATTGTTGACCATACACATTGGAAACATAATTATTTCAGTTAAAAACTGTCTGAAATGAGTTAATATTAGAAATACACATATTTTCTCTGTGCTATAATGCGTCAAAATTAATACATTAGATTTAATACATTAAGTTTAAGTTTAATACGAAATTAAATAATTGCAAAATGCTCGATAAAATATTATTGAATTATTAATAATTGACGAAAGCTCATAGTAAAAAATTTGTAAGTTTGAAATGTATTTTAATTCAACTTAACTTTTCTGTGTAGCTGAGAGAGCGAGAGAACGTTGGTTGAACCTGATGCATGGTTCGTAGGCCTGTTTCTTTTCTCGTTTCTTCTTTTTGTATACGAAAATGCAGTGTTTACAGATGCACACCATGAAAAGCGCATTCTATGTGTGAGTGCGAATTTAACAGCGTTACCGCTGTAAATGCCATTTTAACTAACAGAATGCTTACACTTCATACATTTTATCTACAAAAAAATACCAAAGATAATATATTTATTATTTAATATTAAACCGATATATGCTTTATATTCAATGTTTACTATTATCAATGAGTAACCACATTAACCAAAATTTTAAATATTTTTTTTAAGCCAAAAAAAAAATATAAAACTCGAACTTTAACTTTTCATATCTAACGCTCGATCGATTTGTAAATCATCGATAAAGTTTCTGTATATTATCGCTATCGATTTCGATGCGGGCAGCGCTGTTTGTCGCAAGTTTGAATGCAAACCGTTATCATTGAACGACGTCAATTGAGAGCACGAGAGAGAGCACATGAGAGCGGGGCAAAACGACGGCACAGCTACGTTGGCAGCAATGTTGCTCGCTTAAAACCAAACAGCCATCGCTCGACGGTCACATTGAATATTTCGAGCTCAGGAGGAGAGCACGGTATGGAAAAATAAATAAATAAAGCTCTCCTCGCTGCAAATTCGCCCGTGTGCGGTTCGTTACGATATTTGAAAAAGAAAATACAAAAAAAAAATAAAAATAAAAGAAACCGAGAATCAAAGTGCAAAAAGCTCGCGTTGAGAATGTTGTTAACTTAGGCAGACAGAAACAGACAGACACAAAATTCGATGTGGAGTATTCGTTGACAAAATTATTTAAAACAGTACAAAAATACACACAACAAATTCAAAAAATAACAAAAAAAAATCAGAGAGCTTCATTCGACCAAATTCGTAGTGTTATGCAGAGTGTGTTGTGGGTGTTCGCTCCTGGTGTTGCTGCCCCCTCGGTTCCCTCGTCCTCCCGAGCCGTGAACATTATCCCATACACAATAAATCCGACGGAAGTGTGAAGCCACAATTTGGGTGAGTCTTCCTGCCCCAAACTCCAGACACCAGCCCCACCACTGCCCTTCCCCTGCATAGTTTCTTGCACTCGGCCGTGTACCAACAAAAACTGTGTAACTGTAACGGCTCCATTCCCATTCCCCTCGCACTTTCTCCCTCTCTGCCCCACCATCTTCTTCAACCGGGAAAGTGCCACGAAAATAGTCCAGAAATTGTTCCCCAAAAATTGATTACGCAGTACACAACATCGCAGTCTTTTTTTTATTCCAATTTGTGTTGGATTTTAGTAGAAAAATGCGTTGGTTGCTTTTATTAATACCCAACATACTCACACATACCCTATCAAACGAGAGAGCGAGAGAGTGGGACGCGCATATAAAAGCCGCCAAAGCACAAGTGTAAGCAAGCGGGAGGGCAGCTTTTGAGAGAGCCAGCCCATGCGCAGTAAATAGTTTAGAGAGCGAGTGAGAGAGAAAGGCAGAGGGAGACAGGTGAAGGGGGGCGGCGGAGTGGGGTGTGAGGTGCAGGTAAATGCTGTTGCCGTTGTAATCCGCGCGCGTGTGTTTGTTCGTTGTTTTTGTTGTGGTATGCGAGCGCGGCAAAATCTGAAAAACCGCTTCCAGTTTCAACTAACTAACTTGGATGAAAAGAAAAACGCCTCGCTTTGACGCTGTTTTTATTTTTAACCGCCTTTTGTTGTCATTCTTGGTTAGTTGGCTTTTTTCTTTGGTGACGTCACTAACGGTCCAAGCTAAATTTAAAAACTCGTTTGTTTGCCGACAACGAATGGCCATTGTTTTTAATGACCATCGCAGCCTATCCCAGATATCGGGGTTTTGAAATTTCCAACTGGAATGGGGGAAAGTAGTTTCTATCGCATTTTTATGTTTACTTATTTGTGTACGTCTCTGGTAGAGATAAGCCAGCATACACATACGTATAAATACTTAGATAGCACATACACATATGTACATATGTTTGTGTTTTGTGCGTTATTGTTGTCATCACGTGGGAGTTGTAGTTGTGGGGTTCTGCCCAAAAGTCATGAATGAGTGGGAGAGAGAGAGAGAGAAAGCCGGAGAGTGCTAAAGGGAAGGGGTAAATTGCATATTCCCTCTATATTTAGCAATGATCTTCGATTCACATTAGAGGGGAATAGTATGTGAGTGCAAATGAGAGGGGTAGAAGGAGAACAACTGTTGGAACCCAAAGAACACAATCAGAATTTGTGAGGGTTCACAGTTAGAATCAAACGATTTGCTAGCGATCGCCATCAGAGGGCGCTGCAAATTCAATCAATTACAATGGAAAACTAATTGGTTGTCTGAAATTATAATTTTAAATTGAAATAGGATGAATCATGGAAAGCAATCTTGGAAATAAAAAATATATCCAATCTAAATAGTTTCAACTTTACCGAATCTACTATCAAAATATTTAAATATAATGCAGATTGATCTTAATTAGTTAACCACAACAAAATATATTGCCCATATTCTTTTTTTAAAGAAACTCCTACTTATGTACGCAACTATAGAACTGCATTATTATTGAATTTTTATGATTGAAATCGGTATTTGAAAGCCTGACTAGAGGTCGTATAAATATATCTATGCCAAAGCGCTAATAGTTTTCGAGATACACCACACATATGAAGAACGATAGCAATTTACACGAACGAAATTACGCCAAGAGTGCCTTGTGAACAAATCCGATTTCCTTCACCTTCTTTGGTGCCATGACTTGCCCTATATCCTGATATCTTCAGCTATTTTCGTTTCCGTTTGGGGAGGCCCGCCCAATGTCATGCGATATGCACCTTCCTTATAGTACATACACCTTTCGCGCCCCGATTGAAATCTAAGTTTGGATCTGGCCCGGGCTTCACCTCTTTAGCCGACATGCAAATGTGCCATAAAAAGCCTTTGGCATCTTGACTTTTAAACTTTAAAGCCGGGAAAAGGATATGCATGGAGCTCGGTTGTGAAGGGGAAGTTTGGGGATTAAAGGACCGGACCACTGGTGGTCCCAGCTCAAGCCCGAAAATCTGAAAAGCCACGCCAACTGCTGCTTAGGGTTATATATGGAAAAGGTTACGAATTTGCATAAAATCGAATATTTACATATGTTCCCCAGGACAAGAGTGCGAGAATGTATATGGTTGTGTATGTTCGTAACACTTTTGTTGATGGGTCAACATCGTAAACTCTGAGGGTCCCAGTCCAATAAAATACGTTTTGTGTTTTTTGCTGGGTAAATGGGGAACGCCTTCGGAATGAGAAATTCTCTTTGGAGATTAAGGGTTATACTCAACACTCAGATTAGGGTATTCTGATAAGCAGATAAGGAATATCTCATGGATCAAATTGTACGAAGGTTAAGACATTTTTTTGGGCAATGCTTGATTTATATATCAAGTCATCTGATATTTTTTATATTTTTTTTTTTAGAAAAGCTCGACCTATTTCGGTTAAATAAATATCTTAGAAACACATCATTTATATATCATCATCGTAAAATAATTGAATTTAATCATTTTGATACTTTTGTACAATTATATGTACCTTAATGTAAAGTGCAGCTTACAATATTAAACGAACATCCGCATAATGAAACAATTTTTATTAAATAAATAAGGAAACTGTGGCTTGCCTCCAGGGTAATAAACTCGGAATTATGTCATGGGCATTGCTTTTACTTCGCATAAATTTCCAAAGGGACGTGACTTTCTCCGATTTTCCTCGGAACTTTTCATAAGAGTGTTCCCCATTCGAGGTTCCTTCTCGGTGCAGACTTTTCCATTGTTTGGGATATTGCGGATGCCAGCCCGCTCAACTGACGACTTGATAGAATGAGTGCCTGACTGATGGCTATATGCATATCGATATGGAAACCATCACCTACATTTGACTACGCCAGGAAAAGTAGAGCAAATAAGGCAAGGAATTGTGCTTGGAAAGGGGGAAAATCGAAAGGAGAGGGGGGTGGCAGATACTCATAAAGTTGGTAAGAGCGACAAAACAGAACACATGTCTCCACTCAATGGATCCGTACGTATAAAAGACGCTATTTGAACGTGTTTGTATGAATGGATGGATGGATGGATGGTTGTATGTGGAACACCCTTTGCGGAAAACATCATTTACTGCCATCCAATTATGGCGAAGTCAGGTTTGTGTGGAAGTTGGTGTGGGCGCGTTTGTTGCTAACAAACGGAGAAAGAAAAAATCATTAAGAGCAAATATGGGATTGACTATTGAATGCCCTTTATTATAGTTTCCATTGAGATACTACAAAAGATATTAGATTATGAAGACACTGGGTTGAGCTGGAATAGATAAACAGGGTATAGAATTAATCAATAAATTGTGAAAATGATTTCCAATAAAGAAAATTGTGTTAGTTAGCTTTGTGCAAACTATTTAAGAAAAATAGTAATCTCCAAGATCAGGGGATACCAGTATTTAACAGTACAAATTGAATTTGCTTATAAGAAATATTATGCGGAAGCTTTAAATCCCCTTTGCGAGTGGGCTAGAAGTGATTTAAGACGATTGGCGAGAGTTTTACCGCTGCCAGAAGATATCAGTGCCGTAATAAATTTATCTTCTTTATATTTTTTCAGTCGCCAAACAGTCGTTGCCAATCCCGTGCTTCCGTCCCACTCTGCCATGATGTTGGACGATGACAACTCGGATCTGTTGGTCTGTGCATCGGAGATGCAGGAAGGTATTAATCGTTCAGTGAACTTTTTACAATGCGACCGTGTGTGATATGACTTTGTTCCCTATTCTTTGCAGACCGTTTGTACTTCGTGGCCTTCAAGAAGAACATCAAGCCGACTAATACGGTCAATACTCACTACTTCAGCATCGATGAGGAGTTCATCTACGAGAACTTCTACAACGATTTCGGGCCCCTGAATATATGCATGCTGTACAGATACTGCATGAAGCTGAACACCAAGCTTAAGGCTAAGTGCCATGCTAATAAGAAGATAGTTCACTACACTTCCATGAATCCGGCCAAACGACTCAATGCAGCCTACCTGATTGGTTCGTATGCAGTAAGTGCTCCAGTTTTGGCAACAAATGTTGTATTTGGCTTTTTTGATTGCACAGGCCAGCAAAATTGAAAAAAAATGTATTGTTTATTCAAATGTTAGAGCCGTTGAATCCGAATCTGACTTTGAAAATGCTTTTGTTTTCGTTAAATTTACAAATGAAAAAACAATGTTTTGTAAAACAATAGCGCTAATTAAACCATTTGAGTTGGGTACACAATAAACTTTATAATACCCCTTGAAGCCCACAAAAAAACCTCGATGTCGTCACTATTTTATATAAATTAAGAGTAGATTTCTATGTAAATTGTATAGAAAGCAAAGTAAATTACGAATTTTCAAGGAGACCCTAAACCTATTTGTTGTGCCTATGCAATCATTTATTTATCATTACCTCAATTTTATTAACTACTTAAAACTTTCAAAAACGAACCCAGTTAATTGATTTATATCTTTGCAGATCATCTACCTGAAGAAGTCGCCCCAGGAGGCGTACCGCCCTCTAGTCGCCGGTGAGATTCCCGCCTATACGCGCTTCTGTGACGCCAGCTACGGGCCCAGCAACTTCAAGATCTCCCTGCTGGATTGCCTAAATGCGGTGCACAAGGGATTGCAGGCGGGCTTCTTTAGCTTCACAGACTTCGATGCGGAGGAGTATGAGTACTTCGAGCGTGTGGAGAACGGCGACTTCAACTGGATTGTGCCGCAGAAGTTTATCGCATTCTGTGGGCCGCATCAGAAGAGCAAGACGCTGCCGAATGGTTATCCGTGCCATGCGCCCGAGCGCTACTTCAGTTATTTCCGGGACAACAATGTCACGACTATCATTCGGCTGAATGCCAAGGTCTATCATGCGTCTTCCTTCGAGAACGCTGGTTTCGATCACAAGGATCTGTTCTTCATCGACGGCAGCACGCCGAGCGATGCCATCCTGAAGAAGTTCCTCTCCATTTGCGAGACCACAAAGGGAGCCATCGCCGTGCACTGCAAGGCGGGACTGGGAAGGACGGGCAGCCTGATAGGGGCGTATATAATGAAACACTATGGGTTCACTGCCTTGGAGGCCATCGCCTGGTTGAGGCTCTGCCGGCCGGGATCGGTGATTGGTCATCAGCAGCAGTGGATGGAGGAGTAAGTTTTCTCTGCAGATCCCGAAATCTGAGTTTTTTGTATAGCCTTGCTAAAATATCTTACTCACCCATGCAATTTGTTCTTTTAGCAAACAAAGCTGGCTGTGGTCGGAGGGCGAGCGAATGCGTCGACGCACAACGCTCCCCATCCTACAGCACACGTACGGGATCAACAGCCTGGAGCTGAAGACGAAACTGGCGGAGATGGCTGCCTGTTCGGAGTCCGCGGAGCATGTGGATCTGCTGTTGACCCGCGTGAAGGGCATCTCCCAGCGTGTGGACACAATGCATCTGAACGACCGGGACACCTTGGACGCTGGTAGTGCGGATCAGACAGATGAAGAGCTATCGGAGCGGCAGCAACTGGAGCGGGATGAGCGGGCCTTGTATCAGTCCGCTGCGGATCCCAATTGCAATGGCAGCGACGACAACGATACGGATACGATTTCTGCTCCTTCGGAGCAGCCTCTGCCATCCAGCTACACAATTTCCACGCGACGCAGAAAATCTCCTTCGGCCGCAAATAAAACCACGGTTATAGCCGCCTCTCTCAGGCGACTGGTGAACCCCGTTGGGAATAGAAGCAACAACAACACCGCCTCTGCGACATATCCGGCTCCAGAGGTAGCCAGTTGCACGGAGAAAAAGCTGCGGAAGCCAAGTGGAAATGTCTTCGAGGCAGCTCGCCATACCATCGCCTCCACTGTGAGAATGACGCAAACGGCTCTGGAGAAGAAGCAGGCCCAGACGCAGGGCGACAAGCTGAATCAGATCAAGGCGCTGAGGAGGCACCACTCCCGGTCGGTCAACGTGAACAGCAGCAGGTGGGTTGGGTTAGAGCACAGAAAATTTAACCCAGGATGTTCATGTTCATTTTAAAATCGAAGTCATAAATAATCTCAAATTGTAATTATGACAACTACTAAATACTGGTTGAAATATGCGATTTAATTTGTTGACAATTTAAAATCCAAAACTGGTCTACAATTCTATATTTATTTACTACCTTGATGATTCAATTAATTACAACAAAAGATGACCACCTACGGTTAATAATATTTATTTTTCCGAAAGCTCCTTAATAACTTCTGATTTATCTCTACCCCCAAAACAGCGAGCAGGACTCCAATCTGAGGCACACGCGTGCCCGATCGCAGCCGTTCCGGAACAACAACAATGGGGTGGTGGGGAGCTCAGCGATGGTAGGAGCTCTAAAATCTGGACAACAACCCACTTCGTCGTGTTTGCCGACGAGCACTGCTGCAGCGGCTGCCTTGGCCAACAATCTGAACAACAACAACAGCAGCTGCAGCCATAACAACAACAACAATAATAATATAAGCAACTCCCTGAATAACTATAACAACAACAACAATACCACTAACAATATTCTGGCCAATTCGGGGAGCAGTCGCACCCGCAGCCTGGCAATCTATAGCAAAAGGTAAGTAGTGGATTCCCCAGATACGTGATACCCGAATTTCCCCCCAACTCGAACACATTCCTCGAAAACGTTTGTCGTTATTTTGAACTTGATTATTGGATTTCATTTCGTTCCGTGTGCGGCTCTGCTTTTTAGCAATTTATTGTACTTAAATATTTCGTTTGTTGTCCTAGACTTCTTTTATGTTACACCCCCTCCCTTCCTTATGAGTTAAAAAAAAATACTTAGAATAATATTAGAAATGCAGTCAAACTACTTAACTCAACTTAAAGATTTATTCTGCTAAATGTTGTATTTTCAAAGAAAAAGTTGGAAAGATACATTTTAGTATGAAACCAAATTTAGAAAAGCAATTGCAATATGAATTAGACCAGTTTGTCTGTATTTACTAATTTGTTAATTTTATTATTGTCCCCCTTTCTTATGTAATTTGCACAAAGTTAACCGGAATGGCGTTTTGAACACCGCTCAACACTAACCCAGGAACTATTGATAATAACAATAACTTTACTTTAGCCGCTAATTTTAGTTTAAAAATTATGTTGTTTGTATTTAGCATTTTGCATTTTTCTGTTTTTATGCATGCCCAAATTACAAAAAAAAAAAGTATTTACTGTGGCGCAAAAGTGAAAAACAAAACAATAAACAACAAATTATCAAAATTATGCCTGGAGCTTGCGAAATGGATTTGTCTTTGTTTTGGCCTTGTTTTTGTTGCTTTTATTTATTGTTTGTATTGCATCGCCTGTTGTGAATTCTGGCGAATCGGGTATATCCTTGCAGAGTAAAAGATATAGTTTTTTTTTTGTAATTATTTAAGTTGTAGCCCGTTAGCCTTGTCTGTGAGCACACTTTTACACATCACAAAAAAACTTTTTTGGGAACTTGTATCTTTTTTTTTTACCATATACAAATAGATTTCATTAGTTAGTTTTAAAAATTTTCAAGTGTATTTCTCTATAGTTTTTTGTTCATATTTAGGGGAAAACAAAAATTAAATTTAAATTCATATATATAATTTAGGTACATATGTACGGTATTTGTTTTCTTCATATCTTTCAAAGCATATCTTGGTAAAAAAAAAGAATAAATAAAAATTAATATTAATTTTTAATTTATAATGTTATCCATATAAAAAACCAACTTAGAAACATAGATTATCAACACATTTGCAAGGTTATTCCAAACTTCGGCCTCCGAAGCTTTCCCTGCTATCTCCTTCTTTTAGTACGACTTTGTGATGGGACTTAGACCAGTATCTGTACCCCAAACACCATCTCTTTCTCTCTTTTCTCTTGTCTTCTCTCGCCCCCTTTTCTCTTTCTATCTCTGCCTGCCTTGATCCGTGCTCCAGATTGGAGCTTAAGCACCTGCGCAAGGCGGAACAGCAGCTGCAGGATCAACAGGCGATTCTGCCGGGGGAGAAGCAACTCCTTAAACCATATGCCACGATCAACGAGAGTAAGATACCCGTGGTATCCAGTGCAGGTGGGGCAGGAAGTTCGGCCACCATTCCGCCTACGCGGGGCAGTGCGGCCCGCACCTCCCATCACCACATGACGCTGCGGGGGCGATCCCGGATCCGGTATCAACGACCGAATGCCGGGGAACCGGCTCCGGCGGCAGCCCAGAGTCAACCGTGCACGGTGGCCACGGCTCGCTACTACCGGGATGTTTCGGCCATACCCACCATGGGTGCACTGGGTGGTGGTGGTGGGTCCTCTTCCCCCTCCTCCTCCACCGCGACCACCTCCTTTAACATAGCCACACGCTCAGCATCCGCCACACTCGATCTGAACTCGAATCCGCTGCAGAGAACCAAGTTGACCAGCCTAAACAATAATAATGCAACTCCCACTCCTCCTCCTTCCACTTCCAATCCCCCAGACACAAGCCGGCTTAGTGGGCGTGGCAGCGCCGAACTGCAGGCCATCATCGAGCACGGGATCATGGGGGCGGCCAAGCGGAACAAGCGCTCGCTCAGCTCCACGCGTCTGGACGAGTACAACACGAAGCTGCTGAGGAAGCAGCATGTGGCAGCGGGAACAGGAGCAAGTGCAGCCACTCCAGGAGCAGCGACGTGCTCATCCTCGACAAGCACCAGCAACAACAACAACTGCGGCAAATACAATGGCAGCCAGGGTGGCAGCTTCAAACTGTCCCGCCGAGTTTTCGGAGAATCGGGATCCTCGACCTCGACGTCCGCCTCGAATTCTGGCATTCCTACGCCGACGGCACCGCCCTCTTCCTCCTCGGCCACGGCCCAATGGCACCAGAATCTCTCGCGTGGCGTGACTCGCATGTCCAGCGAAAGGGATCGGGAGCGGGAGAAGGAGCGCCAGGAACAGCAGCAACACTCGCTGAAGCTGCGCAAGAAGATCAGCTACTGAGCTAACGTGCAGTTGTTATTGTTGCCTTATCATTTAGTTATTGTTAGTTATTTTGATTATTTTGAGTAGTAAAATCAACGTAGCCTCATCACATCAACGATTGCGTTCGGAAGTGGAAAATGCAATCGATAGATAAATTCCTGTTTCCCGATTTCATTTGACCAACTTTGGGTAAATCTCTGATTTCAAGATAGAACAATCATGTTGTATATTTTAAAATTTTCAACCTTAAAGAGTTTTTGCAAACCAAAACTATTTGTTAATTTTGTTATTCCAATATTTAGCTAAAGTTTTTCATGATTTTATTGGGAAATTTTCTGGTTTGCATGAAAGCTAAATTTGTTAAGGGATGTGAATTTTTTCTACATTTTTTGATGATCTATAGTTCAAATATATTTTGTGCAATAAGATATTGAATTTAGATACATATATTGTTGAAAACATTATGTTGGAACCATAAACTTTTGTAAACCAATTATTATAAGGAACATCTTTTTTGAATAAGTCGTATAGATTCCAAATGCAAAAGAAAGGAAATTAGTTTGTTAATTTACAAATATATATCAAATTGGCGACTTCCTTAATTTCGATGTAATTTGCAATCGAGAACTCGAGTGACTTGCTACTTAAGGGCAATGTGTAATTTAGGGGGAATCCCCTATATTTCGAAATGGAAAAATTTCCTGGTGCCATGGTAATTGGATTAGGTACATGCAATCTCTCTCTTCCCCATTTACCCGACTCGCTTTAAACTCATTTGCCTTAGCATTATTGTACAAAGTTAACAACGATGTTAGCCAGACGACCTTTAATTACTTTTTCATGTTTTATACCCACGCCACGTGAGTTAACTTTGTATTAACCGAATAGATAATAAGTTACAAACAAATATGTGCATTAACTGAACTTGTTTAGATTGTAAATAGTAAGCAGTTTAAATAGTTATAAGCTGAAAAGTTAAAATAAAATGTTATATACACCTTCTATCTGGGATATTTAAGGACTTAGATCAGCATTTCACTGAAGTACAGGACCATGTCGTTGTAAATCTTGCTCTCCAGTCCCAGGAACACGCAATCGTAATCGCAGTTAAGTTCGATTTGGAGCAGCGGCTCCATAGATGTGGCCTCCAAAGTGGTTATTCTGGGTGTAATCTTCAGGGAGCTGAGCAAGCTGAGTGCTTTATCCTTGGCGGTCACATAATTGCTGGAGTTGATCACTTCGAAGGCGCTGGCTTTCAGTGGAGGATAGAAGCTCTTGAAGTAGTTGTGACGATCGCACAGACGAAGACCAGATTTCTCAACGCTGCCAGCGTCGGTGAGCTCGCGATAGGTGTTGAACTTCTTCCTGCGCTCGGCCTCCGCATCCTCGAGAACGTCACGGACCTCCATTGTCTCCGTGGGCTTTGTGCTCACCATCTGCATTTTACCGACCCGGGAAGCGTCCACGTCTTTTGAAATTAGAGTCAGCATTTCGATGGCCGCTCGCTGACGGGCATCCTTCTTCTTGTCCGATTTTCCGTAGCGCGTTATGGAGGCCACCTTGCAGCAGGCCACGAATTCCGGAGCACTCGGAGTGCCACTCTGCTGCACAACCTCAATGCTGGGCAGGGGCATCTCGTGTCGGACACAGAAGTCCCTCAGCTCCTTCAACATATCTATGTTCAGGTTTGTCGCCTCATCCTCCGCGTAGGATTCCACATCCGCCAGCATGTCGCCGACGCCAGGAAGTATTCGAATCTTGCGCATTATATTGACAGCGGCCAGGTGTTTGGCATCGCGTTTGGAGCGACCTACGAATAGGAGTTTCACATTATTAAGTAAGCAGTAAATGGATACAAGCGTACAGCATATTACCATTTCCGTAAGACTCAACTTCCATTAGCGTCGCTTTACACATATAGCCCCCATCTTCGCCTTCGATATAATCGTATGTTGGTGGGCAATTCTTCGTCTTGGCACAGAACTCCTGTATAGCTGAAACCGCCGATTTGTTATCCATAGTTGTTGGTCAAATGTACACGTATTTCAGTTAGTGGCAATTTGTCATTTGGCCAATGTTATCTGCTTATCTTCAGTCTGCGTTTTTCTATGGCAGACGAGATGCACTTTGCATTAGGGATGGCACCGATATTCACGAAGAGGTGCAAGAATTCGCCAGTCACGAGGTACACTAATTGTGACTTCGGATTGCAATTTTAACACATAAATAAAATTTATGGTTTTTAATGTCACCTAAATATACATTTAGTGATAAAAAAAATGAATATAACATTATATCCATGAAATTTCTGTTACCTTCAAATCATTTTAAGTACGACAATTGACCACTATGCTGTCGAGAAAAACCGTTAAAGCACATTTTTGAGATTTAGATATTTTTAGGTTGAGATTTATAGAAACAAATTACAATTTTTTTTCTCAGGCTACAAATATTATACATGGTAAAAAGTAAGACATATACCGTTGTTTTTCCTATTTTTTTTGTACACACTCTGAAACTCGAATACTTTAGACATATTAAAAGCAGCTAAAGGATGTTTACAGAATCGGATAACAAACACTTACCAAATTAAATAAGAGAATTGCAAAGGGTCAGATGAAAATAAAATTTTAATTTTAAAAACAGCTGACACTTGTTTTTGAAATAGTTCAACGTCCGATGTGTTATACATACACGTCACGTTGACGTAAGTTGGCAGCGCCGAGAGTCAAGGCAACCCTGTTGCTGATTGTATGGAAATTAACAAGTGTTGCTGCCAGTGATGCGTCAATGCCGCGCATTTCTGTAACGTTCCAAAGGTTGTTTCCAATAAAATCTACATACAAAAAGCCGTTAAATGTATTTTATTTGTTTTAATGCAGTTTTTATACTAAAATAATCCATTAGTCGTTTTTTTTTTTAAAGATTATAATCTTTAGAGCGAGTTTTTGGCTACCAATCGTTAACAGTGATTTAAAAATATTTGCCTCTGGCAGCAGTCCCGTGACCGCTGCTCATCTCCGCCAGCAAGTCAGAATCAGACGAAGACGAGTTTTTGAGCAACTACGGAACGTTTGCTCCGTTTCATTTCATAATCAATAATTCCCTGCGCCCAGCTGCAGCTAAAAACAAAAAAAAAAAAGAAAACACAACACAACACTTCGATTTGGAATCAACCCACTCGACACTTAAAGCCAAATCAAATGTCAAATTCAATATAGACTGCAAAGAAAAAATCGCAACGAGCGGAGTAGGAAGTGGCAGTGGAGACAGTGGCTGCAAAAAGTGTGCGCACCAGCAGCAGCAGAAGCGACGGCAGCGAAAGCCAAAACAAAACCGAAAACCCGATCGGTTCGTGCCCATCAATTAGCGATAGAAAGTGCTGCGAGGGGGGGTCAGAAGATCATGGATGACACCGCTGCCCCCGCAACGCCCGCCGCTGCCACAGCCGCGGGCTGCGATGCTGCGCGACAGAAAATCGACGAGACTGTGGCGGTCACATCCACCAGTGTCCGGCTGCTGATCAAATCATCCAACCAGCAGTATGACGATCTGAATGTGGACAGCGATCTCTGCTGGACGGTGAAGCGACTGAAGCAGCAGCTATCCCTGGTTTATCCTGGCAAGCCGGTGGGTTCCATGGTTATATTTTTGCCTCCTACTTTACTTATTTTCATCGCTGGCCTATCTTATCAGCGAAATTCCGAAATGTTTGTTATTGTATGCATATCATCTTTGCGGGGCAAACTTAGTATTTGCGTCTTAGTCGCGGGGCCTCTCAGCAAGTACACGTCAGTTAAATTGCCTGCCTCTGCAATTGATAGCTTTCGTCATGCACTTGCGTCATGCAGTCAGCTGAGCAAATCAATCTTGAAGGCTTGCAACCGGAATTACAGCCAAAACAAGCATATGTTTGCTTGAATTACGTTTACGAGAACTTTGGTGTCTAGTGCAATTTCCGTTACGATTAACCAAAATATGTACCTTATCATTATCAATATCTTATCTCCACCTAACATATAATTCTTTAATAACTATCATTAAATTAATGTCAAACCTAATATGGTGTTAATAATCTTTAAAATATTACAATTGTGCAATTCATTCCCCCCAGGAAATTTGTGATCAGAAGCTGATTTACTCGGGCAAACTACTAGACGACACCCAGAAGATATCGGAGGTGATACGCAGCTACAAAGATGTCTACCAGCAGCACCACATCTTTCATCTGGTCTGTGCCAACAAGAATATTACCATGCCGTCAGCACCAGCGAAGACCAGCACTGTGCCCCCAAAGGACCCCATGCCCGTGCGACAGGAGACCAATTTGTCCGCCTCCAGCACTAACGAGCTTCGACAACGTCATTCCACACAGCAGACGACACAGGGGGCAGCAACTTCTGCAGTTGGCGTGGGTTCACCCAATCCCTGGACACTGTTTTGGCAACAGAATCAGGCGCCTGTCAATCAATATACGAGTGTCAATCACCAGGTGGTGCTCCAACAGCAGGCACTTCTCTATAATGCCTGGATGCAGCAGGTCTATGCACAGTACATGCAGGAATTGACTCTTCGGTGAGTTGGAAAAGCTATACCGCTACATAAAATTTCTTTCTTTTTATATTCCGAGAAGTCAGGTACGATTTCGCGAATAAAGTTTTGATGGTTTTCTTTTTTTTCTGTTCGAAATCATGATGAGCCCACAATTCGTTTAGGCGTTTGTTTGATTATAATAACCTTCAAAGAGAATTTAAAGAATGTTTTTTCGTTGGTAAATAACACAAAAAAAAGTAAGTTTTCTATCAGCTGAAAACAAAAAAAACTGACATCTCGGAATATTTTTAGTTTTTATCAGGCATGCTCCCATTTTCGCGTACTTGTGCGTATTGTGATTGTAGCAAAATAGTGCGAGATTATTTTTAGGCGCTATAGTTTTATAAACATTTTGCTGCCGGCAGTACGATTCTATTTTCATGTTTCCTTGGGTATATCGAAGATCTGTATTTTTCTGTTTACAAGTGTTGAAGTAACTAATGATTGCATCTGTTCTTTGCAGAACTGCCCTTAATGGATCTAACGATGCCCTACCACCTATACCACCACCGACTCATCCCCTGCTGGCCCAATTCCCGATGATGGGCACTCCAATCTTCGCGGAGGCGCAGCCTGCGGCTGGAGCAGTTGCAGCCGCCGGAGTTCCACCTCCAGATGCTCCTGCTCCTCAGGCGGCGGATCCACCAGCGAACAGAGCGAACTTCCCAAATATTCAGGAGGAGCCCGAGATGCGCGACTGGCTGGATAGCTTCTTCAGTTTCACACGCCTCGCCATTTTTATGACGGTGCTCTACTTTAACTCCTCTCCAATGCGCTGTCTGCTGGTGGTGCTCATTGGTGGAGCGATTTATCTGTAAGTGTTGGGACTGTATAGTTTTTCCATTTGTCGATCTTAACAGTACAATTTGTTTTGTAGCTACCACATTGGTGTGCTTCGCCGTCGTCGCGAGCGCAACAACAACAACATTAACCGGAACAATAACGCAGGGGATGCAGCCGCTTTCGCTGCAGTACAGCAGATCCAGCGCATGATGGATGCGGCGGTGGAACGTGATAATAACGATCCTCAGGCGGCCAACGAGCCGGGAGCTTTGCCGGCTGCTCAGCCAGCTGCTGCACCTGGACAGGATGTTCCCGATGCGCCGGCTCCCGCTGCTGCTGCTGCTCCAGCAACCGCAGCGAATCCAGCAGATTCGGCAGCCGTTTCCGCCGAGGCCGTTGCCGTTGAACCACCCAATGCCAATAACTCTGTGATTTCCGTTGTGCGCACCTTTGTCGTAACCTTCTTTACATCTCTGCTGCCCGAGGCACCGGCGCTGTAGAGGATTCACTGGATCTGTGCGGGCTCCGCAGAGGAACCAGTGAGAACAGCTTTATGGCTTACCACCTTCTATCCACCCGTAATCAAAATGTTATTTCGTTTTCTTTCGATTTTTGCCTACCTGTAAATGTAGTGGTAGAAACACAAAACTTGTTTTATTAGCTGTAACAATCATGTATATTTATTTTCCGTGTGTGTGAGTGCAGCTTCGCTAACGTGGACGCTGCTCAAGATAGCTCGTAGATACCTAGTTGTCTAAGGAAGTAACCTGTTTTTGATGTGAATAATGATAATGATATAAAGCACTGCACTGAACCCGGTGCCAGAGGCGAAACTATGAAACCAAGATGCAATTACAAATAAAACGTATGCTTTAACACCAAAAAAAAAAGATTATCTAAACCAAATTGTAAAGTGGTGTTTACAAAGTGCAATTCTTGCTTGCATAAATATGCAATTTTCAAATCCTCCTTTTTACAGTCTAGAAATAATAGTAATAAGTGTTTGTATCAGAGACCGTAAATAATGAAATCTAGAGAAATCTATTTACAGAACTTGTTTAGGATAATGATTTAGACTGCTAATTGAATAACACTATAATTTTGAAATTGTTAAATATTTGATAATTTTCCTCAATAAAAATGAATAATGTAAGCCGCAAGAATTCTAATTTTTGTCTTCGAACTATTTTGAGAGAATAAAGTATTTAATTTTCGCGCTAATACCCTCAGTTCCTTATCTTAAATTTTAATTCTCTTAAATGTTTATTTATTACGGTCCCTGGTTTAAATATGTCAATCCATTTGATGCTTATGTGGCAATTGCATTGTGTAAACAGCGCTTAAGGAAACTTTCCAAGGCGGTTCTCTTAATTTTCGGAGACACTCTCTTATCAGAGTGGAAAATTTTCAGCCCAAAATCGAACTGAGTTCCGGCTACCCCACGGGTAAGTTTCAATCATTAGCTACTGCCCTCTCTTCTCTCTGCTAACGCACAAATTCGTTTCTTTTTAGCTTGGCAGAGATGCACGGAGGCACTGGAGAGAGGCTTATCGCGGGATTTACGACGGGGTCCAACTGCTGATTAGTGGCTGCTTTGCGGCCCGCCTCCTCCGTCGATTCTTTAGAAGAGTTCCAGAGCTCAGAGCAGACGGATCGGATCTTTCAGCACCACCGGAATAAAAGAAGGCGATATCATTAAATTCGCACTTGATCTGCTCAAACTTATCCCAGAGAGCTGCCGAACCATGTGGCGTGTGATTCAACAGCGCGCAACAATCGCGCATCCGTTCACCAGGCAGCGCCATGTAAGTTTATTCACCTCCCCAATTGCATCTTTAATTAAATAGATGACTTGTAGAATCCCAATAGAAATTGTAGCCTTTAGACACACTGAAGCAAAACGGATTTATTGTTTTATTTATAAAATTAAACTTAATACAAATATTAGAAAATTTTCAGTAATTCGGTTATGTTAATGAATTTATATTTTTAAATTGCACTTAATTCAAATTGATAATTTAATTCAAAACAATTTTTAAGTTTAAAAATAATTGCAAATTGAAGTCGTAATAAAGTATTTCAAAAATATTTTTGATTTACAAATTTAAAATTTAAAAGACGAATATTTCTTTGAAAAAAAGGATATTCTAAAATCATTTCAAAAGGGAACCTATTGATTAAGTTATAAAAAGTAATGTAAACTTTAATTTGCTATGATATTTTTGGGATAACTATTTAATATTTTAATCGGTTAATTTTTCAGAACCGCGTGATTGCCATTCGACGGGAGGATCAATCGGTGTGGGAGAGGCGAGCTCCATTCGGACCCACCCACGTACAGAAGTTGGTCAAGCAGAATGTCAAGGTCATCGTGCAGCCCTCCAATCGTCGCGCATATCCCATGCAGGTGAGCCTAGGAGGATCTCCACAAACCTGAATCTCAACTCCCACCACCATAAGTCGTAATTTTCCACGGCCGGTTGGCAACGGATTTATTGAGTCTCCGGCTAATCGCTGCTGAAAATCATATCGGTAGCCAGGCCAACTCATAGGTGTATATAATGTATAGAGATGTATACACACGCCCCCTAAGTGCTGCATCATAAATATAAACTCGGATGATAAGCCCCTCTACATGGAGCTCTAAATTTGGCAATTGACTGGCCTTGAAACAAAGTGAAAAACAAAGGCGGAGGAGAGAACTAAAGCGAATGGAAGCGAAGCTTATCGTTTGGAAATGATTCTATGAAATCTTTAATCTATAATTTCTATAATCAAATGATTTGTAGAAATGATAAGTAATGATTGCCAAATATTTGTTAAAAGAAGGCACGTGAGAAAGCAAGATTAAGTTGATTGACAGATTCTAATCACAATTAAAATCAAAAATGTTCAAGCACCATTTAATTTCAGAAGTTAGTTTAAAGTAAATATTACCAAATGTTAATGAATGAAAAAGTTCTAACCCTCAGGACTTAGTTTACCAGATTAAGTTGTTTTGCATGTCCAAAACAATAACAATGATTCTCATCTCTCCATAAAGATTACCCAAGATTTACATATAGAGCAGATAAGATAACATGGCTTTGCTTTGTTTATTCCGACCAGGCCTATATGCAAGCTGGCGCTCATATTCAGGAGGACATCAGTGATGCTTCGGTGATCTTTGGAGTCAAGCAAGTCCCCATCGATGCCTTGATTCCTGGCAAGACCTACTGCTTCTTTTCGCACACGATTAAGGCGCAGGAATCGAATATGCCTCTGCTCGATGCGATTCTGGAAAAGGTCTGAATGAGAACAAAAAACAAATTGAATATATTTATTAATTTAATTTTTTTTGCCTTTAGAAAATCCGTCTCATCGACTACGAGCGCATTATAGACGAGCGTGGCTCGAGGCAGGTGGCTTTTGGTAAATACGCCGGAGTAGCTGGCATGGTTAATATCCTCCATGGCATCGGATTGCGTCTGCTGGCACTGGGACATCACACACCCTTCATGCACATTGGTCCCGCCCACAATTATCGCAACTCGTCGATGGCTCGCCAGGCTATCCGTGATTGTGGCTACGAGATTTCGCTGGGCATGATGCCCAAGTCGATTGGTCCACTGACCTTTGTGTTCACCGGTTCTGGCAATGTGTCGCAAGGAGCCCAGGAAGTTTTCTCCGAGCTGCCCATTGAGTATGTGCCGCCAGAGATGCTGCGTAAAGTGGCCGAACATGGAAGTGAGTACTTAAAATGTGGAAAGAATATGAAAATCGGAACAGAATATCCTTACAATCCCTTTTTTTCAGGCCAAAACAAGCTGTATGGCTGCGAGGTGAGCCGATCGGATCATCTGGAGCGTCGCGAGGGCGGAGGATTTGATGCCAAGGAATACGATGAGTTTCCCGAGCGTTATATTTCCACCTTCAGCACGAAAATTGCTCCCTATGCCTCAGTGATTGTAAATGGCATTTACTGGGCCGTGGGCAGTCCCAAGTTGATTAGCATTCCGGATGCCAAGAACCTGCTCCGCCCTGCAAATACTCCCTGGTTACCGACTAGCAAAGGTAGCCCGGCTTTGCCACATCGCATGCTGGCCATTTGCGACATCTCCGCCGATCCTGGAGGCTCCATTGAGTTTATGAACGAGTGCACTACAATCGATACACCATTCTGTCTGTACGATGCGGATCGGAACAAGGACACCAAGAGCTTCAAGGGTCCGGGAGTGTTGGTCTGTTCTATCGACAATATGCCCACTCAATTGCCAAGGGAATCGACGGATCTGTTTGGGGAGTTGCTCGCCCCCCACGTCCACGATATCATCAAGAGCGATGCCAAGAAGTCGTTGGCGGAGGAGCAGTTCTCCTATCCTATCCAGTCGGTAAGTAGTTCATATTTCTTTGAAGAAAACTCAATAGAGTTTCAATAGAGTTATATTGCAATATCTTGAAAATATATATTTATATATATATATTTCTCAAATATATTATTTGTAATATTTCTCAAAAGATAATTTATATTATACTACACTTATAAATTCTTAAAATATATTGTTTACATAAAGCAAACCTTGTTAATAACAGTTTTATAAATATAATTTTAAATGAAAGTGCATAATGCCTTGTTATCTGCATCTGCTATTAGTTATCAGTTAGCTAACACTTTTGCTCCCATTTCCCAGGCCATTATCGCTAGCAACGGTGAGCTGACCGAGGGCTTCCAGTACATTCAGGAGCTCCGGGACTCCGGTAACCACCGATCGCGTCACAAGATGGAGGGCACATACGAGTCGAACAAAAAGGTTCTGGTTCTGGGAGCTGGCATGGTGTCAGCTCCTTTGGTGGAGTGGCTGCACCGGGAGAAGGATGTGAGCATCACTGTGTGCTCGCAGGTCAAGGAGGAGGCTGATCGACTAGCGCAGCAGTATGCCGGAGTGGATAGCGTCTATTTGGATGTGAACGAAAGCACAGGCCATCTGCAGGAGATGTGCGGCAAGGCGGATGTGGTGGTTTCCCTCCTGCCCTACAGCCTGCACGGCATGGTGGCCCGTTTTTGTGTCGCCGAAGGCACTCACATGGTCACGGCTAGCTACCTGAACGATGAGATATCCTCTTTGCACGAGGAGGCGAGGGCCAAGGGCGTAACCATCATGAATGAGGTGGGCTTGGATCCTGGCATCGATCATTTGTTGGCCCTGGAATGCATCCACGAGGTTCAGGAGAAGGGAGCCGTGGTGGAGTCATTCGTGAGCTACTGTGGAGGTCTTCCTGCTCCCGAGCATTCCAATAATTCTTTGAGATACAAGTTCTCCTGGTCCCCACGTGGAGTGCTCCTCAACACCCTTTCCGCTGCCAAATATCTGAGCCGAGGACAAATTGTTGAGATTTCCGGCGGTGGTGACCTCATGTCTTGCAATCGCAGCCTCGATTTCCTGCCAGGATTCGCCCTGGAGGGCTTCCCCAACAGGGACTCCACCAAATACGGTAACCTCTACGGCTTGGGCCGGGATGTGCACACTCTGCTGCGTGGAACCATCCGCTACAAGGGATTCACCGATTCGATCAAGCCCATGCAGCTGTTGGGTCTGATCGATCCTGAGCCACATGCTCTGCTGCATCCCAGTGGACCGGATGTCACCTGGCGCCAGTTGGTCATCCACCTGCTGGGCATGTCCGACTCAAGCATCTTCTACGAGAACCTGAAACAGAAGCTGGTCGAGCGGATTGGCGATGTGGACGGCATTGAGAGCCTGGGCCTGCTGGAAGACACTGCTGTGGTGAAGTTGAACACCCCTCTGGACACTCTCAGTCACTATCTCTCCAAGAGATTGGCCTTTGGTGAGTGGTTATTTTCATTAAATTTTCTTATTTTGATTATGCAATCAGAAAAACCCTAAATCATAGAAAACTATTAATTATAAATAATTTTGTTGTTGTTGTACAAATTTAGATTTTATTAAATAATTACTCACTTACAATTAATTAAGCCGCAAATAATTAAGATATTTATCATTTAAAATTTGGAATGCTTATTATTTTGTCATTATCTTACTTTGAAATTAATTTAAATTGTTATTTTTTCAGAGCGTGATGAGCGCGACCTGGTAGTGCTGCGTCATGAAGTTGGCATCCGTTGGCCCGACGGTCGTCGGGAGGAGCGGGGCATCAACTTTGTGGTATATGGTCAGCCTCAAGGACACTCCGCCATGGCAATGACGGTGGGCAAGCCGGCTGCCATTGCAGCCAAAATGATTCTAGATGGTAAGTGTGCTTTGGGCTTCAACTTCGAATATATTTATCTAATTGTTTTATTTCAATTAATTCATTCCAGGTGAGATCCAGGAAAGGGGAGTGCTGCTGCCCTTCACCCCCGACATTTACCGCCCCATGCTGCAGCGTCTGCGCTCCGAGGGTCTGACTGCCACGGAGACCTCCAGATGGTTGAACTAAGTGGCCCGAACTGATCCCCGACCACATCCTAGGCTTAAGGCTTCATTCATTCACTTCTTCGGACTGCCCAACGTGTCGGGGCGAATTTCTTGTTTGTTTCTTATTTGTGGTTCGATTCGATTTCTTCGTTGTTCGATAAAGCAGTCATTACGTTATCTAAATACCGAAATAAGTTTTATGACTAGACTTGCTTGAAATGCGTAAACAAGTTCAAGTTTGGTGTCGAAATTGTGAAATATGTTTCCTGTGCGCTAATTAATTATGAATTAAATGTAAATTATGCGAAAATTTTGATTAAACATTTTATTATTTATGGAAAAACTTCACAGTCGTTATTTTTTGTATTTGAAAGTATTTAAATAAGTACAAGAAATTTCAGTTTTTATAATTTGCTCGACTATATGTTTTGTCAAAGTAGTTCAATGGTTTCACTGAAAAGTTATTATTATTTGTCGTTTTAATGTGGATTGTAATGGTGTTGATTCATTTTTTTTTTGTAATCTTTAAGATTTAAATTAGAATTTGTGCGATGTACGAGTACTATTTTTGGCACTAGTGTTCCATTCTATTTAATCTTCAAGTTTCGATTTCCGCTGGATTTTCTCGGTTAGTGCCTGGCAACCCGATCAGCGAAGGGTTATCTCCTGAACTTGAACTAAAATAAAATTCTCGTTTACGATCTAAATTTTGTGGGTTGTACTACACGCGCATAAAACGCAGCATGATGATCCGATTGGATCCGTGTATGCGAGAGGCGGTCATTAACGTTTATAATTGTAATAAACAACAGGCCACAAATCTCCCTGAAATTACCGTCGCCTCCGCCAGTGGAAATCGTGGAGCTGATAACCTCCCCACCGCGCAGCAATTCTGCGGCTCATGGAGTGGGAGCAATCTATTCGGCATTTACAAATTTCAATTCACATTCATTCAATGCAAAATACCCATACATTGGCTCTTCAGATAAGAATGTGTACGTCAGTGATGACCAGCCTACTGACTAAGTCTACGTCTAAGTACATCGAACGAATAAAAAACATATATGTCATACATATGTCCCTTTAATGATATATGTGAATATTTTATTATCCTCAATTATTTTAATTGTGTTTTAATATGATGGGAATATATGCACATTTGCAATAATATTATTGTGACATAAATCTAAATTTTGCTTAAAAGTACAAAATTAATAAATTCGTTGTTGTGGATTTTGTTAATATACATAATAAAGATTTACACTATGTTATATATGATTAATATACAAACGACTGATAAATAAGTAAAATCAGATATGTACATATATATAAACTAACAAAAAAAAAACAAATGGAGAAAGGATTGGGTATAAATCACCGAAAAAAAATCATATAATAGGATTACAATTGGAAAACATGGAGATACTGTTAATTACTGTTCAAAATTAAAAGGAACGACAGACCTCCGCTTGGAAAACAGCCAGATTGACATATCCGGGGCTGTGCGCACCGGGATTTGTTTTTGTGGAACGTAAGTCGCAGTCGGCGTCACGAATTAAGTGCTGGGGTCTTCAGTGCTGATAAGTCCACAGTTCCCGTTCAGCAGCCGGCCCGTCCGGAATATATATTATTCCGATTCCGTCTTCGGTTCGAGTTCGAAGCTGGCGTGCTCGTCTCCGTGTCTGTCTCCGGTTCTTCTTGTTGTTCTCCTTTACAGTTATTGTGTGTGGCAAAGTAACGGTCGCTTGCGTGTTGCGTGCGAGCGAGCGAGCGAACAAAACGATTATTTAATTTACCCGCATTCCGTTTCTGCCGCGGGGGGAGGGAAACTATAATCCCATACATATCTGTGTAGATCCGCCAATGTTATACAATAAACCGGAGTAGCCTCTGACCCATTCAAAGGTCAAGCCGTTACTTCCCATTCCAACTGCCGATCGGATCGATCCAAGTGCAAACTCCCCATCTATCGCCAGCTCGCTCTTATCTCTTATCAGTGCACTACAGCAAAAACAAAAGAAAACATATTCCAAACTCACTGAGAACACCAAAAACACAAGTTACAAAAATACAAATTACAAACTACAAACTACAAAAATGGGTTGCATGCGCTATTTGTCGGAGGCTCATTTGAGGGGCTTCGAGCGTTACAAGGTGAGTTCTTGCCCAGGGGGAATGGATTTTTAACTGAATTGGGGGTTTGTTTGGGTGGCTCAACCAAAAAAATCAATGTTCTATATAGAAAATAACCACCTCAACCTACTGGCTGACGGCTTAAATCAATTGTTATTAAATTATGAATATCCTACACCGGAACAAATAAAAGGTTTTCAACCTTTTGCTATATTCAGCAGTTATATTGTATAGTTATTCATTTTTGTTTTATTAACGATTTGAATCTTTAAAAGATTGTTAATTAATTAGTTATGCATTATTTTAAACTTTTATCTTCAACACAATAATATTCTAATGACTCAAACTAATTAGTAAATTAAAATATATGATATACATATATATAAATTTATATATATTTAAAATCAAAATAGCTAAACTTAGAACAGCCAAGATGGACATCTTATCAACCTTTTTCTATAAGTTGTATTATGTGTTCAGACAGATTGTTATCAAAAGACAAATTATTCTAGTTCCGGTTGGTTCGGCCGCCTAGATTAGACAACAACTAATCTCGGGCGGGGTGAGCCTTCCAAGTATGTCGAAATTTGTACTATCAAAATTTTAATGTATTACTTTAGTATAGTAGGTCATCAATTAGTTGATAACCAGGCCAAACAAATGTTTCGCAAAAGATCCCCAGGAGGAGGCATTGAACTGTCACAAAGCCATGTGCCGAAGCTTTGTCCATTCATGGATAGATAGTGATGGGCTGGGATCCGGTGGATTGGGTTAAAGAGGGTGGCTACTATCAAAAGTGGAATTTGTACTTGTAAAGATTACAACATTCGAAGACAACGAGAGGATGTCACCACAGGGCCAGGGTAGAGATTTCAATAAAACGCTTTGTAAAGTCCTCGAAAATATTTGATTAAAATAATGTAATACAAGATACAAATCCAAAATAAAACTAAAGAATTAATTAAATGGATTTGAAATAATTTTCGTTAATAACTTTTTTTTAAAGTATATTATTTTGTTTTTAATCTGTCCTTTGAATTAAATTTACTCTTTACTTCTAGTACAACAGCATAGATACGAGTTTTCTCAGTGTCTATGTGATGCACCCTTTCTGGAACTATTGTGTGAAGGTAGTAATTGCAATTTGCACTTCCTGGGTCAATGCTAACACTTGGCACTTCTCCTAGTTCATTCCCAAATGGCTGGCACCCAACGTCCTGACCTTCGTGGGCTTCCTCATGACTGTGGTGAACTTCCTTCTGATAGCCTACTACGACTGGGGCTTTGATGCGGCCAATGATAGATCGGTGGGAAACACAGTGCCCGCCTGGGTGTGGACTGTGGCGGCCGTAAATATACTTATCTACTATAATTTGGGTAGGTATTTCCATGGAAAGTATTTCCGAATATTTATGTGCATTATATGCATTAGATGGCATGGATGGCAAGCAAGCACGTAGAACTGGCACGAGTGGACCTCTTGGCGAACTGTTTGATCACGGATTGGACTCGTATTCTGCTGCTCTGATACCCATTTACATATTCTCCCTATTCGGCACGAATGATCTCCCTCCAATTCGCATGTTCTTCGTCATCTGGAACGTATTCCTTAACTTTTATTTAACGCATGTCGAAAAGTACAACACGGGCGTTATGTTTTTACCTTGGGGCTATGACTTCACCATGTGGGTGAGTGTGAAATAATATTTAACATTTAGAGAAATATTAATATATGAAATATATTTGGATTTTAAGGGAGTTAGCGGCATGCTATTTTTGGCCACCGTCTTTGGTCCCGAAATATATCGGTTCAGCATGTACGGATTTACGGTGGCCAATGCTTTTGAAGTTGTTCTGATTGGATCCGGCATGGTTAGCAGTCATCCTGTTATCGCCAGAAATATCTATCTGTGAGTAGTCGCTAAAACTAAAGTTTAATATTCTGAATTGTGGAGAGATTATAATTAATTCCATATCCACATTTCGATATATTTTCTTAGTTTTCAAATCTCTAAAATCCTTTTCTTCTTTTTAGTTCCTACAAAAACAAGACCGGAAAAATGCGTCCCATGTGGGAGATGCTGCGTCCCTTCTTTGCCTTCCTTTGGCTGTTTGTGATCACCCTGATCTGGTCGATCTTCTCGCGCAATAATGTGATTAATCTCCAGCCTCGTATCCTGTGGATACTCTATGGAACGATATTCTCAAACATAGCTGTAAGCGTGTGAACTGTTCTAGTAAAACACATGATGATTAATTTAATATTAATAATCCCTTAATTAGTGCCGCCTAATTGTGGCCCAAATGTCGGACACGCGATGTGATAGCTTCAATGTACTGATGTGGCCTTTGGCGGCCACAGTTGGTGTCTGCTGCTTCCCCTATTACGCAAAGATATTCCCCACCGATCTCCAGCCAGACGTGGAGTGCTGGATAGTTCAAGGTCTCACTATATTCTGCACATTGGCCCACTGGCATTATGGCTATGGTGTGGTAAGTTACCTTGTATTTAAACATAAACATATTTTTAATAATCGAAATTGGCTTTTTATAACTTCCTATTTGTTTACCGAATTTTTATATTATACTATATGCATTATCCCATTTAATACAAAAATTCAACTTTTCCAGGTCTCCGAGATGTGCGACCACTTCAACATTCGCTGCTTCAAAGTAAGAAAATCTCGCAGCCAATCGGGTTCAGATTCAACTCACCAACTTCTGCAGAACAATAACCAAATCAACACGTTGAAAAACCATTCAAACTAAATCGCCCACTAACCCAAATCACATAAACCAATCGGGGAGAACAAAATCAACCATCTTGTGATATATAGTATATATATGGTATATATAAATGGGTTTCAAAACATTTAGCCCTCGCCTAAAGTCTAGGTTCTAAGTGGTCCATACTCAATTCAATACACTAAACCGATACTCGCCCCTCATGCGGTCCCAATGTGGTAAAGTCTAAAGTCATTCAAAAAAGATATTATGTAGTCCTAAACCTAATCGTATTATAAGCAAATAAAAGTACTTAACAGTAGACTTAGAGGCTAGTCTAAGTGCATGAAACGAGCATGAAACGAGCAGTCTTGGAATGCCATAACCAGCATGCTGACTTGACGGCGCTAACTGCATGATCAGATAAGTATTATCTGCCTGAAGACAGCTATCGAATGAAATTGTGTTTGTATGTTAATGCAAAGGCTATGTCGACTGTACCTTCCACCGCATTGTCATTTCCTGTAGATCACGAAACCGACTGACAACGCTGACCAGGAACTACAACAGCAGGCTGCCGAAGATCTATCTGTCAAGGCCACGGAAAACGTTGAAGAAGTCTAGTCTAGAGCCACTCTTCTATCTTAGTGTTTCGTTTAAAGTTACCTATGTTCAGTTGTTAGAAACAATTTAATGTGTGTTTAGTTTAAGTTCCAGATTGAAACGAAAATATATAAATGTTTAGTGTTACTGAAAATATCATTCCAGTTGAATCATTCATAAGGGAAATAGCAACAGCTATAAATGTTTTTAAGTCTCAGTCAAAAATCTTTTCACTTCTGCCAAAAGGCACTCATCCGTCCTATGTTAGAATTATCAAAATCCCTGGACTTTTAGATTTATCTTATATTTTATTCAGAGTGCAACTGCTATTGGTTAGATGTATGAAAATAATTTAGCAAAATTTCATTATCTTACATTATGAACATAGCGCGCGTCAAGGGAATTTTCTGAACCTCTAGTTGAGTAGCAGCTGAGCAACAATGCTGTTGTCATCCGCCGGATTCGCAGAGTGTAGTCCGGATCCGCTTTCGAGGAATTCGCGCAGTTCGTTTTCTAAATCGCCGCCATTTCCGCCGTGCTGCTCATCCGGTTCGTCGATGTCCATGGCCACAGGCGGTAGCTGTGGCAAGGCCACTGGCTGCTGCAACAGCTCCGGCAGTTGAACGCGAGGTGAAGCGGGTCGAGGGGGCGGCAGGCCAGCTAGGATAAAAAAAAGGAAAATTAGCTATAAGTTACATTGTAGAACGATTGTACTAACCATAAGACATTCCCATGGCCTTGCGTAGGGAATACGGATCGGCAATGGCGGAGGGTGGAAGCTTCTTGGCCATCTCGCTGATCTGCTGCGTTAGTTGGGCGGCGGTTTGGACCTCCTCCTGACCAGCGGCCTGCACCAATCCGAGGTGACCGGGCAAAGGCTGCGACAAGCGATCGTGCTGGGTCACCCGGAGTTTCTCAATCAAAGTCAGATTCTGACTCAGATGCTCGTGCATGCGGCGGTTGAGCTCGAAGTTCTTCATTTCCGTTTCCATACCTTCAAGGAAACCGACATCGATGCCCAGATCTTGGAGCGATCGCAATCGCTTAAAGTCCACTTGTGTGTTTTTGTACTTCTCGTATTCCTTTTCAATTTGCTCGGTGGTTTCCTGTTGCGTCGAAGCTTCCGGCTGTGGTGTTTCAAAGCACTTTGCAATCTCGCGATGCTCGTAGGAATGCAGCTGCATGTTGGAAAGCTCCTCCAGGGATTTGCTGTGCTCTCCATTTGTCAGAATATCCAGCAGGCCATTCGCTATGTTCGTGCCGTAGCTGGAGTCCCTGGTGAACTGCAGTATGCTCTCAGCATACTCCGCACTGGAGGCATCTCCATACGTATGGAGGACCAACTGAGTTTCCTCAGAACTTAGGGTGGAGAAGCGGGAATCGAAAGTGGGTGCAAAACTGGCAAACGCTCCGTAACTCAGCGGTTTCACTGGCTTCATTAAGTTTCTCTTGTCCACCTGTCGAACTTGGAGTTGCGTGCTGCCCGTTTTTAATTTCCCAACCATATCCCCGATGGTTACCACTTTTTCCGGTCCCTCATTCTCCCCCTTCATCAGGAAATTGAGAGTGGTGCTGCCATCCTTGGTTTGCCGCAGGAAACCCATCTTGTGCGCAGTTTTCTTGGCGTGGACACGCTGCTTGGCTTGCTGGGCGGCATTCTGAACTTGGGCCAGGATCTCCTCACCCGTCATATCGTCCACATATGGCTCGAAATGGGTTTTGGGTGCATTCTCCAATCGGAGCGCCCGCTTGCGCTCCTCCTCCTCCAGTTGGGCAGGGGTTGGTGGTTCTTCTGCTCCCGTTGAAGCTCCCTCGTCTGCCGAATCGTGAATCTCCCGCGACATATCACTCGAGTTGAGCTCGAATCCTAATTCCTTCGCCGTTAGTTCACGCATGTAGCCCGACATGGGCTTCAAGCTCCTCATCAGATTATCCGGCTGCAGATGCTTCATTCCCACTTGAAGCAACCGCTTGGCCGCCTTATTATAAACGGTATCCACATGGTTATACTTGATAGCGTTTTCGCACATTAGCTTGAAGTCATCACTAAATTCCGTGAGAGATGCGTACTCGTGATCATCCATCTTTTGTCGCATGGTGGAGAAGTCCATGGGCTTGCTAATGATGGAGGAGTAACCCGGAGCCATGTCATCGGTCACCGGCCAGGCGAAGAACTGATGGGGGTCCCGCTTCTCCAGAAAGCGCAGCAAATGCTCGAGTAGCTTGTTCAGTGGGGACTTCTGCTGCTTCAACTTAAGCACACAGGTTCTGGGTTCTCTTCCCGACTCACTGGAAGAGCTGGGCGTTTTTGGGGCTTCCAGGGCCTTCGGTGTGAGGGCATTCAAGGAGTTAGTTCCCCCAGGCGTCATTGGTGAGGGTATAAGGAGCTGAAACAAGTACAAAAAATTAACAACATTTTAAGGCAACATCAAATAATTGCTACTCACGTCGGGCAACGGTTTTGTTGGACTACTGCCCGCCAGTCCCAGTGATGAGGATTGCAGGGACGATGAATTCGGGGACGAACCCATCAGAATCTCGTCCAGCTTACGCGGAGCTATCGGCTTGGACACTGGACAGTTGGACGGCGAGTTGTCCGTAGTGATGCCAGCATAGAACAGAATATTCTCTGGCAGGGGTTGGGACTGATCGTCATCCATGAAGCTAAATCCATCTTGACTAGAATCCGCATCGACTGCCTGCGGAGCCGCCGATTGCGAAGCGAAGCCACTGCAGGCAGCGTCATCGGGTCCCGGGACGACATCCTCATCCGCCGATCCCATATCCCTCTGGCGATCTCTGCTCCTGTGCCGCTTCTCCTTGTGGTGCTTGTGTTTCTTCTCCCTGTCCTTCTTCTTCTTCTTTTTCTTGGACTTCTTGTGTCGCTCCCGATGACCCTGGTGCTCCTGGAGTTCATCGGGAACGGGCGACATCATCGCCTCCGCAGCTGTCGGCGGTCCACTGTCCACCATAGGCGAGTTGGCACTGTACTCCGGCGTGGCATTTGAACCCACCTTTAGGATCAGCTTCAATCCTCGCTGCAGTTGCGCCGGGTCCTGGTGCTGACTGTATTCTATTCATTGAAAAATAATTTTAGTTCAATTGATAAACTAAATACATTTTTGTGGTGATTCTCATTAACTAATAATTAGTATTTAAATATCAATAGCTCTTTTTGCATTATTTAACTCAATAAACAATATTTTCACCATTTTCTCTCAATGCACGAGCGGCAAAACGTTAGAGTGAGATGGCAGTCCACAGAGGGGGCTCACGTAGTCGACTTATCTTTTATTTAATTACCTTCATATTTCTCACGCCGCTCCGACTTGTTCTTCTTGTGCTTCTTAGAGGAGCCCATCTTCGGCTCTGAATCGACCAGGAATTAGGTACACCGGTGGTAATTGTACATAAATAAACGAAAAACAAAACAGACTCCGTGCGGGCAAAAGACAGAAGACGCCACGAGCGGTAGGGTTGCCAAGAGTCTGTGCTTGCCGAGCGATATATTTGACAGCTCATGTATCGGGTTTCGGACATCGATATGTTTCGCTTTACCCACCCCTGGATTCAAATTAACAATTTCGTTTATTTAAATTTATTTTTGTACTTTGGGAACCATCTAAATTAAAAATGAAAACTTAGTGATCCGTTAACTTGAGTTCCCCACCCCTGGATTCAAATTAGAAAATTATAAATTTATTGAAGTAATTTAGCAGCATTAAAAATTAGATTGTGTTCCGAACTAATAACTTGATTGCTCGACTGCGATTTGATTCTTGTACTTTCAGCGTGGCTTGAGGGCTGAGGTCTTGTTGGCGTGAATCGGAATAGCATTCGCCTTAGTCTTGGCTTTGACCTTTCGCATCCCGGAGGAGCGACGATGCGACGTGTTTGTCGTACTGTGTGAGGACTTTTTCTGGATGGCGCTCTTGTTGGCATTGCTGATCTTGCTTTTCGCGCTGATGATGGTTTTAGTGCAGTTCAGACACTGCAGGGATGTGTCCAACTTGTTGCGAATCCTGTCCAGATCAGCTAGCATACGCTGGATGTCCAGGGCATAGGTCCGACGATCCCTCTGCAGCTTTCTATGCTGTATCAACATCGTTTCCAGCACGTTCTTCTGCTGCATGACCTCGCGAATGCGTTTGTTCTCGCTTAAAGTCTTCTTGCCGGAGACACCCAGACCCATTCCTAGTCCGCGCTGCGATTTTTGGTTCAAGGTCGCTTTCAAGGACGCTAGAGACTTGCAGTTGCTTCGGGAACACATCAGATGCGAACTGTTCGCCTTCAAACTGTTGGCCCCGCCCTTGATTCTGCCGGTCTTGCTACGCTTCAAGCGCTTGGTCACCAGTGTGGATGGCAGTGGAGCTTCTTCCGACGGTTTAGCCGGAGTCTCCGATACCTGTGCCGCCACCTTTGGTTTGCGCGGAGCTCTAACCGCTATGGGATAAGGGATCAAAAGATCAGTTACATTTGGCAAGGATCCATCCAATGACTATAGCTGGAAATTAACTAAAGGGATACCATATAACTTCTAAACTGACGATGAATAGTTTAATAAAAACTAAAGATATTATCTTAATGGTATTAATAACTAGAAGAAATTTGTAATTAGAAACCTTATTAAAGAGCCTATAAATAATTAACTTCAAATTTAAAATTTTTTTGAATGCTGAACGCTTTAACTCTTCACGATGCAAACTCTTTCATTAACGGAATAGCAATGATGATAACTACGAGTAATTGATAAAAGGTGCCCAGTTAGCAAATTTCCAGTACATACTCTTCATGGAGCGGTGAACCCTGTCCATCATGTTCGCATATGTATTGCGAAGGTCTGGCATCAGAAGGTGGTTGTAAGGGAGAGGTGGTGCGGAGCTCGGTCTAAATACGGTCCTGCCATGGACCTTCGTGGCTCTAGTCTGCGCCTCCGACTTTAACTTCTCCCCCAATTGCGAGGTCAGGAAGCGGTGCAACGACAGTTTCTGGCTCATGGTCATAATCGTGCTTTTTTTTTTTTTTTGAGCGATTTTGAATTTTGAAACTGAATTTTGATGGTCAAAATAGAGGAAAGATAAGAACCCTACAATGTTCCAGTAAAACCTGGTCTCATTTTAGGATTAGAAAAGTGTTCTGACAAATATTCGAATGTTTTTTCAAGGCCAGGCTGTCCAAGAGTTTTGGTTCAGGGTAGTCGCATATTTTGTTAATTGTTTTTGGTTAACAACCTTTTTTTTAATTATTAAACATATTTTAGATAGAATTAGAATAAGTAATATTTGAACCAAACAAAAAATTGTATAATTAATGGGATTTAATTGATTTTAAGAATATTGTTATTGCTTTAAATACAATGATCAGCTTAAAAAATGTTTTATTACTTTTTGTTTTTCCCTTATGGCAATGCTTTACAGTTTTGAAATAAAATTTATGTAGGACTTATGCGTTTACGCGCTTTGGTCACACTGGGCACGCACAAATTCGATACCTATCGCGAATGTGGCGATAGTAGCGCACTCAAGCATCGATGTATTTTTACATCCCTATTCTGCTATTTTATTTCACGGTCCAAATACACGGAAAACAGGGCTTGGATTGGAGGCTTGGTTCGACTCGCACAAACGCAAATAGACGCCATGGAGGTTGCCACCGCCCACGTCGCCGGTGAGATGAAGACGCAGCTAACGCCGGCTAGCCCGGATCCGGTACAGAACTCCAATCAAAATCCAAACCAATACCAAGCGCCGGCAACAAACGAAAATGGTGTACAAACAGGAGAGAGCTGCGGTGAGAAAACACCCGATTCCCGATTATTTGCTTCCCTTTTCCGTGCTAAGACCGTCTAACCATTTGTCCTGCAGAATCCACACATTCCACCGAGTCGGGACTGAATGCTAAAAAGGACGAGGAGAAGCGCACTACCGAACTGGCTGAGAAAGTATTGATTACCATATGCAGCGCCGATCGGAAGAACAAGAAGACCTTCATGTCCTTGCCCACGCGGAAGGATGTGATTGAGAAGGGTAAGGATATTTGAGATTTCAAATTTAAATCTCATCAAATTTGGGCTAATTTGTTTTTTTTTTTATTAATTTTAATTATGTGGTCAAAACAATTTATTTTAAATTTGAATTATTACGGCCATAAAATATCACCGATCATGGTATTTTTTTAAATTTCCTTATTTAAAGGATTTTTTTTTAAATTTTTTAAGGTCATATTAATTAGTTAAAATATATATTTTTAATCAGGTTTAACAGGGTATTGTTTATTTTTGTTTTTGAATTATTTTTCAATGATGCAAATTGATAGATCTAAAAACATTTTTGTGTTTACTAAATAATGAAGGACTACATGATTTCATTATAATTCTGTATGGCATCCAACTTGAATTTTTTGCGACCCTTTATATTCAATTGTATTTTAGATCTTTACAAATTATTTGATTGGGATGAAATGCAAACTAAATATTTACAAAATGTTACCTTTTAGCCCACAAATACGGCCTTTCAGGCAGCACGATTGTACTGGAGAGCAACGGCTGCGAGATCTGCGAGGACGAGGTGCTCCTGTTCGCCGCTAAAGAGAAGATCCTCCTAATGCTCCTGGCCGAATCGGATGAGTATGTGGTGTTGCCCCCACCATCGCCTCTAAATCGATCCGAACGCGCCGGAAGTTCGGTGGATCCCAGCCTATATGCCAACAACAGTATTGTCTCGAATGCAAACGACTCAACGGTGTCCAATGATGAAACCCTATCCTTGGCCAGCGTCACGCCCTCAAGTGCAAAGAACTCGACCTTGTTCAAGGACTTTTCAATACCCTGGAGCAAGGTGCCGGGGGATATTATGAAAATACTGAAAGGAAAGGGCAGTTTGGGCAAGCGACTGAACACCCTGGCCAATGTACTGGTGGAGGCTCTTCGCGAGAGATCCACCCACATTCCGATCAGAGTTTTCCGGCAAGTTGCTCAGCAGGCGGCCGAGAAGTATCCGGACTCGCTGTCCGAAAAGGATCGCGAGGGTCAATTCATAGCCACAACTCCGCAGACGCTCATCTCCAAGATGATCAACCGGAACAATGCGCTGAAACGGCCGCAGAAACGAGCCAGTGGCTCAAGTTCTGGAACCTTCGAGATACACATCTCCAGCAAGAAGCGAAAATCCGGAGGGGCCGCCTCCAATGGCGATGCTAAGGCCCAGGCTCTTAACAGGGACTTGGAGAAGAAGAAGGAGCTGCTGATCTCCAGTTTTCGGGGCAGTGCCCCCTTGGAATCTTCCACCGTTGTTGAGTACATGAAGGAGTGCTTTCCGCTGCAGCGGGCCTTCTTCAATAACAGCGAAAAGATCCCCGATATAACGGCCATTAAGAACAACTGGCCGTACATATTTGACAAGGAGGTGCTGTATCAGCACTTCGAGCTGCTCATGTCTATCGATCCCAGAGTTCTGGAGAAGCGCCTGGTCGCCGAGAAGGAGCGCTTCTTCAGGTACTTTAAGAGCTCAAAGAACAAGAAAATCAGCGCCCTGTCAGATAGCAGCGCCAATATGGTGCGGGGCATAGCGTACCACTTCAACGAGGATCCCGACTACATCTTCAAGCAGCTAGACAACGGCCCCTTGTCCAAGGATGTGCTGCAGAACATGAATCCCACAAACGCCCCCTGGGTGGCACTAGTCAGTGAGTATATACAAATTGAGTGAAGCAAATTGACTGACTAAAGTAATTCACTTTATTAAAAATATAAAAAGTTGATGCAAGTATTTAGTCAATGGGTTTCACTTCAAGTTAGAGTCATAATTTGTAGTAAACACACCTAATTCTTTTCCTTTGCAGATTCGCCCGCAACGACCGATGGCGTGGAATCAAAAACCGAAGCCATGGTCTACATTGAGGGCCAGATAATGGCCACTTTAGCCACCAAGGATGGCGACCTGCCGGATATCCTGGCCCAGCTGATCTGCTACTACTATACCTTCAACATGATGTACCCCAAGGAGGCCAATCAAACACTCGAATTTATCGTCGTCTACTTTCTACAGCACTCGCCGGAACAAGTGCGCTCGGCCAAGAAATCGGTGACCACCAACAGCAAGTTCAACCAGCTGATCGGCAAGCTGGCCAACGCCAATGGCTGAGGCGGATCGTGTGGCGAGCTGATACTGGAAATGGAACTGGAATCCATCGCGCAGCGTGCGCCACTTCAATCTCCTCTCGCTCCTCATCCACGAGGAGCCGCATTCTGTTTAGTTTATTTATTTTCGCCGACCTATTCCACTTGTATTTGTACCACTATTTCTAAGATTTACATAAAGTGTGTAGTAATGTTGTGTATACATTTCTGATTTGTCACCCGAGCTCCATTAGTTTACTTTTCTGCAGTATGGTAGTTTTATTGGAATCCATTTGATAGAGGATTATCAACAAGTGGATCCCATTTATAATTTGGTTCTGGTTCAAATACTATTTAAGATTCAAATAAGAAAAACTTTTATTTTGATTGAAGATAGAAAACGTTTTTACATTTTTAAAAGGTAGTTTAATGCAATATCCCTTTTTAAGATACTAAATTACAACAATTGAAGCTTATGCTAGAATTAAGTAATAGGGTCTATGTGGAAAAAACTTTAATCGCCCTGGGACTCTGTTTCCTTTTGTTTCCTGAAGGGATTATTCGCATTTTGGCCTTTCTTTTTGATCGGTTTTTTACCTTTTTTTTTGTGGGTAGTTGTTTCCTTCTTATATTTAAAACCTATATTCGTGAGTTGTCCAGCGTTTTGCCTTAAATCATGAATGGCATTTTCGAGTGTTGGTTTATTTTTCGCCAACATCACGCCCAACGTGAGTTTCCTTCTATAAAAGTTTCGCTCCTTGAAGGTGAAGTTATCTACGTCGGTGGACAATTCTTTGGGGTCGCGCTCCTCCGCGGTCTTTTCGGAAGATGGCCCTTTGTTTTTGCGTATTTTGTTGTGCTTCCTCCCCTTGGACGCGCTAGGTTCATCATCGAACGATTCCCATTTGGTGGGCTCTGAACGCGACGATTCGATGATGTTCTTCCTGTGATTCTGCTCCCGCTGCTGCATAAACTTCTTCGCATCGCGGCTATCAATATTAAGACGGCCAGCGTTGTTTACCTCTTCGGAATCGTCAATTATATCGTTCTTCACATGGTTCCAGGGTACTGCGGTTTCTTGCGGATCTGGAGGAACTTCCGGCTTCTTGAACTTAAACGGCTGAGGCTTAAACTTGGTTTTGCCCCAGTTTTTGGTTGTATTTCGAAGTTTATCCCTATGATTCCGTTGGGATATATTCATTTCTACTGTTGTTCGTGGTTTATTTCCAAATGCACATGCCTAGGGATGGCAGTTTCGGAGCGGCCGGTTTCGATAACTTACTAGTAGCATGAATCGACACTATCTGAAAACGGCTAGATTTTATGTTTGATACACAATTTTATAAAATATTTAAACAAAATCTAAGGGTTGGATAAAAAATATTTTGTTAAATTGTTTGTTATTAAAAAATGTAATATTTTTACCAGTCTTTCCATCCCCTCTATGCTGATTTGAGAGCATCACCAGATTTTGCCAGATAGAAGCCGAAGCACCATCGCTGGCTGTCATCGAGGATCCCATCTCGAAAAACCGTCAATCGGTTCAACACGTGCGCCGAGGCGGCTTATAAATATTACGGGATACCAGGATGCACAACGGCAGAGGAAACTCCGGCTGGAACAACTCCGGGAACTTTTATTCCGGCGATCAAAGTAATCACCAGAGGCATGGCGCTGGTGGTGGAGGTGGCCCTGGAGCTGGAAGAAACAATAATCACCAATCAAATGGTAATTGGTCGGATAGAGGACAGCGACATTCAGGTGGTCAGAGGAATCACAACAACAGCAATGGACATCTGCAAGGTTTGGACAGAGAAGAATCATTCTCCAAGTTTCGCGATCCCAATCAGCAGCTAAACAATGACCAGCAGGGTAAAGGAGGTGGCAGGAGGATTGGAAGAGGTGGTGGAAGGGGAATGGGCAGACGGGGAGGAAGGAGAGAAGGCGGTGGAGGGTGGAGAGAAGGTGGCGGAGGAAGGAGAAATAAACACGATTCGTGGCAAGACCCAAAAGAGAACTCCACAAGCAACCACATGTTGTACTACGACAAAGTAGGCGATGTTACCGAGGAGCCGCCCCTGCTGCAGATTCCCCCAGCGGCATCTTCACCAGCTTTATCCGTTCCCAGGCACGAGAGCTTGCCACCTGCTATATTGGATGCACCGTCGCCAGAGAAGCCGGTTGTAGGAGAGAAAACCACACTTCCACTTATCAACATAAAAAAGGAGAAGGGGCTGGAGAAGCCCAAGCAGGAAACCAAGGTGGTGATTAAAAAAGAATCCAAACCTCAACAAAAGGCAGAGAGCTCCTCCAGTTCTTCAAGCTCTGAGGAGGAATCGGAACCGGAACCGGGACAAGTGATGGGCAGCACTAAACCTAAGACACCACCTGTAAAACCCTCCCCTAGCAAACCAATTGCGGTTGCGAAAAAACCGGCTTCTTCCTCAGAAAGTTCCTCATCGGATTCCGATTCCGAATCAGAAGAAGCTGCCTCTGTAAAGAGCAAGCAATCTGGAAAGGAGAAGGATTCCGGTAACAAGTCCTCCTCCAGGAAGCTGAAGAAACTTCCCTCTGAGGAGGATGTGGTCTGCATGGGCAATCAGGAGCGCCAGTTCACCATTACGGACGAGGATGAGGACAGCAGTGAGGCTGAAGATGACGTCAAGCGGGACAAGGTGGACAAGGGAAAGAATAAAAGCAAAGCCATCGATGTATGTGGCATCTGCGATAGAAAGGTTGGTAATTTGGATAAATATTGAAAGTATACGAAATTAATTTTTCTGTTTTCTGGCAGGGTCACACCTCCTTCCAGTGCCAAATGATCTGCCGGAACTGCTCCGGAAGGTTCCACAGCCTGAAGAACTGCCCAAATCCGCCCAACCTAAACATTGCCATGCAGGCCTTCATGGAGTTTACCATGCAGCAGATGACCGTCTTCCAGGGAGAGCAGCGATTCACCTTTCCCGCTGGCGCTGTTACAGCCCCAGGTCCATCTGCCTTGATAGTTCCTGCTGCGGCAACCAAAAACAAAAAAGACAAAAAGGCGGCTGGCAAAAAGGCCAAAAAAACGCCACAGAAGCGAATGAAGTTGGAGCCAAAGGACGAGGATGAAGACGATGACGACGATGATGATGATGAAGAGGAGGACGATGAGGAGGAGGCCAGCAGCGAAAGCGAGGAGTCGGAGTCCAGCGATGAGCCCGCGGTCAAGCAGAAGCGGAAACGCATCTCGAAGTCCGCTACCAAAAAACTGCCTACCCAAGTCTTTCCGTTTCCGCTTTTGGGCGCACCAGGCGCTCCTTACAACTCGATGATGTATCCCTATGGGACGCCCTTTAGTTTTCCTAAATAATAAACCGTAAGCTAGCTATAGATATGTTCGTACAAGCATAATGTTGCAGTGTAATTGAATGATAAATCCGATTTCAATCATATATAGATGGATTCTTTGTTGGTATTCACTGGGATCATAAAAATATATATATTTTTTGTTTTTAAATATATAAATAACAGAACAGATTAGTCATATTAAAATAATAGTAGCTTTGTTATTTAATAATTGTGGTCATAAAAACTAAAAATTTTGAACTCAACCATAACAAACAAATGACATTTCTGTTACAAAGTTTCAGGGAAACTAAAATAAGTTGAAAGATGAAATAAAAACCAAAAACATTCAAAATATCTGTATTTAAATTTGAAAGCACTTCCAATTATCGATAAGATACATTATGAACCGATAACATTTAAGCGCCCCTGGTTTCCAGAATGCATGAGCGTTGTCCATCCCTGACTGCGACCAGCTGTTGCATGCCATGCTGATGGTAAAAAATTCGTTTTGTTGTGTTTACTATTAATATCCGTACGTTCAGTGAAATAATTAGTGAATATTAATTATTATTATCAACAGTTGGATTCGGTGAGTGCTTGTTCACACTATTAAACATTATATCGCATTGTTGAATTGGGAGAAAACTGTGAAATATCTCTGGGGTTTTTGCTTTAAGTGTTTCTGCTGATTTATATTAACGAAACTCAAACGGAAACTTGTTATTAACAATAAAAAGTGTTCACAAAGCACAAAACACCTAAATTTAGAACATCTTTGAGCCTTGAATCTGGAGTCTTTCAAGGACTCGGACGTAGGTGCCTAAAATTCCCCGCTTCTAAGATACATTCAATTTAAAAGTATTGTTTCCACCTCATCCGGGAAACCCCACAGCTGAGAGCTTGCCCCCTCCAAACCAGGATGCGAATCGAGATCGGGATCCTAGGGCATGCAGAGAACGAGCTGCTCCCGCTCCCGTTCGGTGCCGCAGGACATGGGATGGTTCATGCCCTTAGGATCGATGCCCGGTTTGAGCATCGCCTGCTGCAGTTCATAGATTATCTCGCTGGACAGCACGCTGACGGCCAGCCTGAGGATCGACTCGTAGTTGAGCCGGTTCACGGCGTAGCTGAGGATGCCTCTGGCCACCTGGGAGAACAGGTAGTTCCTGTCCAGCGTCAGCAGCTCCTCGCGCACGTCCATCATCCGGTTCTCGAAGTGGCACTGGATGGCAGCAAAGACCAGCTTGTCCAGACCCACCAACAGATCGCGCTTGAACTTGACCAGGTTGTGCTCGATAAACACGATCTGGTCACGGTTCAGGTGCGGCAGGCGCACCTTGTCCTGGATCACCTGCTCGCCAATCTGGCTGACCACCAGCGAGGCAAGCGAACCAGCTGGCGTGGCTCGTCGCTCCGAGCAGGGGCGAACATCCACGAACGGATGGATTTCGTAGCTGCCCACACCGATGGTGCTTGCCCCACCGCTGAAGGAGACGTGGGAGGCGCGGGAGTGATTCTTCTGGGGAGCCGTGGGCCTCGCCACCGACGCGGGCACTTCCATCGCCTTGTGGTCCCTTGCGAATGCGACGATTTGAGAAGCTTTCTGTGCGTTGGAAAGATGTAGAGAATCTTTAAATATGTACCCCTAAACCAACTCACGTAGTTCACATATTTCTTGGCATCGCAGACAAACTCCTGGACGCGCGAGATGAGCACCAGCACGGCGCATTCGTCATCGCTAAGATCCTCGTTAAAGCCGACGAGGATGTAATCGAGGATGTATTGCGCCGCCTTGTAGATGGGATCGTCTGGGGAGAAGGTGAGCGGGGTCTGACCCTCCATGGCAATGGCTGCATTCAGGGCATAGCACAACTCGGAGTCCAACAATCCTTCGAATGTGGCCTGGTACTCGTCGCAGAAGGATTGCTTCCTCACCTGCTGGACCTTCTTCTTGCGGCGCTTTCGCTTGGGCTTGCGAGCTACTACAGTCAGTTGAGCCCGCTGCTTTATCTCGTCCTGAATCTTCTGCCACTTCTCCTTGTATATATTTTTGTGGCGTTCGATGAAGGCTTCACGCTCGTCTTGCACCTCCTGAAGAAGGTAGTTGATCCTATTCTGGTGGGCAATTCGCTCATCCAGCCGCTTTTTCCACGACTGAATCTGCTGCTCGGTGTTCATGGTCAACCTCTGTTTTCTCAGGAGCCGCATGTTCTTGTTGAACCGATCCTTCTTGAACTGGAAGATCTTCTTATGCTTGATCAAGAGCTTCCGCTGGAGATCCTGGTGCAAGTCTAAATGAGCAGAGACCCGCATATTTGTGAGCATTTTGCGGTGATCCAGCAGCATAGCTTGCATGGCGGCCAGGTTATCCAGGCGCTTGATCCTCTCGTACGTGACGTTCAACAAGTAAACCATCCTGTCGTGCTTTTCGTTCTCCAGCTGTTTCTTTCTGGCCAGTACCTCCTCGGCACACTGGTGGCGGGAAGCCAGGTTCTGGTGATCCTGCTTCGCAATCGATTCCGCATTGGCGATCAGCATCCGATCGTATTGCTCCGACTCTCGCTGCTTGTACGCCTGCAGGATGTAATAAAGCTGTGACTTGTTCAGCTCCTCACGATAATGATTGAAGTCCTTCAGATTGCAGATCACATCATTATCCTGCGTGATCTCACCGTTCTCCCTCAAACGTTTCAAATTACGCTCGATCGAGTAGAAAGTCTTAAGGTTGGAGTCATGGAGCGGATTGTACTCGGGAATGTGCTCGGTCACCGAGGACTCGAACTCCTGCTTGCCGCTTTTGAACTGCAATTACAATAATCTTTGGTGGCTTATCCAAAAACAAATTATTTAAAAATATTTGCATCTACGAATATTATTATTATGTACCATAATATTAACTAAAAAGTTTTTATTGAAAATTCACCTTGTTAGAGGTAATTTAAATCAATGGTTGGTAAATAATGAATTCACTATTCCCTCCACTTACCGACTGGCCGATTTTGTTTTTAGAGAATATGACCTGATTGCCTGGACACTTGAGCATGGGCAGCTTACAGTTAAGTGGAATCAACTCCCACCCGGGCAAGCTGTTGATGGGCAGTCCGGTCCTGCAGAAGTCCGTCTTCATCGTGCCCGGGTTCCCGGACACCTTGTTCCGGCGAGGCAGCGATAGTATGTCGATCATATTGCTGCCTTTAATATCCTAAGCCCCAATTTTTGAAATGTGTGTTTGTAACATTAATTGTATATTAAGCGTTATGAGCAAACTAATTCTGATGTGTAAACAAACGGCCTGCTTTAGCGCCGTTTCATTCTCAGCCCCTTTCTCCAACTAAAGCTTTATTACCTTCTTTCATTGAAGAGCTGGAAAGCTCAAAAAATTGGTTACCATCTTGCCTCCGATGTCGCTTTTCCTTTTTTTAATGCTGTTTGCTACTTATTTTGACGGTTCAATGGCAGTGCTTAGCTCTGCTTATCAAAGCTTTTCTTGTTACCGGTATCCTTGCGAAAGGATGAGGGGGTGCCGGGTGGTGTGATGGAGGTCTTTGCCCTGTTTTGTTATCGTTGCCAGGAGGCAATAACCCTGAAGCGGAAACTCAAGAAAACTCGATTTATTTGCATACCACCAACATTTAATACAAATTTTCATTGAGTTACTTAATATTTGACATTACAGTTTTGTAGTGGAAATAGTTTCAAAGCGGAACATATGTTAATTACATATATAGAACCAGAATAAAGGGATGACTTTAGTAACCGAAGCTGGATTACTCTAACTGTAATTTATGGTTATAACATATTTTAAAATATTAGTCCCTCTTAGATTAGGCTTCCCATTTAGTACTTTTTTTTTTCAATGTTTAATTAAAAACAATCCAAACATAATTTCCATTACATATTCCACAGCAGTTTCCAAATTACCACAATTAATTAAATGAAATATTTTTTCCCGCGCTAATGCTAATGACTTTTCTATGTAATCCCTAACCACTGTTCCCTAATTTCGTCTATTTATCGTATGCAAAATAAGCAAAATTTTGACATTTCATTGACATCCCATACGCATAATGTCTGTGTTTGTTTTGGTAATTTGCGTTTCGATTTTACGAGGCCTGCGAAAATCCCTAGCCTTATCAGAAATGGGCTCCCGCATCCTGTTGGATAGCCATTAGTTGTGCTCCAGCAGATTTTCAGTCGTTTGTCTGCGGCTTACGTAAATCCCTAGCTCACTATCCATCTCCATCTCTGTAGTAGTCTCTGTCTACATATATATACATATTTCTTTCTCTCTGCCTGGCGGTGACCTCGTTTCCTGTCTTTGGACAACTTTAGATTGCGGTTCTCTTCAGGCATAAATATTTACCAATCGTTTGGCCAGGCGTCGGCATGTCTGGATTGGCTTTTGGTTTTTGTTTTTTTTTTCCCGAGAAAAAGAAGCACACCCACTTCACCCATTTCGTGCATCTCTCCATGTAAATAAAATCACATCAAGTGCTGAAATGTACTTGCTGCAGCACGTGCTCCAAATATTCTCTCGAGTGTGCTTTCCATTTCATCTAACACCTACAACTCCTCGCCAATCCTATATTTGTGTTCCCATATTCCGCCCCAGTCTTTCACTTTTTATCCTACCCCTCCCATTTCACGTGAGCCGTCGATGGCATAAATAAAAAATGATGCTGGCATCCCAAAAACGGAAGAGGAGAAAAAGTGTGTGGAAAAGCGAAAGGTGCGTGCCAATCTCCAATGGCCTTTCGTCCGCTCCTGGCCCATTTAACGTTATGTAATAGTTACTTCCTGTTACGATATGACTCCCCAGGGATGGCAGCGTGAGTCTTACGGCTAACAAGCTAATAATCCATGGGGAATATGCCAAATAAATTGGCTTTCTATGTAGGTTGATAAGTATAGAAAATCCAATAGTATTTTCGGAACTGATATTTCTTGAATCCAGATACCATATACTGCAAGCCATCTCCAAATCACACTTTACAATATCTAGAACAAAGAGTTGATAATAATAAAAAACAAGAAAGGAAGGCTAGCTTCGGTACCCGAAGCTTAGAATACCCTTGCAGAACAGTTTCTTTCAAACCGTTCGATCGTTTGTATGGCAGCTATAGGATATAGTAATCCGATTCTTGAGTTTTTTATTTTCTAAAACGGCTTCTATGTCTATGGAAACTGTATTTCTCAAGAATGAGTTAATTTTCTTGAAAAACACCAGAGTTATGCTCAATGACCCATTTTCTCCTATCGTTCCTATGGCAGCTATAGGATATAGTGGTCCGATTTAGATGAAACTTTCAGGATATGTTGAAATTGCTATTAAACAGAGTTTTCCAAGAAATAAATATATTATCTTTAAAAATGGCGAAATTTTGGAACTTTTTCCCAATCGTTCCTATGGCAGCTATGTGATGTAGTGTTCCGATTCCGGCCGTTCCGACTTATATACTACCTGCAACAGATTGAAGGGTCGGTGCAAAGTTTCAGCCCGATAGCTTTAAAACTGAGGGACTAGTTTACATAGCAACCGACAGACGGACAGACGGACAGACAGACGGACAGACGGACAGACGGACATGGCTAGATCGACTCGGCTGGTGATGCTGATCAAGAATATATATACTTTATAGGGTCGGAAATGTCTCCTTCAATGCGTTACAAACTTCTGGTCAAAATTATAATACCCTCTGCAAGGGTATAAAAATTGTATCTATTAAAAAGTTACATTAACTGATTTGCCTATATTATTTATGTTTTTCCTACTCGCTTTAACAATTTATATCGTATATTTTATAGCCTTTAATAGCCTGGCATTTAGTCATATTTAAAAAGTAATTTCATTTCATTTCATTTATAACAATCAAACCATTTTTATTCCTAAGTAATACAAAAAATTCATAATAAACATCACTACAATATTTATATCCTTTACAATTTTTGTATTTTATTTACGATACCGTTAATGCCATGATATTTTTCTGTTCTAAAATCCCTAAAACTTTCAGTCAACAAATTTATACGAACTAATGTAACTTGAATTAAATACATTTTTTATTCTGAAATTCATATTTTTGGGGATCACGAACTTATCTCTCATATTAAACCACCCCCAAAAGCGTCAACCACCGAACCATCAATGCGTGCTGGGATAGTTGGTGGGCAGGAACAGCCCCTCTGCCTCCCCCTCCCCCTTCCCATCCACCCACAACACCCCCCACCCCGTGTGGCTTTTCATCTGAAAAACGTCTACCGGCAAAACCGCACAGCTGTGATGAGATGCTTTCTCGCTCTCTCCTCCACTCGCCCTCTCATTCACTCTCATCTGGTTTGTTGCCACTCACCATTGACCAGCGCTGGGCGTTCAACTGAGAAAGCTTTCAATGGCTTTCAACGAAGAGAGGCTTTCAACCAGTTGCCACCATGGAGAAAGGTTTTCTCTCGAAGCTCGGCTCTCAGCTGGCCCATGGGAGAAAAGTTGGGAGCGAAGAACATTACACTAGTTGGCTCTGTGCGGAGTCAGTTCGTTTGTTTGCGTCGGCTGAAGGAGACGGTTCGCTTTGAGTACAACGGACGTAACGTAACGGTGAACGGTAACGGGCTGTATTGTTGTCTTAACTCGCGATATGTACTGGTGTGCGTGTGCGGGTGGGAGTCAGACAAATAGCGAAACGCAAAACGAAAAAGGAGAAGGTCCCGCAAGGAAATCATAGAGCAGGAATCCCGAAAAGGAGAATAACGGACGGGGGTGGCGGCAACTCTGCCACTCCGGCGCCCGCTGCCAGTGTAACCACCCCCACAGCAGTAGCAGCAGCAACAACAAAAAATAAAAAAGTTTAAAAACGGAAAACAACCAAATACTCGTACGTCCACGTATGAGAACCGTTAACTGCGCCATTCACAATTCGCAACAACAAAAAACAAATATCAAAGGACTGTATGTGCGAGAGAGAGAGTTAGCAATAGTAATAAGCTCGGCGTCAGCAACAAAAACCAAAAACAAACAAGTGAAGGAGGAGATTTTAATAAAATAGATGTTTTGTGACTCTCGGTAGGAGAAAGCTAATAAAAAGCAGTTGCAATAAAGGCCAGACAAAGTGAATAAGGACAGCCGGAAAATAGGCAACCAAATGGTGTGTGCAAAATAAATCCAAAGGATAAAAAGATTGAAATACATAAATAAAGGAACAACAATCATAAATTATATTTAATTGGACTGCAAGGAAATGGAAAATAAAACAGAGCATACAAAATTTAATTACTCAAAAATAATAGTTGCAAAAAGTATATAACATAAAAATACAAATTTAAGGCAAAGTAACTAAAAGAAAGCAATTAAAATAATTTGTTTTTTTGTGAATGTGAAACAGACTCAACCAACCACTCCGAATCCTTGAAGAACAATGAAACTGAATCGCTTGGGAATTATATGAGGGGTTTACTCTAGAGGATTGCATCATCCGTCGAGGGCGTGGCTTAGCATCAGATGTAATGTGCAGCTGTCAAGCAGAATCTTCGCTCATCACTCTCTCATCATCATCATCATCACCAAACCCATCTTCTCTAGTCGCCCCAACAAGATGTCCACACCAGCAGCTGGCCTAGAATCTGGAGCCAAAGGACCCAAAGGAGTCAGGTCGGAGACGGATCACATCATAACCATCAGCACTGCCAGCCTGACGGAGGCGGGAAGCGAAGAACCCGTGAAGGGACTGCCAGTGCCTACCTCTGTCATTCAACCCCAACTACCCCTGGGCGGTGGAGCTCCTCCATTGGTGCAGACATTGCCCAGTGTACAGATCGAGGGTCAGGACAAAAAGTCCTTCAGCCTGTGCCGGCTCTCCCAGCTGGTGAGCTATCAGAACAACATCGCCGATGTCCAGCATCGCCGGGGAAGACGCCTCCACGGATTGCAGCTACCCCTGCATCCCCTCCAGCTGTTTGGCTGGCTGGTGCTGCTCCTCTTCGGAGTCGCCAGCTACTGGGTGCTCATTCCGGCCTTTCATGCCCCCCTGCAGGGACCCCTGTACGGTCTGATCACCGGCCTCTACCTGGTGCACATTGTGTCCCACGTGACGGCTCTGCTGACGGATCCCGCAGACAAGGAACTGCGCAGGGTGCACCGCAACGACCGGATAGTGCCCGAATTCGATCGCACCAAGCACAGTCACGTCATAGAGAACGGCAGGTGCCACCTGTGCAATATAAGGACCTCCTCCAACCGCACCAAGCACTGCTCCGTGTGCAACAAGTGCGTGGGCAAGTTTGACCATCATTGCAAGTGGCTGAACCACTGCATCGGCTCGAGGAACTATGTGGCCTTCCTGATGTGCGTGGTCAGTGCGGTGGTGGCCACTCTGGTCATCGTGGCCGCCGTGGTGGCCCAAATCGTCTTCTACTACGTCCAACCAGAATGGCTGAGTTTCTATTGGTGCCGGATGAGCTCCTCCGAAGTGGACTCCCCATCGAGTCACCAAATGGATGGTGGGGACTTCATAAACCTCACCTTGAGCTTGGCCAACGGCACCATGATGCTTATGGAACAGGTGCCGACCGAAGAGCGATTGGACATGGATGAGGAGGAACTGTTGAACATCACCATCTCCACCCTGCCCACGCTCCTGGAGAACTTTACCGCCCTGATAGAAGAAGCCAGTGCAACGCAACCGGGAATCATCCTCACCAACCGCACAGGAACACCCATAGTGGGTGGGATCGGGGTCAACGAAACCATTTTTCTACTGCTCCTGGGAGTCCTGGGTCTCCTGGCCGCTGTGAGTGCGGGCTTGCTGCTCCACCTCTGCTTCTTTCACATATACATCTCGTTTTTGGGACTAACCACCTATGAGTACATCAGGAACCACCGCCAAGTTCAGGAGGCCAAAGCCAAGCAGCTTATGGAGGGAGCTCCGCCCAAGAATGGAAGTGTCCACTTCTCCGCCTCCGTGCCCGAGTCGAACCATCCGTCCAAGTCGGTGACCGGGGGTCAGCAGCTCTACTGCTGCTCCAGTGCCCCGCTGCCCGGCCAGCAGCCATTGGAGTTGGAGGGCCAGACAGAGCAATCCATGCAACTCCATTGCTGCGCCAGCTCCAGGGAGTTTCACCAGAGCAGCCAGGCCATGTATGTGTGTTCGCTGCTGGAGGAGAGGGTTCCCCAAGTGCAGTTGGATCAGGACACCCTGAGCAGCTTCCACTGCTGCTCCAGCTTTGCGGCCAGCTCCGTGCAGCGCCGAGTAAGTGTGGCAAAGGAGTCACTCATATCCTCAGAGCCCCGTCCTCCGAGACCAGCGACTTATCTGCAGTACACCGAGCAGTGCACCCTCTGCACATTCCGACTGAGACGGGGCAACGGCTCGGGATCCTCGGGAGCTGTGAGCAGTGCCGGGGGAAGCAGCAGCACTCGCACTCTCACCAGCCAAACGGGGATATCCTCCAACTCGGCCACAGCAGCTGGGAATATCTCGAAGCATCAGCGATGGAGAAGGAAATGGAACTGTTGCGCCTCGGTGCCGGATAGCCCGGACGTGCCCAATGATCTCCTGGCGGCTTTGTCATTTCGTGAGCGGGAAGAGGCGGCGGCAGCGGGAAAGCTGAATGCCCAGGAGCTGCCCATCCAGTTCATACGAACCCTAAACGGAGGTGTGGATCAGGAAGTGCCTCTGAAGATAAACACCACCCCCACGCCGCCGAGAAGTTCAAGACTGCGTCACATGCTGCGGTTACTGGGCCGGTATCGCAGACCCCGCTGTCGTCATGGCACTGCCACCCACCACGGGATTGCGGGCAAGGAGCACCAGAATCATGGGGGGGCGGCCATTAAACAGAACCAAATTCGTCCACTGCAACTCCAAACAGCTGGGCGTGGATATGCCACTTCGACAACCACGCCCACTCCGCCGGCCAGCTCGCCAAGTCGTAGTTCTCTTGAGAGCAGCGAACTGAGCACCAGCACGAGTCCCTCGAGTGGCAAGAAGGAGGTGATGCTGCTGCCCACATCCGTGATAAGGGACGACAGTGTGACTACCTACACGCTGACCCTGCCACCCGCCCTGCCGCCGCCGACGAGAAGGAAAATGTACCAGTCCAACCAGGAGCTGGCGGAGTTGGCGGAGAGCTTGGGATTCGCCAGCAACATGCAGCAGCAGAATCAATACTGTCAGACGAACAGCAGGACCTTGCCCAGCTTGGGAAACGTGTACAGGAGACAGCGGAGGAAGCACTTCCTGCGGACACGCTCCCCCACTCTATCGCCCATCCACGAGTCCGGGCTCTCCAATCCAACCTCGCCACAGCCGCTGAGGCACCTCCAGAACCTAGCCCACTCCAACTCCAATCCGGCCAAAATCACATCCTCGCCTCTGCTGAATCGCCCATCGGGATCTGGGAACTCGTCGACGGTCCTGGTCCAGAATCTGTGCAGCCTGGCGGGGGAAACCCTGAGGAAGACCGCCTCCAACAGCTCCCTCCAGAGCATCAGCTCCAACTCGAGCAGTACCTAGAGGGGAGGAGTCGTGTGGACAGTTCCTCGAACGGTTTCTGGTTTAGTCTGTACGTTGTTAGTCATACTCGAGTCTCTACTGGAGTTCCGGAAATCAATTAATCCCTAAATAAGTATCGAAAGTCATAACTGAAATCAATTAACCCGGAGCGGAGGCACTTGGGCGGTGGTGGCGGGCTGGCTGTCAGATCCAGAAGGGGAAATTGGCTTTGATGCGATGCGGTTTCATTGCCAAACTTAATTACCGCTTTCGGGCGGTCGGCTTCTTTGTCTGAGTTTGTGGATTGCATATTCGATTTGTTGGGACTCTGGTATGGAGGGGTTTTGGCTTATGGCTTTTGGCTTTTGGGATACAAAGACGAAGGCTTTAGTGGGCTTGACGGTGATGAAGAATATGTATTAGGATATCGTGTTTTGAATGGTTTATGATTTATAAGGAAATTTATTATATTTATTGATTTGAATAAAGCATTCCCAAACTATACATTAAGATGCATATAAGGATTATTTTGGTTTGTGTTTTTTAAGATTTATATAAATACAATATTTGGGGTTTATTTATTCCGAATAGAAATTACTTCCCAATACTTTGTCAGTCATTATTTCGAAGAGCACTTCCAATTCGATTAACGCTTACTTTTCAATCCCTCATCATCATCGACGGGAACCCTCTCATAAATATGCATTCAATGGAATTTTTCATTTGCTTGGAGCTCCGGCGTTGGCTCCTTTAGTTCACCTCCCAACTGCATTGGGTTCTCTGAATTTTTTTGCCGCATCTAAACACGTCTTTGGCATCCATTGGATGGCTTTTCAGTCGAATTGATAAAATATGCAGCAGCATGTGGATGTGGGTGGGGGATGGGTCAGGTTAAGCTATAGCTCAGCTCACTCCTTTCATTTTTTTCCGCACTCCATTCGCGTTGGTATTGATTTTCATTTTGTAAAATGTGTAAGCGAAGGAGTCGTCCTGCGATTACGTATTGTGTCTGCAGATGGAGCTTCGAATGTATCTGCAGCTGTCTCTATCTGTATCTGTGAACACGTATTTGGCGCCATCTCGCAGGAAAGGACCAAAGAGAGGGAGGGAGAAGGATAGAAGTGCAGCATGTTGCCAAATTGTTACGCAAATGTTTTCATTCGATTTAAATTCAAATGCAGGGACAAAACCCGCCTCTGCCGTTGGCAATTGTCATGGGCTCAGGACTTGATTTTGATGACTGATTCCCTGCCGCCATCCCTCCCTGCGTATACATTAAATATGCCCAAACTGAATAATTAATGAAGCACAAGTCGGGAAAACAAAGGGGCGGCCTGGACTTGGAAATGGGAAATGGGAAATGCGTCAGAAGCGAGATTGAGTTCGCCTCCTGCTCCTGCTCCCGCTCCTTGGCCTGCTCATCCTGCTCAGGTGTCAGTCGGACAACCATCGCGGAGGATTGGCCCGGCCAGAGGATACGGGATACATGGATAGATAGATGGATGGATAGACAGCCGTAACGACTACGCACATGACACTCCGTGTTTTAGCCACTTTCGACGTGCATTGCTTTTTCCCACACCCCCTGTTCCGGACAGTCGGCGGTTCATGTTATTGAAACTGACAGCGGGTGAGGTAAACGGGCAAGTGGAAAGTCCATTTTTAACTGGCACGGGCCGGGGTGGGAGGGAGAGTGGGAGTGGGAGTGAGTGTCAGTTAGATGGATTGCTGGGAGAAGCATTCAGTCCGGTGAGTTGTTTGAGGTGCGCCAGCTGGCCAGCTGGAGAGTGTGATTAGATTCTCTTTTAGATGGCTTTGCGATCGTTCCAAATCCATTACTGCTACCCTCAATCACCAAAGAGCCACTGAAACTAGTGCGTAAAGGGAAAATGTATAAGGTATCTGGGAATCAGGACAGCCTGAAAGCTACCTTTGTCCACTAAACTCCACTCAGTCCTTGACTCCTTCATAAAACTTAATAGCAAGAAAAACTAGTTTTTGTACTTGTTTAACTTTGCCGCCAAACTTTCTGCTTAAATAGTTAGGGAAGAATAAAAAATTAAGTCCGCCACTTTTAGCTCTTTATGCAGGCAGAAAGCAATCAGGAAACTACTTTTAATGTCGTCCTGATGACATAATACCTTTACAATAATAACAATGAAGGATTTAATTCGTTTTTGCTTATATTTCCTGCCAAGAAATGTTACTTACAACTTTTAAAAACTTTTCTCCCCTGCCTGTCGTTTATTAAAGGAAAACTTTAAAAAAGTTTTGTTTAAAATAAGTGCAAAAGTTTTTAAAAGCCGCTTTTCTCGAGCATCGATATTACTTTCATAGTTCGTTCTACAATATGTGATCTATTACCAGCTTTTATCAATAATTAATTCAACTTTTTGTCACATTTTGCAACTTTTTCTCTATTTCGGTTACACTGTCAACGGATTGGGGCCAAAATAAATGGCAAGTTAATTATAGAGTCCCCATTCTCGGCCCTTTCTGACGCCACACACGCCAAATCAACTCAACTTGACTGCAAATATTGTTGCCACACATACGACAGATACATAACGTACAAGTAGATACGAATACGAGACGGGGAACGGATACGGGTAGCTGGGGGAGATGGGGGTGAGGAGCAAACAGACACTGCCATTGAGCCCTTCTCCGATAGAGGCGACTTAACTCGGCTTGACATGCATTTCTATGCTCTAACAGAGGGTATTCCGAATTTTGACCAGGAAATAGCAGCACTTCAATATATCCGTCTTTGTGTTTATATTGTATTCTGTCCCAGACCAATCTGTATCTTGAAGGTGTTGAGTTAAGATGGAAAATAATATATACCCTTGTTACCATATAAACACCCTTACATTTTGCAAGAGCATTTCAAGTGTCATTACCCGAGTCCAACATTCCTTGCTGGTGCTCAGTGGCTTCTGGTTCTTTCAGAGTTCCTTTCGTTCGGTTCGAGTTCAGTTCGTTTGCAGTGACAAGAGCCAGACGCCTGGTAAATGACGGAAACTAACATAATGCAACAACTATAAATGGATTTTCAATGCAGACTTGGCTGCACTGCTTCCCACTTCCATTTCCACTTCCACTACCACTTTCTCCCCCTTCTCATTTCCGCTCCTAAAAACCAGCTGCATACTTTCGAGGGAGCAAGCGGGCGAATGTTTAACTTAATGACACTTGGCGTTAACATTTGGAACTGCACCTGGTGCCAGCACCGGGAGACGCACGAACGGGAGCACACGCAGATAGCAAATTGTAGCATGCTTCGTTACGTATCCGACATGTGTCCCACTTGCAATATGCTGCATGCGCTCTGTTCGAGCAAAGTAGGTAAACGAATAATGCCACGCAGCACATAATCAATTTAATCCGTTTTTGTTTTTTTAATTCATTGGTATATTCATATCATTTCGGTTGGCAATAAATTTCTAACAGCCATGGGAAATTAATTGGAACTGCTAATCTCAGTTTAGAAATGCATTTACTATTGCATTTAAACAAACATACATTTATATCAACATCTGTTCTCTAATAATTGTTTTAAATTGCTGGCAATACTATATATACTATATTCACTTTTCCCTTTTGCCTACAATAAAGTTGTAGGTAAAATTATGTTACATATTTTCTTTAAGCTTGGCAACTTTTCCATTTAATTAAATGAAACACTCCTCACGGGATTATTTTATATATTTTCTTTCAGCTTGGTTATTGCATTTTGCATTTTATAATTGCCATTAACATAGTTTCTCGTCATTTTTTTTATTAAAAGAAATTTCCACAACTTCTGGTGAAAGCTCCCACATTATTTAAATTCAAAATGGCCAACAGCAAAGTGGCCATTTCTCTGCCTCTGCCTTCTTTTTTTTGTAGCATACGCAATCATTCCATTTGCTTCTTATTCGGACATGACCGCCCTTCCTTCACCGCCCCCCATCTAACCAGGTGTCCATCCGGCTGACTGGCCCCTGGTCATCGAGTCATATGTCAGAGGCGTCTGACCGTGCGTATGCATCCGAAGCACCTGGAGAATACCAATACCAATACCTGTTTTAGTTTTCATCAGTGCGGAAATTGAGATGGATGTATAAAATGATATGCTGTATGTGTTATAAAAATATTCCACTTTAATTGCATGTTCGTGTCAGGGCAAGCTTCGTATCTCGGTTCCTTTGGCTTCTGGCACGCCCCCATCCAAAACATGGGAGTTGGGTGGAAAAACTACCAGGCAACGCCCTCGACTTTTCAGTTTCACTCCCGCTTGCGGAGTTTGTTTATGAGACACAAGCAAAAAATAATCCTGCTTGAGTGGGGAGCTGACGTTGACTCCTACTTGACTGATTTTCCCTATGACAACCAATGCACCACCACTTTGTTCTTCATGTTGTTGTTGTTGTTGTTGTCATGACCACTTGTTGTAGTTGGTGTTGTTGTTGCTGTTGTTGTTGTCCTGGTTATGGCCGGGCATCAATTATAAAACATTTTCTTGCTGCCGTTTCAATACTTCTTTGACATGCGAGCGTAAAATGTTTTACATTTTTTGGTTGAGAGACAGTAAAGGTACAGGGAAAAAATGTGTCCCTTTTAAATGTCAATATGTGTTTATTTCCGTGGATGGTTAAATTTATAATTTCTATAGCTGGATGAGGTTTTTTTAAAAAAATTACATACATGTGTATATATAGACTTTTAATTGAATTGTGGTTTATTCATAGCATTTGATTGATTCAAGCGTTCGTTGTTGATTTATTGACAAAATGTCATCGCTTAATATTTTCTTGCTTTTCCTTCAGTCCCCAAAAATCTTGTAATTACCCTTCTAGCTTAATCTATTTTCCCAGTGTAAAAGCAAACGCCTACTGTCGCAAATTTGGCTAATTTCTCTCAGGTTGCCTGTAGGAGAGTCTGAACCATGAACCACCTTTTCCCATCTCCGTTTGTAGGCAGGCGAATTATGATTGATTGGTCTGGAATTGGGTGCTATGTCTCACCAGTCCAGACAGTTGCCTACGCCTCCAAGTGCTCCTCCTGCTTGAGCATTTCCCCACTTCCCGGTTGTTATTAGCAATGGTAGTTAGGTTAACTACTAGCTCCCAACTCCCACTCCCAACCCCCAACCTGACGTTCTTGCCGTCGCCCACTCCTTTGTTTTGTCTTGGGGGCCCCTGCAATGACATTTTTATTCGCTTTGCTTTTCCTTTTTCGTTGGTTCAACGAACTCCTGGCTCCTTTGTTGGATTTGCAGTCGGGTGGAAGATTCAGAGAACACCGACACACATGGATCCGCCCAGGTGCCAATGCCGCTCACTCCTTTTAATATGCTTTCCAATTTAGTTAATGACTTTCCAGATAGGCCCTTCGGCCTGTCCTTTTGGTCCTTCTGTAACTTTAGCCTCAGCAAATTAACATAGAACAAAAAATACAAACAAGAGAACTATGTGTTTGAGACGGGAAAATGGCTTGAATGTACGAAAACCGAATAAACCGAATATGTAAACGAGAATAAAACAATAATTGTATTCATTTAGCCCAGCAAATTGATTGTGAAATGTCGTGCACAGATTATTCAATTAAGATAAATCTATTTTGCTGAAATGTGCAGCAATCGGAGTCCATTAAAACCACATTGAATTGAAGGGAAACTAAACAATAAATATTTACAATATACATAAAAGTCGTGAGTGTTGTTGAAATAAATGTTAAATGTGGGACAAGTCAAATATGAAACCCAATAAATATCCTGTAGCGAAGAGATGCAAATATTTAAGGAAGAGTTCGGCTATGCTTTGTATTATAAAATATATAGAATCTAAGATGGTTTAATCCTTAAAACTAAGTTAAACGTATTTCCGTTTGATATTTTTGCTAGTAATTTATGTAAGCCGCCCCCTAGAAGTTAAGTCAATTGTAAATCGCTCTTGCAAAACGTGCGTCGAGCAAAAAAAAGAGCAAAGACGGAAAAGCGAAATAAAAACGCCAGTGAACAAACAGGAAAACAACAACCGCAGGGTGCCTATTAAACTATCATTGGCCACCAGGTGGTAACAGGGGATGGGTTGGGGGTGGCTCATCATTACTGATTGTCGTTGCCCGGAGCTCGCCTTTGACCCGCTTTCATTGGCATTTTAAATATTTACCAGCGCCATCCACATGGAGAACAGTTTGTGGCCCATGGCGGGGGGTTGGGAATATACATATGTACGTATCTCGAACGTGTTGACAATTTCATGGAACACAGTGGCTCCAATTTCCTACACGTTGCGGTCATTATGGTCAAGTAGCCGCCTTCTTTTGTTCAGTGTATCTGTAGAGTGGATTTCCTTGCCCCCAGTGGCTCGTCAATTGCCTTGTTGCCCACGCTGCGTATGCGCAATTTTGTGGTTGTGTGCCAGCTGAGAAAGAAAGACATTTGTGGTTACATTTAAGTCAAGTAGAAATGGTAATAATTTATATCAAGAGAAGGTTTTCTTGCTATAACAGGTTTTTATTCAGCACTTTTAAAAGATTTTTTATTTTCTGCTGGGTTTGGGTTTTACAATATGCAAAAACTTCTTGATTATTATTCTTTAAAATAGTTCTGAAACATTGATTATATTCTTTTGAATTATTAATCCCTCAATTGCGGAGCATAACTTATAGAAATTATTTATTGCAAGCTACTGAAGCAGCAGAAATATATATAAATGATCCCATAAATAATATTCTGTGACTCCACCACTACAAACATAAATATTTCCAATCTGAATTGGGTATAACTTAATATTGTGAGTTATTGGAACAGCTGGAAAAAAAACGCAGGAGCAATTTGCCACGACAGTAATCAATAATCAAAATCCAATAAAAAGCCCCTTTGGGCGAATCACTCGAAAATATTGAAATTTTCCGATTATGTTTCCTTTTATTGTTTTAGCCTTTCGCTGAGGGCTTGGCAGGCTGATTTTATTATTTATGCAAATACGTATGCACGTAAATTAACAAAGTAAATTGTTGTTGGCATTTTATGTTTCCTGTTTGTCATGTGTTTGCCTCGCCAAAACAAATCACACGAATGCCACACGCACACACATACTCACACCTCTGCCCCACACGCACACAGCAACACTTTACACCCACGCATCTGTGTGTGGGTGTGTGTGTGCGTGTGTGTGTGGGTGTGGGGTGTGTGTGCGTGTGTTTGTGGCGCTAAAGCTTAACGCATTGGCCATAAAACGTCGGGGATTTATGGGTACGTGTCATTTGGCTTGTTTGTCTGCTCCTCAGTTTGCAACAGATAAACACAAGGAGTACTACTATATAGTATATACTTATATATGTACGAGGGCTCAAGTGTGCTTCGTTTTGTGGGTATCTATGTGTGGGTGTGTGCCTACTACAGCTGTGGACAAAATAGTGGGGATAATACTAATAGATAGTAGATTAAACGAATTAAATTAAATTAAAAGAAGCTTTCATGCGTATTTGGTATAGTTTCAGTTTTTCATTAATTATTGGATAAATTTAACTTTCATCGAGAATCAAAACCGATACAAAATATAAATGCTAGTTAAGTTTAAAAAAGAACACAATGGCTCTATTCCAAAATATTAAATTAAATGGTTGAATAAATAAATATTTACGAACATATATCCAAGCTAACTTTGATCTTAATTTGGGTTTTATACCTTACAGCCAGATAAGTAACGATCGGGTCCAGCAACTCAGAAATTATTAGAAATGTTAACTCTCAATTTCAAATATCTAAATGTACTTATAATTTTGACCACAATCGTTTGTGTCTATGCAACGGTGGCAAGACAACAAACAAACAAATCCAGACGTCTCTCCTCAAATAAGGGCCCCACTAATTGAGCAACGCCCATTTTAAGTAGGCAATCGTTTTCTTTCTTTTGCAAAACAGATTCTACTTTTTTAGGGTTGACTAACAATGAGTGGACAAAGGAGGCGTATGCTTCTTCATTCTATAATCCCCGTTTTGTGATTTTGGTAGGATTACGTATATGAATTTCCCAAATTCAGTGCTTTAAACAAGTTTATTTGCTTACAATCTTCATTAGGTGAATCTTAACCTTTAACATTTCGTTATTCAACAATTAAGTCACTTAGTTATCAATACAACATGTGCAAAGGCTTGTATGTTTTGAATTATTTATCCAGTCGAGGAGGTAGAGGTTAAAAACCAATCCATGTCTAATAGCATAAGGAGTGACCTTTGCCATTCTGGCATTCTGGGAGCCTTCCTCAAACTTTGATTCAAAGAATCCATTTTCTAGTTAATTAAACGAATACAAATATTATATTTAATCTTTTTTTTAACCTTTTGGAAAGTTTCCCCAATTTACGCATATTGAAAAACTTTAACTCTTTCTGCATTTAACCGAAAGTTAAGTTCACTTTTCTGTATAACGTACATGAATAAATGTATGCAAGTATTTATCGCAAATTGATATTGACAAACATTTAATTTTAAACCTTTTTTTGTTGGGGTAAAGCAACCACATTCCACTCTGATTTTCAGTAGCCCCATCCTCCTCTTCATCTCTCCAAATCCAATCTGTGAAATTTACGTTCCATTTGGCCATTTGGGCTCAGCTGGCTTCGTCACCGTCAACGTCATCGTCTGGCCATACAAATATAATTAAGTGCAAAGGCAACACGGCAGACAGGCCAACACATACATAGTTATCCTCCACATCCACATCCACATCCTCCATATATATCTATACTATAAAGCATGGCATACAAGGCCGACTGTCAGCCCCTTCATTATCTTTGCTGCAGTTGGGCTCCGTGTCCGTGTCCGTGCCCCACAGACTCTTCCTCATCTATAGTCTCAGGCTCAGGCCCTCGTCTCAAGTTTTATGTTTTTTCTATGCACAGAGGGAGAAAAAGGATTTTCTAAAAATCCCAGAAATAAAGTGCTTTTATGAATTATTTAAAACCGAACCAAAAACTTTTTTAATTTATAAAATGTACTCTCATTCTGCTTTAGTTATGCTTTGTAGTTCCGGTAGTTATTAGTTGCATACCAATCTTTTAATAATTAAGAAAGAAGTCCCGAAATTCTTCTCAGTGCCTTTGTTATTTATCCGGTGTGAGCAGGATCTGAATCAAGGCTGACAGGCAACAAGCATCATTAGTCCTAATGAGCTGTGTGTAATAAAATTTCATCAAAAGTGTGCAAACAACATTAAAGAACAAGCAGCCGGGAAAAAAAGGGGAAGATCGCGAACTGAAGGAGGAGGAACCTCCAATCCGAGACCTAGGCGCCAAGGAATTAATTAATCAACCAATTTGCAAAGGTTAGATGTTAACGATGGAATATTTAAGGCGGCGGCGGCCTCTTCTGTGGCCCATCAAAATTTTAAGTTCCAGCAAGACAAAGGACATCCCATCCATCCCAAAATACTGTGAGCTGCATTCAGAAGTTGGCCCCATTTCAATTGTCTAACTCGTGGGGGAAACGCCCAGCTAAAGACGCCAAATTGTCGCCACATCTCTGCTGGATCTCTGCCCCTTTTTTGGGGGGGTAAATCTCTCTCCATAGAGCTCTTTGTCCTTGAAATGGGCACAATGCGGGCTGGTAACGCGCTTTGGCCTTTTATTATGGTTTATTACGTCAGCAACGGGTTTGTACATATAGCACATAAAAGGAGAATGCACTGCAAAAATATATGGAATAATATCCGACAACTAATTAAAGTACTTAAAAGTTCTAAAGTACTAAAGTTCTTTAATAGTTATATTAAAATTCATTTGGACTTTTTAGTGCTTTCAAAATTGGAATTCGCTAAAAAAAATTCCGTTTCCAAGTTTACTGTTTAATCAAAATAAATATTATTTCCTAATCCTTGCAATAGCAACCCCAACTTTTTTCGAGTGCCTTAACCGAGTGGACGAGTAGAGAACATGGCAGGGAGGGAATGGCAGGTGGGACTGCCAGCTGGGCCAAGTGCCCTGACTTTGACCCGCTTGCATAAGAAATGCCAGACGTAGTTGGGCCCACCCCCCAAAAGTGAGGGAGGAGGAGGAGGGGCATGGGTCCTGCATTTGATTAAGTAGCGACATCTAGAGGCGCTTTAAAAGCCCGCCCATTAACCCATTGCGCCCATTTCGGGGGTCTAACTCGCAGCCGAGAACCGAGAATGAGCCACTTTTTTGGATCAAATTGACTGAGTGGGAAAAAAGTGGGAAATTACGCTCTTATTTATGGCCAGCCCAAGGACGTGTGGATATAAATATTATATATATATATGGTATGTACATATGTGCACTTGTGTGAATGTGAATGGACTGTGAACTCCTTCGAATAACGTCACAGCTAAAGTGAAAATAATTCAATGGGAGAAACGTTTCAACCATCTTAAGAACTCTGGAAAACTGATAAAATTTTTAAATGTCTTTAAAGACATCTTAACAGAAAGACAACTTAAACAAAATCTGAGTAATACAAATATTAGTAAACATATTTAATACAACAAAATTATTTTCATTTTAATTAAATAAAGTGTAAAAAGAATAATACATTCATTTATTTTGTATGTCAATTTCTAATTAATTGAGAGACAAGTTGCTCTTATTTGAATCAGCACTAAAATAGCAATCAACGCAAAAAAAGAAACATATTTACTCAACAATTTCCAAAATAGACGCCAGTTCAATTTGATTGATTAGTTGGCTTTTAATTATTAAATGGGCGGTAAACTAGCAACAATTTTTGTTTACCTATATTACAAAGTTATAACAATGCCATTGTCCCCAGAACATTAATCGCATTTCACATTTCATCGGCGATGCGAACACAGTCAAGGCCACTTGAATAGGTGAATCGAGTGTCATGCAATTGGAGGTGCACAATAAAGCGTCCACTTTGCAGATCCACTCTCCCGATTAATGTCTTTTATTATAAATTTTGTTTTTCAACTACTATTTCGCCTGCTGTTGTTGTTACTGTGTTGTTTTGTGGGTTGTTTTTTTTTTTGTGTGGGTATTTATTTTGCATTTCGCCTTGTGGCAGCACGCAAAGAGAGTTTTTATTTTTCAATTTTATTGCGATCACGCTACAGGGAATTGCCAGTTGCATGTTGCAGGGGTGCCCGAAAAGGGGTAAACGGGGGGAAAAAGGTGGGTTCCAGCCAAGCCTGCGCTTTAAGAGACCACAAACCCAACTCCCCTAACACTGCCCCATTTGCCCATTCTGCGTTTTCCATCCTTGACCACTTGAAATTTCATTGCGCTTGCTGAGTAAGTGAAAAAAAGTTTTCCATTGCAATTGCTCTGCCATTGTCGTTGTTGTTGTTGTTGTTGTTGTTGTAGTTGAGTTTTTCCCATTCTTCTTTTAGCAAACTTTGCGCTGTATGCGTAATGCGGGGAAAACTCACGGAAAACCCATATGCGTGTGTGTGTGTGTGTGGGAATGAGGTCATATTTTGGAGCTGCCATCGCTGTTTCGAGCGCGGTTGTCTCCTGTCTCTTCGCTACTTTCTTCTTTCTATTTTCGCTTCGCCTAACACCGCCTCTCGAAAATTCGGAGGCGAAACAACTGAACAGAGAGCCGAGCAATATTGCCGCAAGAATACGGAGTTGGTAAAGCATACAGCAGCCACTGAAAAGCGGAGAAACACTGGGGGAAAATCCAAAAAACAACAATGGAGAGCATTAGGAGGTCATGGAAATCATGGTTTAAAAAAAAGGTGTCCTTAAATATGTACAAATACATTTAAATTTGAACCCTTCTCCTTTTTGTATCTTCAAATTTATAAGTACTAATAATGATATAATAATAAATATTTTATATTCCATAAATAAATCATCTTTTGCCGGATGATTTTTCTATCAGTGCCACTTTTATGCACTTTTAGAAGATGGGCAAGGAGCAGGAGCAAAGCTCTTGGAGCTAGGAGCTGCGAAAAAACATGACCGCAAAAACGAATCAGAAAAAGTGGATGCCAAAGTTTAAATGGCAGACTCAGCAGGATACCCCAAGGCCTGGTCCCTGCCTCCTGCACCCTATTCCCTCTCTCTCCCCCCCCCTTTGTCCTTTGTGTTGCCCGAAAGGATTTAACGCCTCATTGAATGGCAAGCAAGTTAATTCACATTTTTTCGCATTACCAATTTTTTATTGAGCTCCCTTCGTCGACAGTCTGGAGTGGCCTTCAGCATTCGATTGGGTGTTTTTTTAGGGCGGTGTCGGTGTAGGTAATGCGGGGGCGTGGCAACTGGAGGCGTCTGCATTTTTTGCTCAAGACCCCCAAGGGCTAATATTTATGGTGTCGTCGCTGGCCAAGGATCAGGAAGGCAGATTTGTGGACGCTCTGAAAATTTAAAACTACCGATGCTGACGGATTTTTAGGAAATATTTTTTATGAAATCGAATTCATTCAACTTTTGCCTAAATTAACTTGTTGCAATATACACATAGTAGAAGAATACAATTATGTTTATAGTTAGAGTAAAATGTTTACACAAAATGGAATAAATACTAATTTTTGTGCATTTTAGCAAAACAAAGTTTTTATTATTTACAAAAATATTTCATGTAATATTTTATAAAAATCATTTAATTTTATGCATATTTTATGTATTATTTTAAGCTTTCAGCAATGATTTTTCATTGAAACTAAAATAATCCTCATTTCATATGCATTATTTAAAGTAAGCATATGAATTTCAATTCATAATCCGGGAAACTGGTGCCCTTTAAACATATATTTTTTTCATCCCTGTTTGGGTTTAATAGTTGGCGTGATTTTTCAATTTATCTTTTGAATTTTTAATGACCACTGACCAGCGTGGTTGAAGGTTAACACTAAATAAATACATCGCACTGCCCAACCATTGCGATTTCGGTCATGAAGCCATTTTGGAAATTGGAAAAGCCACGCGGACCCATCGGATAAAAGGTGGAAAACTGCGATGGAGGGGGTGGAGTAATAGAAAAATACGGAGGCAAAGCAATATCCAGCGCATGCAATGGGCGCAGGTAGACTATCCATTGGGGAGAGCCTTCCCTCGATTCAGTTATCTCCAGTGAAAGCCAAGACTGCCACCTTGGCCATGCTCATGGTCGAACTTAATTGGTGCGGAAATTATTAATTATCTTTAGCCCGCACACAACAGAAATCGAAAGCCTTGCAAAAGCATTGGCAGTGTCTGCTACAGATTCAATTACTGGCCAACTTCGCTTTGGCAGATGCGATGCGAAACAGTGTGCAATCCCCTGCGGTTTCCACAATTGCCATGGCCAAGTGTCGGCTGCACATTTTGTCCAGCGGTTTTTCGGTTGCCCATTTGTGTGTGTGCTCCTTATGAGATTTAAATCAATTTTCCTTACCTTGGGACTAAATTTTATAGAGACCTCTGTGGAGAATCAGAATTAATATTATGCTGGGAAAAAGTATATAGAAACACCAATCACTATGCAGATTGAGTGTAAATCCTTTCTTTAACATTTAAATTAAACACTCTTTTTGCCCACCGATTTTAATACAGCAATTAGAGGGTAATAAATTATACAACAAAATTCACCAGTTTTATTGTGCCAAACTTATTTAATGAAAGTTATAAAAAGGGCAATGTAATTTGCCTGGCGACTTGTAAATCACTTTTTTACACAATCTGCCAGCATTAACAGAGTTGTTCATGTTGCAGTTGGTTTTGTTCGCAAAAGTTCTTAATTGCGAAATGCCCAGAGCAAGACCCCTTGAACCACTCCGCCTCCACGTCCGCCGGCGCCTCTCTCTCCCAATGGACGTCTCATTTGGTTGCTTGGTTGTAATTTGGGCATAATTATGACAAAGCCAACAGCTGCCGGCGCATCAGCCCACTTGCCACGCCCCTTTTGTCGGGGCCTGCACTTTATTTTGGTTCTTATGCAATTTACGTTCCGAGGGCGAAAAAGTTTCTGCCCATTTAAACTTTAATTACTCACAGACATTGGCTTCAAATGGCTCCGTGCATTGTCAGCAAAAACAAAAAAGAAAAGGAATTGTTGCTTGGGATAACGAAGCCATGAATACCCTTACCGATAAATTACGGCCGATCTTTTTAATGGGTTTTATATAAATTCCTAGTTTTTTGATTCCTTAGAGCCTTAGAACAGGCATATTTTATGAAAGCATTGAGTGTCTTTAAAAATATGGAAATATTATTTTTCTGACCCTTAAGTATATAAATATATACTTACATACATCCACATAGGAACATATATCTGTTTTAGATCATAAATATTTTTACTTTATAAGTATCCCAAAGTTCTAGAAAAATCGTAATAACCTATAAAAGGGTACAGCGTTTTTTGTGGAAAGAAAATGGATGGTTTTGGGGGTTAAGCAACAGACCCAGTCAAAAAGGTAGGAAAAAAAAACGAGTTAAAAAGAAGAGAAGAAGACATCGAAAAAGTAGAAAAGGAAGTCTGCCTCCGCCATTGATAAAATTGGATGCCGTTTCCGGTCAGTAAACTTTCAATGCAAAAACTTTCGGGTGGGTGTGTGCAAAGTAAATTTCCAATCGTGCCAAGTTATGCAAGTTATTGTGCTAGCTGCCAGGGGGCTGGGCTGTGTTTTCTTTTTTGGGGGGCAGAGCATCCTGCATAACCAAGGTGTGCGAAGATGCAGGTGCGTTGCGTAACGTTAGGGCAGCTCGCCAAGTGGAAGAGCAGTAAAAATAAACACATGCTTGGGGATTCAGCTGCACTTAGAAGTGAAGTATGCCAAATAATGATCATTGTTATTGTGAACAAAGAATTTCTATAAAATGAATCAAATGTGGGGACTAAGAGTTAGAGAATAAGCTTACAAGTTAGTTAATTTATGGTTGTTTGTAAAACAACCCAGAAACCAATATCAAATCATAATATATTGATGCAAATTATCACGATTCAAAATTATTGAAAACTATGGTATAAATCCAAATTAGTCAGGCCTTTATTAATCAAACGGAAAGAGCTTATGGGTTATATATTTTATTAATTAAAACTCACAATCTATGGATGGTTGCAAATTAATCGGCTTATAGCCCTGTCATATATTCCGGTCCGATCAGAAAGCCAGGTTGAAAATTTCGATAAGCTTCATTCGTGAAGGATTTAAAGTTTTGAAGTGCATGCACAACTTGAATAACTCAATTAGAGCGCTTTTGTTATGTGTTATGGTGGTGGCTATTGTTGTTGTTTGGCTTTTCTCGTAATTGTTGCCGTTGTTGCCGTTGCTGCCTCCTTGTGCATTGGCTCAGAGCGCAATTTTCACGCTTCTTTGACTGGGCCAAGCCCCAAAAACGAAAGCGAAAACTACCGAGAAAAGTGAAATGACTGCGGGGATGGTTAAGAGAAACAAATAACAGATAAGAGGAAAATATTAAAGTCGAAGCAAATTAATTGGTCCAAAAGCAAACAGCCAGCAGACATTGCAACTGCAGTTGCAGTCACAAGAGCATTGCTTGTAATAAAAGTGAAACGTGCAATTCCACTCCTATCATAATTCATCAAAAAGAGATGCCAAATCGTTAATATTTTTTATTTGGCTAATATCCCTAGTAATAAACTTAATAAAATTAAGCTTTAGTTAACCTTTTTTTGGTCATTATACTAGATCCAATAAAGTTACTCTTTTTGGATCTGATTGATATCGTGATTTCACACAACAATGCCCAAAGCAATAAACACAAATATAAAAACAATTATTTAGTTAAGTTAAAATTTTAAGCCAACAAAATAAAGAAATGCAGCATCATTTATTATTTGAAATTTTACGAAATTTCGATCCGTTCGTCAACTCTGTATTAAATTCGGAAATTCATATTTAATTCCACTTATGTCTGCTTTCGTCCCCCTTTTCTGTTATTTTATTTATTTTTTTTCATTATTCGTGTGTGCGTTTTTGTCAACAGCTCAATGTATATTTCTGTTTGGCTTTGGCTTTGGCTTTGGCTACAGCTTTGCCCAACTGTGCGTGGCTTTTCCGCAGTCACTTGGCCGCACCCAATTCCCGCTAATGTGTCGCTAATTAGCTCGCTATGAAATTGCGTGGGTGCTTTGGGGGCTTTGGGAGTCCGTTCGGCTTTCATTTCCAGCGGCTAAAAAATGAGGCACAATATTTGACTGCATTGCGGACATTTGTCAACTCATTTGCACGGATGAGAAATGTGAGGCAAATGGAAAAGGGCCAGGAGTTGTTGGCACCTGGGAAATTTTCAAATCGATTGAGGACTTTACATTCGTCAGGTTTTCGGTGTTCCAAATGGTTTTAAAAATCGTTTACATAGTTTAATACTTCGTAATATACTTACATTGTGGTTAATTCGAGATTTTAAGCTTTTTCAAACAATAACCCAAACTCCTTTTTTTTAATTTCAGTTTATAATTTAGTTAGAAATGGTCAACGATGAGGCTGGCGAGGAAAAGCAGGAGAGAAAGTTAAAGGGCTATGATTTCTATCGCTCCACCCTGGGATCACCGCGGTATGTGGTGGCCCCCATGGTGGACCAAAGCGAGCTGGCCTGGCGGATGCTGTGCCGACGATATGGGGCCCAACTCTGCTACTCACCGATGTACCATGCCAATCTCTTCGCCACCGACCCCAAGTACCGAAAGGATGCCCTGCAGACGTGTCCCCAGGACAGACCGCTGATCATCCAGTTTTGCGGAAACGATTCTCAACAGATTCTGGACGCAGCACTGGCGGCTCAGGATCACTGCGATGCGGTGGATATCAACCTGGGCTGTCCACAGGCTATCGCTAAAAGGGGCCATTACGGCTCCTTTCTGCAGGACGAGTGGGAACTGCTGACGGATATTGGTGAGTGGGAAAATGCCATATTTAATATCATTAAAATATTTAAGGGATCAGTGAAAATTATCTCGCATCATCGAATTTTATAAAGAAATTAATTATAATTGGCTATTAAAAAACAACATAGAAAACCTTTCATACAAAAAACCAGCTAATTAAAATTATAAATAAAATACACCGATAAGTTCTTTGATATCCACAACCAAACCAGCATAGTACATGAATTATTTGCATATGCAATATACACGGAATCCCAATCGAGCGTGATTTTTACAGATTCCGATGGCATGGCGCCGATTTTTTGCATTATACAATTGAATACCAGTTTTTATTAACAACCCATTAAATATGCAAATATTTACAGAAAAGAATATCAGAATATAAACAACTTATCGCATTTTATCAATAACAACATTTGTTTATTTTATTTCGTTTTAAGTAATTTAAAAGGTAATATTTTTTTGATTTGTTTACAATTTCAGTTAGCACCCTGCACGAGAAGCTCTCCATACCTGTGACCTGCAAGATTCGCATCTTCGAGGACCGGGACAAGACGATCAGATATGCCAAAATGCTGGAAAGTGCGGGATGTCAGCTCCTCACTGTCCACGGGAGAACCAGGGAACAGAAGGGTCCCCTCACGGGCGTCGCAGACTGGAGCTACATAAAGGAGTTGCGGCAGCATATCAAGATTCCCATGTTCGCCAACGGAAACATCCTTGGTCTGGAGGATGTGCATCGCTGCCTGGAGGAGACAGGAGTCGATGGCGTGATGAGCGCTGAGGGAAATCTCCATAATCCGGCAATCTTCCAGGGCCTGGCCCCACCCGTCTGGCAAATGGCCAAGGAGTACTTAGAATTCGTGGATCTCTATCCCTGCCCCAGCTCCTACATTCGAGGGCATCTCTTCAAGCTTTTTCACCACATGTAGGGTTTTATAGTTGGCACCATTTGTGGGAATTATTTTCAATGAATTATCTTTTATTTGCAGTATGAATATCCGCCAAAACTCTGAGTTAAGGGACACCTTGGCCACTGCCAACCAGCTGGTGCAGTTTCACAGTGTGGTGGCAAAGGTTCAGTCGAAATATGAACCCTATCACAAGGGTGAAGTACCATATGAAGACGAGGAAATGGATGCCGCCATCAGCATGGAGGTAAGATTTCCGATAGTTATTAAAATTTGCTATATTAAATATACGAATCCCTTACAGAAACTGGACTTGGCACCCTGGTTGTGCCAACCCTACATACGCGCCTCCCCCGAATCCCACCGCCAGAAGATCGCCGAGAAGGAGCGCGAGGCGGAGGATCCCAACCGAGCCAAGCGGCAGTACTTCGACAAGGATGGCAATGAAATCTCCCGGAAGCGCATGAAGAAGCTACGAAGACGCCAGCGGAGACCCAACCAAACGGAGACCCAGATCCAGCTGCGGCGCGAAAGGCGGCTGGAATACTGCACGGAGTGTGCGAATCCACAGGGATCCAAGTGCGAGTTCCGGCTGTGCCGGGTCTGCTGCAAGGACCGATGCTACAGCACCGATCGCGACTGTCCCGGCCACGGCATCCTAATCAAATCCCGACGAGCCAAGGCCAAGCAGTTCGAGGAGCATTCCAAGCAGGAGGAGAACCACGACTCCGGAGTGGGTACGGAGAATCCGGACAGTGATCTAACGACAGCTTAAGCTAATCCACCCGATCCGCTTTGACCTTGACCTGACCTAAGGCTGTAGGAAGTGAATACTTTTGTTTTTGTTCCTATGCCGGCTAATAAAAATGTATATTGGTGTTAAATCTGATTGGTTGGACTTCTGAATATTGAAACAGGATTGGACGGCTTAAAAATTGCAAAAATTCCTCATTTTAAAAACAAATTAATAAGTAAATTAATAAGTAAAAAATTAATAAGTGAACCATATTTACGTTATCTGCCGGATTATATGTTTGCTGGCCTTAGCAGAACAGCTGAAGTTTGAAGTGAGCGGGTAAAATATTCGATACTTCCACGAGATTTATTTACAATCGATTAATTTGCAGTTTTAATCGACGCTATAGCTGTATAGTGATACGATGTTAAACTTAAGTTAACATTGTTTGAAGAGTTAATTGAATGTGAATTATAGTTTTCAGATTATTGAGATTATTCTTGAATTTCATTGTGTTTATTTTAAAGTTATCGCAGCAAAGCCATTAGTGTTATCCTGCAGCCCTGGAAAAGACCATTCACCCCGAAACCAAAATATTGTTTGCTATTTCTAAATAGGTAGCATGCCGGCTTTTGAGAATTTTAATGTGAAAACCACCATTGACTGCAAGCAAGGAGCAGTGCGAGCTGTGCGCTACAATGGTAAATGCCAATAGAACCCATCAATAGCAAGGAAAGACCCATGAATTACCTCTTTCTAGTGGACGGCACCTACTGCTTGAGCTGCGGATCCGACAAGAAGATAAAGCTGTGGAATCCGGTCTCTGGGCTGCTCCTGAAGACTTACGGAGGCCATGCGGACGAAGTGACCGATGCGGCGGGCAGCTGCGAGAGCAGCTATATAGTCTCCGCCAGCCTGGACAAGAGCATCATCTACTGGGATGTGGCCACAGGTGCCCCTGTGCGGCGCCTGCGCAGTCATGCCGGCGGTGTACGCTGCGTCTGCTTCAACGAGGACTCCACGGTGGCCATATCCGGAGGTAGGGACAATGCCGTGATGTGCTGGGACATCCGCACACGCCGCCTGGATCCCGTGCAGGTAATGAAGGAGGCTCGCGACTGCATCACCACTGTGCTGACCAACGAAAACCGCATCTACGCCGCCTCCTTGGACGGCTGTGTACGCACCTACGACATCCGAGTGGGTGAGCTTACCTGCGACAAGGTGGGCGAGCCCATCACCTACCTAGCCCAGACGCGGGACGAACAGTGCCTGGTGGCGGGCTGTCAGGATGGGGTGGTGCGACTGATCGACTGCGAGACCGGCGGACTGCTATCCGAGTACAAGGGACATCGGGCCGATGACTATCACATCGAGTGCGGTATCCTGGCCAACGACGCCCACATCGTGTCCGGTTCTAGTGACGGAGACGCCTTCGTTTGGGACCTGCTCGAGGGCCAGGTCCTGCAGCGCATCCGTATTAGTAAGAATAAATATTTTCTTATATTTACCTATTTTTATTCTATTCATTCCTTGCTTTCAGGTGATAATGGCGGCGTTGTTCATTCTGTGGCCACCCATCCAAAGCGCCAGGAGATGGTATTTGCCAGGCGCAGGGACATGTACGTCTTCTCTACCGACTTGCAAATCGAAGAGGAGCAGTTGTAGTTTAAGCTCCCATTTAATTTATGTATTTTTAATAAGGCTAGTGATTAGTTATTAAATAGTGTCAACATATTGCCTTGATCGCAATCAACAGATGATTCGATCTAGACATGTCCGCCCGACGGATCTGAAGCATTACTTTGTAATTTCAATGAAGAAATCGTTCTCATGACATTTAAATTACAGTTTTTGTGTTATGCAATGTTTTATTTAAGAAGTCAAGAAAATAAAAAGTATTTTATATTAAAGTTGTTGTTTGTGCTCAAATGAAAAGGTTACCCTTAATCTTATAGATCGACGTCAGAATCTGAACCCCAATTAAATAAAAACAACTTTGTAGCATTTTGTTGAGGGAAAAAGGAAAAACCATTTATTTGACATAATGTTTTGTATTTTTTTGTTGTAGTTTTTTGTTTTGTTTTCATAGAGCATGAATGTATGTAGTAATTTGTGGTTGTATGTATGATCTGGCTTATATATGCTGCTTCATGTATTTCATGATTTCGATTTCGTTACTTCTTTTTAACTATAAACGGCCTGCATAATGTTTCCTTAATCATATGTATTTCGAATGCGAACAAATTAGCGGAGGAGGTTGGGTGTGGCCTCATCCGTCTGCGTGCGGGGGCTGCTCTCGTCATCATTCTCATACTCTCTCTCCTTGTGGGGAAATGCGGGACGCCAAGCCGCGGCAACGCTGCGCGAATCGCTGCAACTCCATTCGAGTGGGTGTTTCCGATTGGCGTCCGAGCAGGGACTCGATTCGAATGGCGCCCGAGCAGGACACTTGGTGTCATCGCTGGCAGCACAGAATCGACAGGAATCGCGCAGCGTCGGCGCGGCTTGGCGAAGAGAGGCAGCAGCAGATCGGATAAGACGCCAACACACTTAAGCCATATCTCGCTAAGGCGTTCGCATTCTTTTATTTTGGGGGGAGTATGGATTGGGGATGGGAAGGAAGGAAGGAGGGATTTTTTGGGGGAGTTCTTGGTTTAACTTTCCGAACTTGACGTACTTACGTACTAAAGCATATTAAATATGTATGCAAAGTATTTGTTTATTGTAGTTTAGTAGTAATATTATGTAATGTTCCGTTACTTATGTAGTATGTACTCTGCATGTATTATTTATATATGTTATGGTAGGTATGCGTATTTTGTATATAATTTATATTTAATATATAGTAGTTTATATAATAAACGATTTTCATTTTTTTAGTTCTCGGTTTTGTTTTGCGTTTTTTGTTTTCCTTTAGATTGTTTTAATTTTTTTGTGGTTTTCTTCGTATATGTATTTTATGTTTTCTTTTTTGTTTTGTTTTGTTTTGTTTACCACCCACGCACTGCATTCGCTCGCTTACATAATTAGACTTATAAATTTTTTACACAAATATATCAACAAAAACTCAATAAGTTCCATTCAAAGTATACATATACATTTATATATATATATACATATATAGATGTATACGCCTAGAAATGTTAAAATTAAAAATACAAAAAATAATTTAAAAAAAGGTAAAAATTAATGCGATGGTGTTTATAGAGTTCACAACACATGCCGGCGCACAATCCCCGAAGCATGTTGTTTATGTTTGTTGTGTATTCAAGGAATCAATCAATCAATCAATCTTGCTCTTACAATTTCTGCATCTCTCAACTACTTTTCGCAATCTTTCGGCATGCATGTCTATTTATTTATTTATGGGTTGCATTTTACATAAGTAAACAAAAAATTCATTAGATTTTATGTCTATTTTCTTCTTTTCTTTTGTACTCTGTTTTGTTGTTTCGGTTTCGTTTGTTTTGCTTTTGCTTTTGTTTTTGCTTTTGCTTTCGTTATGCTGTTTGCTGCTCTATTTCTTTCTTGCTGTAAATCAATTGCTCAGTTGGTTTCCGTTAAATCTAGTTGCTTAACCAATAAATGAACAAATGTTAAGTGTATTTCTTTTCTTTGCATTTAATTACAGTGGCTATGGGTTTGTTGGCGATTCGAAGCTTGAAAAGAGTTTTGGTTGAGTTCAAACGTACAACATCGTACGTTCCAAAAATACAAAAATTGTTTTGTCGGTCTGCCTGGTATATCTTCTCAATATTTGTTGTTGTTCTTCTTTTATTTTTTTTTTTTTGTATTGTTTTTGCTTTGTTTTGTTTTGTTTTTGTTTAACTTTTACTAATTTACATTCTTTTGCCTCTGCCTCTGTTTGGTAACAGTCTCTTTAACATTTCTGTGGCTGCTGCTGTTGCTACTACTGTTATTGTTAGTGCTTACATTACTGTTATTGTTACTGCTACTACATTTGCTGTTGCTGTTACGGCTACTGCTACTGTTACTGTTACTGTTACTGTTACGTTGCCTGAAGGCTGCAAACTGATGCTGCTTAGTAAATTGTTGAGTTGCTGTTGCTGCTGCTCCTGTGGATGGGGATGCTGTTGTTGTTGCTGTTGTTGTTGAGGCGGCTGCCTGGCGAGCGCCCTTAATACTAGCCCGTGCTCCAGTCACCGCTCCTGCCCCACGTTGAACGCCACCACCACTCCGGCCTGCTCCCGCACTCGCACCCGCACCCGTGCTCGAACCCGTTCCCGATCCGCCTAGCTTGGGGCTGTTGAATCAGGACGACGGCAGCTGCTTGGCCACTATCACGCCCGGCCTGCACTGCTTCAGCGCCGTGGTGATGGTCAGCTGCTGCTGGCCCCCGTGCGTTCCGGTGATGATGGTGCCGGATCCCGCTGCCGCATGCCCACTGCTCGAGCCGCTCTGCACCTTGAAGATCGCCGTTGGCGTGACCGCCGTGCTGGTGCTGGAGGACACGAGACCGGCGGCATCCTTTGCCGTCTTGGCCGTGATGATCACCTGCTTGTTGCCGCCGCTCTTGAGGTGCAGGAAGGGTCTCAGCTCGGCCAGCGCCGCGTGCTGCTTGCCCGAGGTGGTCAGCGCCAGGGGGGCATCTTGCGCCAGCCGGATGTGCTGCTGCTGTGGGTGATGGTGGTGGACTCCGCTCACCACTTGGTGATGGTGCTGCTGCTGCCCGCTCTGCTGCTGCTGGACAAACTTGTGCTCGGAGGAGGTGTTGCCTCCGCTTCCGTCGGCGAAGAGGTGGTCACCCTCCAAGTGGCGGATGGCCTGCACAATGGTCTCCAGGTTCTGGCGATGCGGATGCGGATAGTGGGTGGTGACCTGGGCCGTATGTCCGTGCTGGTCGTGCTTCTCCGCCTTGACCTTCACGATCTTCTCGTGGATGCGCTCCACCTCCACCTTGGGCGTTGCCTTGATGGCCGCCTGCAGGATGGGCTGCAGCATCGCGGCCGATCCATCAGCATAGGCTTTGGCAATGGCGTTCACGTTCACCTCGTTCTCCGACTCCGTGGAGCTGTTCGATGAGAGGATCACCTCCTCGTGCACCTGGTCTTCGGTAATGATCTCGGCGGCGGCATCAGCCTCCAGTTCCTCAATGCTGGAGCAGACCACCACCTGCTGCTGGCCGGTCATCTCGTCAATCTCCACATAGGAGACAGTGCCACCCAGCTCCTCGAGGTCCTCGGTGCGCACAAAGTTGTCGGTGTGCTCGATGACCTCGCGTGGAATGTAGGCGCCTCCGTTTCCACTGGCAGCAGCCACGGCAGTGCCGGGGGGAGCGGTTGCCACACTGTACAGCTGCCTCTTGATCATCTGCAGCTCGTCCTCGAGCAGACGCCGCAGGCTGCGCTCCTTCTCCAGCTGCTTCTTCATCTCCAGCAGCTCCTTGGCGGCCAGGATGCTGGCACTGCTCAACTTGGTAGCTGCCGCTCCACCCGCCGTCAGCAGGGTCATCGGCTCAGGGGACATCGAGCCGAGGCCCTCATCGGAGCTGTCGCTAATCGCCTGGATGTTGATCACGTTGTCTGTCAGCTTGCGCTTCTTGATGGCCACCGCCGTGGAGTTGCCTCCGTTGGCGTTCGTCTCGTTGTAGTTGCCGCCAGAGTTGGCTCCGCCCTCCCCAGATCCACCGCCGGCCTCATGTTCGCCCACCTGTCGCTTCAGTTCGCTGTTCTGCGTCAGCAGCTGCGTCTTCTGGTTCTCTAGCTCCACAATGTACTGGAAGGTCTGTTGCAGGATGGCAGCCTGGAATAGGAAATTAGGAAAATAGGTTAGAAATGTGGTCAATAGGGTTTGTAAAAATAATAGTGTTTTCTAATGATATTTATTTTAAGCCTAAAAACATATTTTGTTCTTCTTCCATTAACTCGATATAAGAAAGTTACGTTCTAAAACAGCCTGATTCAGTTAATAATTAGCATAAGATATAAATTCGCATATATCTCAATCTTTACTCATTCATTTCTTCATTAACGATAAACACATAAAAACTGCAGTATATTATTTCAACTTTTTTTTTTTTAGTTTTCTGTCTTAGTTTCTTGATTATTTCCGATTATTATAGGTAGTTATCATTAGGTTGCGGAAATTATGAACCCTTTAAGCGTGCCATCTCTTTCGCTCTCTCCCCCCAACAAAAACCATTCAAAAGAAGCTTACATTGTATGTGAAAAAGTGCATGCATACATATGTATAAAGATATGTATAATATCCAGCTGAGCGTACGAAAAAAGGAGAGCGAGGAGAGGGAGGCAAAGGAGGCGAAGGAGGGCGAAGCATAATTGCCGAGAGCAAACTTAATTGCAACAACACAGAACACATAAATGCCCTCGCTTGTTGCTTTTGCCAATTGCCTTTGCCTTTGCTGTTGCTGTTTTTGTTTGCATCTTCTTCCCATCCCTTTTCGTTTCGTTTCGTTTTCTCCCTGGGATGTTGTTTATAGTAAATAGTGTAGTAAGGCTGTTCCCACAGCCGATGTTGTTGTCGCCGATGTTTGTGCGGATGGAAAGGTGAAGGAACTGGTGTCCTTCAAAATGCGCGCGCTCTTAAACTTCACAACATTGTAAAAACAAATGCGTAGGAAGTGCCGAAGGTGGAATGGTAAGATGCGCGGAGGGGGAAATGAGCGATTTATCATGTAATAACGGTTAAAACCTGGCTTAGAAAGCAGAATTCAGCAACATGCAACAAAGTGTAGGCGACCATCTTGCCGAGCCACATATTCTTTAAACTCAACTGCATATCTGAAAAATCGTTAAAAGCTGAAATTTCATCAAAACTATTTTTTGAAGAAAAAATAACTATAAGTTACTATTAGTTAATAAGTTTTTAAGACTAATAACACTCTACTTGAAATAGTTGTCTTTGTGAGATTACTGGTTTAAGGTTGTCACCTTTATGCATCATGTTTTAACCGAAGCCATATAAATGATAACAACATTAACCCACCACACTTAAACTGAATAAAAGAACTACTATTTAATTTATAGAATTAAATTAGCTTACTTCCAAAGCAAAATAAGACATTAGAAAATTTAAATTGAGATGCAAAAACCACAGCTTTGATTGGCATTTCCATTATCCCAGTCTCAGCTGTTTTGCATGCAAATCTCTGCGGGTAATGGAGAAATGTGCAGATAGCATCCTGCCACCCATAGCGACCAATACCGAATAAATATCTGAGAACTTCCACACATACCAAAGAAATGTGTAAGCCCCCAGCAACAACCAGCATTCCTTTGGCTTTGATTAAAAAACAATAAATCTTATGGCACTTTGGTGCAGTGTTTGCTGTTGTTGTAGATGCAGCAACAGCAGTGGTAGCAGCAGCAGCAGCATTCATAAAAACTTGTTTCGGCTTCGGTTTGTTGTCGGAGGTCACTACTAAAGCAATAACAACAACAACAGCAGCAGCAAGAGCAATAGGAGAAGCAACTACAACATCGCAGACGCCGGCACCGCTCAGCTGCTGCTCTCTTTCGCACTCTCTCTTCGGCCATCTCTCGCATGGCCGCTCTCTTTGGCTCTCCCTCTCTCTCTTTCAATTGCACACCAGCTGTGGGCACCAATCACAGTTGTTGTTCTTGTTTTTTCCTGCTGAGAGGGAGATTGTTGTTGTGTGTACAGTTTTCTCAGGTTTATTATTGTTGGTACTACTACGATGCACCCCCTCCCCTCTTCCCTCTTGCACCCGCTCCCGCTTCTATATCTATTTCTATCGCAGACGGCGGCATTGCAATGTCGTGCGCATATTTTATAATGAAAAAAAATTAAATAAATCGCTTAGCACTATTAAGTTTTCTAGCTATCATTGCTGGGTTGTTGTTATTTTATTCAAAGGTCGTTCATTGACTTGGTTTCTCAGAAATCGTGTGGTGGAAGTCGACTCAAAATATTGGAATCATTGGAAAGATAAGCAAAGGAATGGGAGTTGCCACATTGTCTGGTAAAATGCCGTAAATTAATCAAAGACAAAGGGCAAAGGTAACGAGTTTCTTTCTTATAATAACTAAATTCTATAAGATCGCTTTAAACTTTCCCCAATTCCGAACTGAATTTCCCACAATTTCGCTTATCAGATTTAGGTGCACTTGTTCTTGGCTCTGCTTGGAATAATCATATGCTTTATATGGCCGTCCACCACCCATTCCCGTCATATGGTAGTCGCTCCCTCCTCCTTTCCCTATCAATCTACCCCCACCTTCTTTCCAGCGACTACTAGCCGGCAAGTTGAGGCCTTGGCTAATAAGAAAATGTCGTTGCCTTCGCCGCCACATTTGTTGTAGTCGTTGGAAAATGCCGGCAAGTGAATCGAGAGGGAAAAAAGCAAGAAATGCAAGAAATATACGATTCCCCCGACTGTGTGAGTGAGTAAACAAAAGGCAAACTCAAAACCAAAAGCATAAACAAAGCAAAGGAAAAGAAAAACAACAAAGACGATCAAACTCGCGGGTCCAACAAGAATCCAATTCAGACGCAACCCAAACCAACCAACCAACAAAAACAAAACAACAGACGGCAGAGCGTTGGCCGTTTTTGCGGTGACTGTACTTTTTTCCAACCCAACACACATACACACACAACGCCGCTGCCGCCACCACCAACAGAAGCCAGCAACAGTTCCAATACGAAAAGTTTTTCAATATTCGCCGGCGTCGTCACAAATGTTGCTAGAGAGAGCGAGCAAGCGAGCGTGAGAGAGAGGCTAGGTTCGGGGCTCTCTCACAACAGCCGCTCTCCTCTTTGGGCAGGGGAAATCAGCGTGTGTAAGCGAGATGCCTTCGTTGGGTTTTCGTTTCGTTTCACCCGTTCCGTTCCATACTGAAACGGAAACCAGACGTAGCGAAAAAACATGTGGGCCCAAGCTTTTTCAGCTTTCGGCAAGCGCTCTTGCTCTCTCTCTCTCTCTGTCTCTCGGTTAAACACGTGCTCTCTCAAGCTTTCCAATTGGAATAAGTATTCCCATCGCCAGACTGGAAGTGCGCCTATCCCTCTCCCTTTCTTGCAGCAGCAGCTGACTTCTATAAATGGCGCGTCTGTTTCTGCGGCTGCTCTTGTTGTTGATTCACTATAGTAGTTGTTGTTGTTGGTCTTGCTTGCTGGTGGTGTTTGCTCACCCCACCACTTGCACTACACTTCTCTGATTGAAGAAAATTAAATAAATAAAAATAGCAAATACGCTGCGCTGCGCTGCATGCAACGCAAGCGCCGCCGGTTCGAGAGAAATTCGTCATCAGCTGAGTTGGCACTCAAAATACTGAATGTTTGCATTTATTTACTACACATGTCTGCGTAAATAATAGTAGCAAGCGATTGAATATTATTTGTAATATTTCTTTAATCTTTAAAAAACTCATTACTCATATCAAGCCAGCTGTTTCTCTTTTGTTATAGATTTTCGGTGGTAAAGTGATGGAAAATGGGAAAAAAAAACACTTTGGGACCACCCAAAGAAAAATACCATTTGATTTCCGATGCGAGAGCAGCAACCACCAAAAATGCAATACCACCCCACTACTTCCTCCTCTTCCACTTCCTTTCCTATTTCCTCCTCTATCTCCTCCCCCTCATCATCTCTTCTTTGTTGTTTTTTTTCCAGCTTTTTTTCTGGCCTACGTGCGTGCACGCATGCCTTGAGCGTGGCGCTTTCCACTTGGTAAATGTGGTAAAATGAAAAACCGGCAGGGAAAATCAATTTATTTTTACAGCTTTGGTGGTTGCACCGCCCAAAAAAAGCAAACAAATAAATAAAACCCAATCCTGGAGGTTTATGTTTCTCCACCCTATATATCCGTAAACCATAAAAAAAACGAAAGATAGTTTGGAGAACTCGTAATTCTTGAGGCAGTGGAGTTCCCAAACAAAGTGTTATCTAATGGGAACTAAGGAAATCCGACTTGAAGTTTTACAACAATTCTATTGAAAAACTATATTTATCAGTTGGAGAAATAATTTTACCCATAAAACCAGCGATCGTCACTTTTTATTAAAGGCCACTTTCCCGCTTGCAAATTGTTTACTCTCACCCTTTTATCTACCATCTGCCGCTATTTTTATTGCGTTGCACGTCAGTGAGAAGAGAAAAAAACAATTAATGCAAAGTTCTCGCTTATCTTCGGGCTCTTCACCTGGAGGATGATGATGACAGGTGTGTGCGGAACGCCGTCAGAGGAGGAGAACGACGACACAAAACAAGTCAGCTGACATTAATTTCTGTGCAAATTTTTGGCTTTTGCTTTCCTCCCTTCAGGTCCAATCAAAAGAGCAGATAGCATAAGCGTGTGGCTCAAATGCACCGAAAAAAAATGAAGGCAGTTTTAATCCATTTTCAATTTCTTGCCTTCTTGTCACAAGATACTCTAGCATTGAACCCTTGATCGTGTGTTTATTCCGCTTCGGGCAGTGTGTACATTAGCATTCGACTTTTAATGTTTATATCGCGGATCCGAGATCCGCTAAAATTAGCATCGAAACATTTTTAGGCATAACGGAACCCGAGACGCGTTGCACAGGCCGCAATAATAATAAAATTGAGAAGTATGCGCTACGTTCTCGATTGTTTTTTTTTTTTTCCTATTTCTCCCACGCGAATGCAAAATAATAAGCAAAAACAGCTGCGATTTCTACTATTGCTGCCGGCTTACAGATACAGATACGGATACATGTGTGCGGCTGCAGATACATATATGGAGATATAGAAAGAGAACCGACCGAGCTCTCCCTCTCCCTCTCTCTCTCCTGCTCGTACACAGCTGCTTTGCTGCTGGGCGCCAAACATGTGTTCGCAACGAGAGGGGAGTGGAGGGAGGGAGGGAGGGGGCTGAGTGTGCGTGTGTATGGGTATGGGTATGGGTTGGGGTCCCAGGAGAGGTATTTGGGTGACAACATCCATCTATCGCGCGTAGTTTGTGGTCAAGCCAACAACAAATGCGGCCAAACTACTGACGCTATTTTTAAACACTCATATGTAGGGCTCCCCCCTTCCTCTTACTTTCGAAAAACTGTGAAAATTTCATTTGGTGGGGAAATGGGGAAAATGGTGAAAACGAGGGAATGCCGTCATCGAAAGTTGTTGAAGAACAAAAAAGAATTCAAGGGGTGGGAGGGGGTAGCACACCTCCTCCCTCAACACACCCATATTTCAGGGGCCCGCAAAAAACAGCTGTGTGTACCAAATTGAAAACCTATACATATAAACGCAGCCACATACATATTTTGCGATTTTTGTTCAGTTTCGATCTCTGTATTTTTTGTGTTTGCCAATTTATTTGTTTCGCATTTTTAGCGGTGCCTGACTCATCTGAGAAAATATGAACATCAACACCAACACAAACCATTATTTGCTTTTTACGCTAACCCAATTAAATTCAAACACGTGCCGCAGATGAGCTCAGAGCTATATACTCGCACATTATTCACATTCATATCTATGCATTTACGTATTTATTTGTGGCTCCAACTTAATCCAAGGCAAAAGTCGTAAAAAGCGGCAATTAAAGAAAGCCAGAGCAGCGTGTCAATTGAAACTGGTAATGGGGGCAAGACTCGGGGTCATAATAAATATATTGTGAATATAGCCACACTAAGGCAATGCCATAAATAGGGCTTTCTTTAAAGCCAAATTAATTAAAAGCAAATGGGGTGTTATTAAAATGGAAGTAGGAGGATTTCATATTAATTACATTAATAAGAATAATGTTGTTTGTCAAGTGGAAGAAAATGACAATTTAAGTTCTCAAAAATAGTGAAGTTTTCAACAACTTATTTCTCTCAGTCTAAAAACGTAATTTGAATGCAACTGTCACTTGCACTTTTTTTCATGGCAACTCTTTAAATCCATTCAAGAAAACCCCGTCATTAAAAAATTCCACCAAAGGTCAATAAAACCTTTAACCCAAAGAGTGCCAATGGGGTTAAGCCACGACATGCCACGAGGTTTTTTTAGTTTATTTTATTTTTTTCGCCGCCGGCTAAACAAAGCTCATGGTCAATGAAAGCATTTAATTAACATAAAAAACACACACACAAGCAGCACGCCAAAATGGTTGAAAGTGTGTTGAAAGCGATTTGAATTTGAATAGAGCCGGGTGGAGTGAGGGGGGTGAGCGGGGGGAGCTGGGCAAGTAGCAACAGCAATAAAAGCACGAAAGAGTGAACAACCCAACAACAACTTGATATTTTTGTTGCCGGCTATTGTTGTTGTTTGTGCTGAGGCAGCTGACCCTCGCACACACTCACACACACACTCACAAACGTATGGCCTGCGAGATCAGCTGATCGATTTTCACGTCTATAAAATTAAAGTAAACGCGGCAAACGAGCAACAACAAACAACAACAACATCGCACGCCTATGGGCGGCATTGTATTTATTTTTATCAACGTGCGCGCTTTGCTTGCTTGTGTTGTTTACCCGAGACAGCTGTTTTAATTAACCCAAATAGCAACAACAACAACCAGAGGCACGGCCCCAGAGGAGGACGCACTGTGTCTGCTGGGTTAAAAATTATAATTAAATTTACATTGCTGACTGATGACGGTGGCTTCACCTCAGAGTTTGGCAGGCACTGGCATTGTGAATAGTTTCATCAACAGTTAGGCATTCTCTGTCCAACAACAGTTTGACAATCAATGAAGAAAATTCCGATAGAATAATACAAATAAATTGCTTTCCCTTATGAACGTTGTTTTAAAGAAACAACAGTATTCCTATTATTCTTTGCTCGAATTCTTTCCCAGTATAAACTTCTATTCTCCGTTGAAAAATGTTGAAAAAGTATCTGTATCTGTTTGTCACATTGTTTGTTGTTCAGATATTATTACTGTGTATATTTTGGCTTTTGTGACGAGCTTGCGACGCAATTGGGAAAGCTGAGCCAAAAGCCGAGAGTCGAGCTTTTCTGCCGGTCGCCGAGCTCTAACCTTGTTATACCCTTGCAGAGGGTATTATAATTTTGACCAGAAGTTTGCAACGCAGTGAAGGAGACATTTCCGACCCTATAAAGTATATATATTATTGATCAGCATCACCAGCCGAGTCGATCTAGCCATGTCCGTCTGTCCGTCTGTCCGTCTGTCCGTCTGTCTGTCCGTCTGTCGGTTGCTATGTAAACTAGTCCCTCAATTTTAAAGCTATCGGGCTGAAACTTTGCACCAACCCTTCAATCTGTTGCAGTTAGTATATAAGTCGGAACGGCCGGAATCGGAACACTACATCACATAGCTGCCATAGGAACGATTGGGAAAAAGTGTCATAAATTCGCCATTTTTAAAGATATATTGTTTATTTCTTGGAAAACTCTATTTAATAGCAATTTTAACATATCCTGAAAGTTTCATCAAAATCGGACTACTATATCTTATAGCTGCCATAGGAACGAAAGGAAAAAATGGGTCATTGAGCATAACTCTGGTGTTTTTTAAGACAATTAATTCATTCTTGAGAAAAACAGTTTTCATAGGCATTAAAGACTTTTTAGAAATTTAAAAACAAAAGATCGGATCACTATATCCTATAGCTGCCATACAATCGATCGAAGAGTTTAAAGGCAACTGGTCTGCAAGGGTATTCCAAGCTTCGGGTACCGAAGCTAGCCTTCCTTTCTTGTTTTCTTTATTGTTGGCATCGTTGTAGTTGTTGTTGTTGGTGTTGTCGCTTGACCAGCTGAGACTCGCTTGCACGTGAGAGTATTCGTGGGTATTAAGGTGTGTGTGTGTGTGTGTGTGAGTGTATCTGTGCAATTGCGCAGCAAAAATGCCGGTTGGATATTGTTTTTGTTTGGTTTTATTGTTGTTTGCAGATTTGGTTTTTATTATTTCGCAATTTCTATTGAAATTTATCGAGTTTCGCCAACTTTTTACAGCTGTTTTATGACTCATTTGACTAATGAAAATGCCATTTGGCAATGTGATTAAATTTCCAGAAAATTAAGTATAGTTTAAAAGGCACAAACGAAAATAGTTAGTGGTAATTTGTGCAAAGAAGGCTGTAATATCTTTTGATGATCCTTTTTCGAATAGCGAGCAATAGGGAAAATTGTTTGAAATACGAATTATTCCTTGTTCCGGCTGCAGCAAGTACCATTTAGGGAAGACTGACTGTAGTTGACTGACAATAAATCAAGCCAAACGGAACTAGCAGACACATAAGTACACTTGCAGAAATAGAGGCCGACACTTTTTTAATGACGAAGCTTCGGGTGGAAGACGCTGAAGAAGAAGAAGATGCAGACAGCGATCTTGGCTCGGCCATTGATGAAAAAACACCGTTACAATGCAGCACAAAGTCATTAAATCCGGCGAGACGGCATTCCATGTAATCAACAGCAACAACAACAACAACAACAAAAGCTCCCGGGCGCCAGACACAGAGAGAGAGAGTGAGCAGGATGGAGAGAGGAGACCAACGACCGACCGACATTTTCGCAAACTCACACAGACTATCTTCCTCTCACTCTGTCTGCCCACAAAGTAATTGATCCATTGCACTTATGCTTTTTGCTTTGGCTTTCGGCTAGGCCATCGTCTTTGGTGCCGTTGCCGTTGCTTTTGCCATTGTCACTGCTTTCTCTTTGCTGCATTCTGCTGCTGCCGCTGCTGCTGCGAAAGTCTCGAGTGCTATCGATAAGTTATCGGTGGTGGGGCAGGCCCTGAGAGCTAACGGTTAATTAATATGCACCGGTAAGTGCGCCCCTCTAATTCACAAAGTACAGTGATCGCTGGCAAATAGCAGAACTCATTGTAACCTTATTTGGAAAGACGAATAGTTGGTTTTATTAACCTTTTTACAAAACCAAAGTTAGTTTTTTAATGGACTATTTTTGATGATTGCTTCATTAAGCTAGTGAGATTTAATAAAATAAGTCGTAAGCCAAAAACTAACTAACTTTTTATGTACCATTAATTCGTCTAATTTTACTACCCCCATCCAATTCAATCCGCATGGTAATTGGACTAATGTGTGGCTTTTAACTTTTAGCCGCTGAAGCATAAAAATGATTTCAATTACAAACAGCAGTTCCATTAATTGAGTTTTGTGGCTGCCGCTCTACAAACTACAAACTATGTACTATGCGCAGCACCTGCTTTCGAGCATGGAGCATAGTAGTGCAAGGCTTTTTACTACGAAATGCAATTGAAAGTACAGGCTACACACAATGCGCTATATGAAATGCGGCACTTATATAAGCTTATATACTGTCGTTGGCGTCGTATACTATGCCAAACTGGGTGTTGGCATGGCCCAAAAAGCATCGTCGCATCAGGTTGCGAGATGCCAATGGCCTAGTGCACTGCACCATCCCCCCATTCGATGCCCCCCCTCCGCCCCTGTGCCACGCCCCTGTCCAGAAGTTGGATTCCGAAATAGCGAGCTGCTGGTTGTGAGTGTGGAAACACATTTCGCCGGGCTTACGATTGTAGTGCGCAGCTGCCAAGCTGAATGCCCATTTTTCAAGGGGCTGTCTGGGGGGATTGTTGGAGTTTTCCACCCCATAGTTTCCACCCGATGCCATCGTTCCGTTCGGAATCGTCGACGGCTGTGAAACAGCTGCCTACCAGGCGCCAGACAGACGCCAAAATCGCTGGAACTGAAATGGCAATGAAACACTCTCGGGAACTGAACTGAACTAAGCTGAGCACAACCCACCGCCCACCGCCCACCACCCCCCGAACACAACTCTCCACAGCTGTCCGAGTGGTGTGGGCTCCCATCAGCAGCAGGCGAACAAAGTGTTGGCGCCATTGCCCTGGCCTGGCCTGGCCTATCCTATCCCATCGCATCCCGTCTTTTTTCGGGGGTAGCTAGCTATTCGTTTGCCGCGCGCTTTTCTTCGAGCGCCACTGGAAAGGAATCGATATTGGATTGTATATAGAAAATTTTCCAGTTTTGCGTCAGTCCAGCGTTTTCTCTCTCTTCTGTCTGGGCAAGGTGTGTACGCTTGGGTTATGTGGAGTGAACTAAGTGTATGGCGTCCACCCCAACCCACTGTAATGTAGGTTAGTTCAGCTGGGGCGCGCCTAAACCTCCACACGGCGAGAATTTATTCATTTGAGACAAGTGTTAGCTAATGAGGATTTAGGACATAGAATGAGTGAGGATTCTCAAGAGGCAAAGGATTACATATTTAGTAAATAATCTTAAGAACCCGAAACTTAGAAGCTAACAGCTTTTCTATCAATTAACTCATTAAGTTATGGTTTAAAATATCCAATTTGAATTGCACTTAATTCTTCATGTTTCAGCTGCATTGACTCTTAATTTCTCTCTGTGCATTTCGAGTAGGCACAATTTTACAACAATAACAAATGGGGGCAACTGTACGCAATTGCATATTTGCACTTTAGCGCCACCTAGCGAGCAAGTTCAATGACCCGCCAGAAAGAGAGGAGAGCAGCGAGAGCGAGTGAGTAAATCACAGACTTGCACTCACTCCCCCTTTTTTTTCTTCTTCTCTCCTTTCCGCCCCCAAACGTCCCCTTTTCTGATGCCACCCACCTTAGGGCGTGGCTGCATGTGCTCTGGTGTGCCTGTGTAAGTGTCTCTGCCATGTACCGTTATGTGCGTGTGCCTAACTGTGAATGGCTTTAGTTAGACGAACGAACGCAGCTTTCTGTCTGTCAACCAGCATTGCAATTTGGTTCGCACTTTTGAGTACCCCTGTATGTGCGTGTGTATTTGTGTATGCGTTTTTATGCGCGTTGCACTTAATCTTTTATGTGTTATTAGTCGTGTATGTGTGTGTGCAGGCATTTTATGTTGTGTACTCGAGCGATCGATCTACTTTCATTTTAACTGTGCTCAGTCGATGAAATTCATACAGTTACCGAAAACATAACATGATAGCTTTGAATAGTTGGTAAGAACCAGGTAATACAATCCCCAAAAAGGCTTAAGATGTTCCTTAGATTGAACGTAAAAAAGATGGTTTGAGATTTTAGACAACCAACCAACAAACCTACTTTTCTGTAATCTGTGCAAAATCTAGTTTTCAATGGAGATGGGATAGCTGGAACTATTATTTTCACCGGCACTGTATTTAAAAGTTTCACATAGCGACTATAAACTTGGTCAAGCTGTCGTAGGATCCCTTTTTCTCATTCCCTCTCTATGCTGAGCTGAACTCCCTCTCTTTCTCACATATTTACTACGATGTTTACTATGTGCGGCAGGCGGAGAGGCATCGTTTGTAATCGTCTGCGTTGACGAACTGCATAGAATAAAAATCCATAAACTACTTGCACTACTTACACACACCCACCCACCCACTCACTCAACCACGGCCCTTTCATCTGCCCTCTCACTCTCGGCATCTGCGTCTATCTCTTTCTGCACCCATTATGTCATTCATCAGGCGCTGACGTTTCCTTGCTTTCTCTGCTTTTGTTTTGGTTGTTCATGCTTCACCCTTTTCCTTTTCGCCAGTCGTAGTAGTATTTTTAATATTTACGCGCTTTTCTTCCTGGTTACATTTTTTGGTTGGCCTTTTTTTCGGGCCAAGACTGATTTATGGTCTCCGGCAGTTTCGGTTGACATTTTTCAATTTGCAATAAATAAGTGAGCCTCTGGCAAAGAGAGCCTAAGAAAAATCTTCAACTATCAAGTTTGAGGATTTAAGGAAAGCATGAATGACTGAAGAAAGGTTGAAAACCTGATTAAACACTCAAAATTAACTGTCTTTGGATTTAAGACAAGGTGCTGAGGTGCTGCAAAACTGATTTGCGAGTTCAATAACTTAATTGGTTTCTAACTTTTTCTAATTTCTAAAATCAATTTATCTTTATGTTTAACGTTGTTGATTTATTGCCATCTGTCTACTAAATCGAAGTAGAATGGTTAGTGGATTTCGGATAATAGTCTCCCTTGGAGCACCTTTACCAGGTGCTTAGGCCCGGCTTCAGACCCTTCAGAAG
>JAJJHY010003831.1:11395802-11457761 GCA_021224005.1 Drosophila setifemur | reverse complement strand
CCGGCAAGCTGCTGCTGCTGCTTCTTCCACTCAGCCTTTTACTACACACGCGTCACAACAAATCGATGTCGTCTCAAGGTGAAAATCCCATAAATACAAGAGCATGTGTATGCAAAAAAAAAAAATAAAAGAAAAAAATTCTGAAAATATGTGCGGCATAAAAAGAAAAAGCTAAACGCCTCCAACAACAAATAACAATTGAGACGGCGACGCCAACACGGTTGCCCTGACGACTAAATGTCGAAAAGGGACCTTCAAAGCTTAGGCGGCAACAACCCCAATCCTCCCTCCCTCCCTCCCTCCCCCACCTTGGTTAACGTTTTATGCCCCAGCTGGAAGCTTTTCGCCAAGTTGCGTGTGCTGGTTGTTTTCTGTTGCCTCGTTTATTTATTTATTTTTCGTTTGCCAGGAATCGTCGGCAATTTGTCAACATGTGTTTGTGGACGCGGCCCTGTAATTGAGGCCCAGACTGAAACCCAAGCCCCCAGACTCCGATTCGGGTTCGGACTCTGGTTAAGCGTAATTGGAGTTGCGTGCCACGGGTTGAAAAGAAGGTGAGCACAAACACACGAGCCAGGCACGAAGGCTGAGAGGCCGACAGAGGGATATGTGCCCAAAAATGGTGTTGATGTCGATGCCGATGATACAAGCCAAGAAAAACACAGATCGCAGATCGAAACTGAAACTGACCATGGGTAATAAGTTTTGCAATTGAACCATCATCAATCCCTAAATTGGCATGTAGACTAATGGACCATTACTAATACACCAATTTGTAATTATATTTATGATGAGGTAATATTAATATTTAATATCTCTGTGATTAGGTAGGCCCTTAATAAAACATATCTTAAACGGAAGTGCAATATTGTATACCAAATTAAAAAAATACATATATCTTTAAGTTATATTTGCTGCTATTTTTCGACTGGCACCCCAAACTGCTGACAAGGTCAGAAATCGAATCCTATTCAGGTTATTGTACTATAACTTACCTTGCTCAACTTTTCGCCCTCGTGCCTCGGGAGCAGTGATCGCAGGTTCTGGAAGCCGGCATTGATACTCTGCATGCGCCGCCGCTCGTTGCTGTTGGCGATCTCCCGTCTCATCCGCTTCTCGCTGTCAACCATGGGCTTGCCCGAGGTGTCTCCATCGCTCAGTGCACCTCCTCCCCCGCCTCCTCCGCCCTTCGAGGTGTTGGTACCGCTCATACTGGACTGGCGACGCTGCGAGCTGGAAATCTGATGGCTCGACCCTGTGGTGTACTCGATGTGATACGTGTTTTCGCCTCCGGAATCCTCCAGCTGTAATCTGCAACACGAAACAAACAGTAAGGATTTAGTCAGAATTTATAAATAATGAGTCAGTCAGTATGGTAAGCATAGCAATACAGTAAAGACGATTCATAGTAAACAAATGTATGCATCATATGTATGAAGAAAAACAAATTCTTTATAATTATTTTAATTTTTCTCATTCCTATACCTAATGTTTGAAATAAATGCAATTTTTGCTAGAAAAGTAAATCCCTTAGGTATAATTTCTTCGCTGTTCGCTGAAGCATTATCTACTGTACTATTATTATACATGGCGTTGGCTTATCGCCCGCCCATACATAAAACCAATTAACTTTTACATTTATACAATCCACGAACACTCACACATGCACAGCTCGCTCACAAAAGCGCTGAAAAATTCATTCATTCATAAATTTACAATTCCATTCAATTCAATTTTAGTTTAACCCGCCGACGCTACAAAGCAACAACAACAACAGAGAGCCCACACACACACATTTACAGCTCCGTGTCACGTTAGCAGCATCAGACGGAAACATATAGTTGAGGTTAACTAATTGAATACCCTACCCTAACCTTGCCCAATAATATGTGGAGTGAAAAAATCAAGGTAATTAGGTTCAATACAAATATTGCAGATAACTTTATTTAATAAGTATTATTTAAATATGCTTTTTATTTGAAAACGATTAAAAAGTTCAGAGAATGTTTTTTACTTTCACCAGAGCTTTCTGTCCTTGCTGATACTCTCCATAGTTTTGTTAGGGTATCAACTACTGCACTGCACATGGCTTCAGCAACATGTAAGAGAGCGGTGAGAGGAGAGCGGAGAGAGAGAGAGAGTGTGTTGGCTCAGCACAGCTGTCAATAGTATGGGCATTCCTCGACGCTCTTTGTTATTGTTGCCACCATCGCCGGTCGCCGTGATTGTTGTTTTGCCTCTTTGTTTTCTGTTTTGTCGGTTCGATTTGGCTCGTTTCGTTAGGTTCGGTTCGTTTTGGTTTGGTTTGGTGTGGATCTTTCAATTCTACATGGGCTCTGCGACTCGAGACTGTTCCTCTTGTCTGGGTCCGGGGTCTTAAACTATGCTGGCTGCAGCATAAACTATCGGCTCGATGCCGATGCCGCGAGCTCTCAAGAATTCCAAACCGGTTTTACCCCACAACAAACAAACACGTTTTCCACAGTCGCCCAACTGCTGCGCTGTTGCTGCAGGCTAATGAAAACAATTTTCACAATGGTATGCTCACCAGCAAGAACAACAATAACAACAATAACAATAATGTGTGGCAGAGAGGTTGGCTGTTGTGGAAGAAAAGTTGCAGCACTGCATTCCATGCACAAACAACGAGAACAACGCTACACCGAGATGATGCTACAGCATAGAAGATACAGTCAAACTTCTCTAACGCGAAGGTTAGAGTAAATCGAATAATCTCAGACTTCTTTCTTGCCTAAACAATATAATTCTAGATCGGAAATTCCATCAAAATTTACATTTTGAAAGTCAACAGTCAGACAGGTCATGAAAACCCCATTTGCATATTGAAATGTATCTTGAACTTGATATTGAATGAATTTTTAGAATTTATATAGATATTTTTTAGAAAATCTGATTACACGTAATTTTCATAAAAATACTGAGTGGATTTGGTTAAAATATATGTAAATAATTATATTTTCTACCCAATTTGATTGGAGTTTTTGCATTAGTTCGACTTATAGAAGTTAGACTGTATTAGAGACACCGTCTCTCTAGCTTGGTTTATTTTTAGCTTCATCCAAAGGTCGTTCTTCTCCGGCTGCATTTTTGCGGCAAGTCCGTGAAAGAGACGGGTAGGCAGCTGGAGACAGAGAGAGAGAGAGAGAGGAGATGCCAGTGAAGTTGGTCAACAGCAGCCAGCAGGCGGATGTTGTGGCATCAGCATCAGCAAAAGGCCAAAGGAATGTGGCTCGGATCTCGGCGCTTGCCTGCTTTTTGGCATCTCGTTTGTTTTTGTTTGCACAATAAAAGCCGAAAATGCTCAAAGAAAAGCACGCTGGGAATGTTGCATGCCGCATGTGGTAGCAACACATAATGTTTATTTTGCCTGCTTCCTCCTCGTGGTGTGAAACATATAGTCGGGATACTTTATGAGGGCAGTATTTATATTACAGTAGAAAACTATTAAAAAGGAATCTATCTCCATTGATTAATAAAATAGTTCCATCGAGAGAAATCTATATTCATATATTTAAATGAAATTTCTTGATCCTTTAAAGTTCCGAATGAATATCATTTGTTTTCTATCCCCCAAAGCTAAATATATCATTGGAACTTCTTGAACAGCCGCTTTTCGAGGTGTTTCCATAAATCTATTTAAGAACCGTTCATTCTTTGTTCCCCATTTGATTTCTGAGGCATTGCAACAGCTGTTTACCCAAAACCAATTTAATAATAGACGCTGCAGTGCGATTTGTGTTTTCAATTGAAATTAAGATGCATCGCCACGCATTTTTCGCTTTCCACTTGGCACTTGGCGAGGTGCACAAAGCAGCAACAAAAGCAGCAGCAACAACAACAGCAACAACGACAACTACAACTACAACAGTGAAACATATGACAGACGACAGCTGGTGTTGTGTTGAGCTTAATTTTCTCTGCCTGGGCCCCTGCTGACGACGCTGCTGCAGCGCTGCTGCTTTTGCCAGAGTTCAATGTAGTTCATTGGCCACTTTTCGCCAACAAACACACACACACAACACACACAGATGCAGACGCAGCTACTACACATAGAGAAATACATACGGATAGGTACGAACGATAAACAGACAGAGAGACAAAGCCGAAGTCACGAGTGCCATCGAGAGTTTCTCCCACCTTCCGCACCCCACATACCAACCAACCACCTCCCCCGCTCCTCCTGCCCCCCCCCCCTCGCCCTAGCTTTCAGCTGGTGTTGCACTTTGCACATAAATTGTACATACGTTTATTGGGTCACTGCTTACGTCATCATTTCACTGGAAATCCGTTGTATTCGCTTCAGTTGCAGGTGAAGTGAAAACGGAGAAGGGGGGGCCGGCCGAAGAAAAGATAAAGGGGCGGAGGAGGGCAGCGCAGAGGCGGAGCGGCATATTCAATTCATAAAGATAAACATGCAATTATATAACCGGCAAAGTAAACAAAGCAGGCACACACAAAGGTACCGAAAAAGACGCCGCATTCTAACGATTACCAACAATTTGCCCCCCGCTTATCAGACTTGCAACACACGCTGCGAAAGGAAAATTCTCGGCTTCCCCTTGCCTTTCTCAAGCAGCGGTGTGCAAACAAAGTTTGGCAGAGCAATCGAGAAAGGTAAAGGAAGAATGCTTTTCATTCTGGAAAAGCGAGCGAAACGAAAAATTACAAGCATGCCAGAGGTTTCTGTGTTCACAACAACAACAGAAATTTAAGTGGGTCAATAAATCATGAGATGCAAGGGGGTTTTTGCTATGCTAAACCTTTACCAAATAAATATTACATATGATTATAATTGATTTTAAATTATAGAAAAGGTGGAATGTATAGAAAGCATCAAATAAATAAATAATAGATATAGGGAATATTTAAGTATTTGGACCGAAAATAAAAGAATTTGGAAAAATTCATCCCCAATAGCATTTCCAACCCGAAGCTTCGTTTTAGCCATAAGACCCTTCAATAAATAATCCTTTGTAAATACAATTATTTATGACCAGTCACGTATGCTCTAAAATGAAAAGGGGGAAGCCCCCCCATTTTAGCAAACCTAGTGTGGGAAACTTACGACACAGACTGTGAATGCGAGTGAAAAAATGAAATGCAACGCAATAAAATTTAGCACTTGCGTAATTGTGCAACAAAGTAAAGGCGCATAAACTAATGAACAAATTAGAATCCCCTTCCACCGCGTAAATATCAGCACATCTCTCACTTTACAGTTGTGCCTGCCAGTTGGCGCCACAATTGCAATAAAAATATAAACAAAAGTACGTTGCGAAGCAAACGGAAATTATATAAGGCCAAGTACGCAATGAGGTTGCAAGGGGGAGGGGGCGGGGGAGCGATGTGGCAGAAAACACATAGAGAAAATTTCAAAAGAAATAACTATGCTTTTTTACAATATAAGTTTTGCATTTGCAAATTTGTTTTAAACGGATTAAAATACTATTCTTAGTTTGTAAAACAAGATCTCAAACCATATACTCGTATAATAAACAAAACAAAATATTATATGGTTTTCAAAAAGGCAACTTAATACGGCAAGTTAAGGCAGTGCGAAAAGTGAAAAGGTTAGAAGAATTGGATACCATAGTAGAGTGTAGTAGTCGTAGTACTAGTTATCGTAGGCTCTTCGGCTTTTGCCATGCCCCAAAAACTGTTGTACACAAAAATCATGTGTTTTTCATAAACAAGCCGAACGCCCTCTCTCTTTCTCTCTCTCTCGCTAGCTCTTTCTCTCTCTCCCGCAGGTTGCCAATAAATGCCGCATGCAAAGCAAAAGAAAATCACAAAAAAAAAACAGAGCTGGGAAGTGAAACGAAAACAAAACGAGACGAAGCGATGCGAAACGATTTGGCATGTGAAACACACACAGAGCCATCGCCCAAAAATTTGCGCAGCAGATTTTCAGCCATGTGTTGGTGTTTCGTTTCAGTTTGTTTCGCGTCGTTTTGCTTGCTTTTATTTTTCGCAAATCCGCTGGCAGGCAGCGGTAGCGGCAGCGGGTTTTTGGCTTTAGCTTTCGGCATGTGTGTGTGTATGTGTTTTTCAATGAAACGTGTGTAGTAGTGAAAAGCATTCAAAGTGTGTGGCGGCATCTGTACTTTTGCAAGTCGCGAGAGCCGCACAGCTCCCACTCTCCTACTCTCCGACTATCCCTCTCTCAGCGGGCGCAACAAGCTTTTGAGTGCAACTCAAATGCGCTCTCCATCTCTCGCTCGCGCCAATGGAGTACGTACTTGGCTCAACTGGGGAGCGGCTCTTATAAAACTGCAGGCGAGAGAGCGAGAAGGAGAGCGAGTTGTGGATGCTAAGACACAAACTTCCAAGCGTGGCAGCTGACGCTCTCTCTCTCTATCTCGCTCCGTCGTTGCTCCTCTTTTCCAGTCGAGTGGGGTAAAAACGGAAATGACGCCACACAGCAACAACAGCCTCAACACATGGCGGCTTCGGCTTCGCGTAGTATTCGCAAATTGGCAATGTGCAACGTGTGGAGACTTTTAGCCAAGGCACGCTCTTTTATTTTAGCACTACTACCAACAACAGCAACAACAACAGCGCCGAATCCAAGCGAACAGCAGCTGCTAAAACGCAGTTGTCCCATCGCACTGACAAGCCCCACACTGGCGGCAAAAATAACATGACCACCCCCCGATTTGGCTGTCTCTAACAGTTATAGCTGGCGGCATGTATTTTGATGTAATAAATTCCTACTCGAATTTAAACGTTTTCTTGCCGAAGGCGGTGTGGTATATTTTTTGCATCCCAACAACATTAAAAACAACGTTCAGTTAAAATATACATTCATTTTAGACGTTCGGTGTGAATGACTGCCGAAATATTTTTTACACCTTACCTCATAATTTTAATTTTTTTTATATTTTGATTTTGTAGTTGTAAATAATGTCATAATAATGATCAACAAATTAGAAATATAATAGAAAAATACAAAACGAATATAATTTTATTTAACAATTATTGAAGAAAGGCTTCTTACTTGATATTGTTTAAATAGCATTAACTATAAAATAAAAACAGTTTCAAAAAATCTGCTCTTGGTCTCATTTAATTTCGGGGAAATCCATGAGTAAAAAACCTGTAATATCGCAACAGTCACTACAATTGTAGCAGCAAAAAACATATGGGCGCAGCAGTCTGACGGATTTAATCAAAATTCCCGGTATAAAAGGCACAAACAAATAAAAGCCTTGAAAAGCCAGCTGAATGAGATTAGGGATTTTACTGAGTGTGTGGGTGTTCGCTCGTCTTGGGGTGGTGTGCGTAACCGAACATATGCTTGAGCGATAAGAAAAGGCGCCAGTGACGTGTGTGAAAAGCAACCATATGATTCCGATAAGCCGACAAAGAAAACTTTCACTGCGAAAAGCATCCTAAGAATGTATAAAGTTCTATTACAAATCATCAGTTAAATTCAAGATTTAATACTCATTCTAACTTAAAACGATGCAAAATCAAATACTTCAAAAGAAAGCAAATAGTTGGAAAATAGGAAACAATTTAAAACTGTACATTTCGCTTCTTGCTTCTTGGCTCTCCTCTCCTTTCCTTTCCTTTCCTCACACTTTTCTCAGGCAATTTCATTTTCTACATTTCTCACACTTGTTAGTGTTTGTGAAACGCTCAGGTAGAAAAAGTACGAGTGGAGAGGAGCCGAGCAACGCCGCGCCGCGTGTAAATAGTGCCAAAGCAACAAAGCAAAGCAAAACCAAAACCATCTGATGATACGCGAGTATACCGGTACAGCTGATTTCATTTCAACTATGAGCACAAAAAAAGGCGAACGTCAAAAATGTTGATTAGCCAACCTACGATAAGCGGAAAAGGAGGAGGTCTCGCGAGGGGGCGGGGGCACGGACGGCAGGCAAGGCTAGCGGGCAGTCGCGCAGCGCAGCTGTTTTTTTTTCCGCTATTCATTCGAACATGTGAGCTAGCGCAAATTGGCAGCTGAGCGAGAGAGAGAGAGCCGAAAATTTGGAGAGAGCAGAATCAACACGATCACCGGTCAGGCACATACAAAATTCATAGCAAAAGCAGCTGTAACAATTAAAGAAATTATGTGGGCGGAAAGGAAAATAAATAAAGTATCAGTACATAAACAGTTTGAGCTCTAGAGTAATATCTCATTAATATTTTAAAATATTTAACTATATTTGGATCTGCAATCATTATCAGCAGCGATTTAAGGGGATTCTACATATTATTAAATTTGTTAATTATGTAAAAAAGGTTTACTATTGTATTCTAGCATTATGCTCTACAACTTTCTAGCAGCTGTGCCTGCCCAATATTTTTGCCCTTAGTGTTTTGAGTCTGCCGACGACGCTGCTGACAAATTGACAAAACAGCCGTTTTACAATATGGACGTCCAAAGGCAGAGCGTGAAAACACAAAAAACAAAAACAATACGGGAAGCGGCAGAAAGAGAGCAAAAGGAAGAGGCGGCGGCGGCGGCACCGATGGGGAGAGAGAGAGAAATGAAGAAACACGAAAGACAAAAAGTAGCGTCACATTTATTCCAGCAACAAGAAACAGCATGGAAGTGGAATAGAGTGGAAATGGAATGGAATGCGACATCTGTGTGTTCCAGGCTATGTGTGTGTCTCTCTTACTAGTGGTGGTGTTTTTGTGCCGTATTTGTTTTGTCGGCAAAACGGCGGCAAAAAACACGGGAGAGAGAGAGAGAGGGGGAGAGAAAGGCGAGAAGAGAGCTCAGAGTAGTAAAAATAATCAATAATTTGCGTGATAAAAATGCAACCCAAGCTGTTGACTCTCGCCCGCTGTGGTTGTTATTGTTATTGTTGTTCCGGGACAGACATAAACAATTCGCAGCAGTAATTCAATACTGAAACTTACTGTATCTCCTCATCCAATTCCTCGGCGCTGTTGTATTCGGCGTGTTCTAGAATAACTTCCTCCGTTTTGATGGCAACCGGTACGGCGGACATGTTTTATCGTGTTTGTGTTTTGTTTGGCTATTATTGTGGCCAAATGTTGTCTGGACCACGTGCGTTTTGTTGTTGTTGCGGTGTGGCTTTGCTCCTTTCGCCGCTACACAAACATTGGCCAAAACTTATTTATAGCAACTTTTATTTAAAACACACACTGGCGCGCACAATTCGATCGCTGATGTGTCAGCTGGTCTCTGCTTTTCAGCTGCTTTTTGTATTTAGCGGCAAATTGTTTGCCCCTCTCACAAAACACTCTCGTACACACACACACGCACACACTCGCGCGCACTCGACACTCACGTACACTGCGGGCAGAGCGGCAGAGAGAGACACACGGCGCCGTAATAAATTTAGCGCGTCAGTTTTCACTATTCCCTGCTTCCTCAACTACTTTTTTATTTTTTTGCTTGACACTTTTCCTCGGTGATGTGTGTATTTCGCAGCTGTTTTTTATTTTGCCACTGCACTGACACTCACACACGCGCGGCTGATATATGTATATATGTATGTGTGCGATTTTCCGATCAAGAGGAGATACGTCCGTTCCGTTCGAGTGTTTTTTTGAGTTTGAATTTTTTTTCACGCTCTGGAGTGTGGCCGTTTTCCATACCGTGAAAATGTAAAGCACCACAAACGGCAATGGTATTTTGGTAAATTATTGTAAAGCCACACTGGCTAGTTAACAGGTTATGTTAACCGGTTCGGAACAGGAACTAGGTGCTGCCAGACTTTCAGAAGCCGGAAAGCCAGAGTTACCAGACCCTCAAAAGAGGTCAGCATTGCCAACTAGAGAAAATATGAAGGAACACAAGGAGGTGTCTGAAGTCTGGCTACTCGAACAAATAACTAACAGCCGGAATGTGACCGTTCGGCTTTACATTCGCTAGAATGTGGGTATATTTCCGCATCCCAACTGCGGTCACATTGCATAGCATTTTCATAATATTTGTACGAAAGCAGCGCAATTCCAATTTAAATTGACAAATTTGTGTGATTAAAAAGCAAATTGAAGCCGTATTAACCTAGCGAAAGACTTTCCACAGCAACCTAAGGCCGAAGAATGTAAAGATGCTAAAGTACATCAAAAGGCAAACGAGTGAGTGCAGCTATTTTCACCCAAACCAACATGCCATCACTTCCACCCTTCCCTCCCTTTGCCGTATTGTTTCTCTGCTGACACCAATTCCGCATAATTTGGTTTTCCAGGCCGACGTCGCAGCAGCCAAGATGCCACCTCTACCACCTGTGGCACACCCGATGGCGACGTGGATGTGACCGACGGAGTGACAGCTCAAAAGCGTCACTCGCTGCGCTCCACAACCAGTTTCTGTGATGAGGTGTTCCTCGAAGCGGAGGAGGACGGCCAGAGCGGGATAGGTGGCGGGGGAGGAGGAGGAGCCCCCTCCGATGGCATCAGTCTGTGCAGCAATGATGGTAATTATAATTCATACTATTGCCAATCACGTTCGCACCTCACAGACCTTTAAGTACATTCCCACGTTTGGAGATATTGAAATTTCTGGGATTTACCAATGAACGAAGCTCAGTGGTTGCAAAAATGTTTGCAAAGCTAATAAATAAATCATATATATTACAAACAAAGCCCAATCTAAGCAACAAATCTTCAAAAAGTTTCCACTTATTGTAGTTAAACGTTTTCATTGTCATCTGAGTAATGACATTAATTAAATATTATATATATAAATACTCAATAAATGTAATCCGAATTAGGAAGAGCTTTATTATATTCTTTCAAAATAAGATCTAAATTCAAGATGTTAATCATTTTTTTTTAAATTTAATTATTAAAATAATTTGATTATGTTAATATATATTATAATTACTATTGTTATGGAATGGTCTTTGATTATGTGATGTATATTTATTTTGAAATAATTCATTAATTTTTGTGCGCATTATTAATCATTATTTCTTTCCACAGACATTTTCACCTACAACTCGAGGCTTTCGATGAATTTGGCCACCATTGTCAGTGAGCCAAATTGCTTGAGTTACTTTGTGCAGTATCTGGATACCCGGCAGGCGCTGCCTTTGATTAAATTCTACCTGGACATTGAGAACTTTAAACGGGCGGCGCTCGTACAGGAGAAGGAAGAACCTCCCGAGGAGCCTCCCAAGAAGGCTGAGCAATCTTCACCGAGCAAAGATGACAACGATGTACCTGAACTAAAGACGCTATGCGATCTTTCCATGCGGAAGCCGCTCACGGACGACGAAAAGAGCCGGATTTACGCGGAGACCAACAAGCAAATCAATCGGCAGAAGTACGGATCGGGAACTGAACTTTCCCGGGCCAGCGTCAGCGATGCCATAGCCATCTACCAGAAGTATCTGATTATGAATGCCAGTCTCCAGGTGGAGCTGCCCATTGTCATTCTGGCGCACATTTCACTGCTCCTCTGCGGCAGGGATAGATCACAGCCGAGCAGTCCGATCCCCGCCAGCTGCTTCGACGAGGCCAGGGAATTTGTGCTGGAGCAACTGGAGCGGGATCATGTACAGGGATTCCTCCAGAGCGGATACTACTCCACCTACTGCCTGGAACTGGTGGAGGGTGGTTCTATCAACATCTACGATGTTCTTTACAGCGAACTGGCTTTGTTTTACTTTACCGAGTACCTGGAGCAGCAGCAGGAGCGCGAGTGCCTGGAATTCTGGATCACGGCGATCAATTTCCGAAAGACTTTCGCCTGCGAGGGCGATGAGGAGGATCGCAAGGCCGCCGAGAGCGATGCCATGATCATCTACGACAGATACTTCTCCCTGCAGTCGGAATGCCGGCTCTGGATGTCCCAGAAGCTGCGCCTGAGGGTGGAGCAGGCGATCTGTGCTCCTGGCGAGCAGTGGCAAGCTTTCGATTTAGCCCTCTTGGTCACCGCCAAGTATTTGGAGCAAAAGTACTTCGCCGACTTCCTAAAGTCCCACATCTTCGATAACTACATCAACGAACTGAAGGTCAAGAGGGGTGAGTAGAGCAAACCAAACTTTTTATAATTAATTGAATATTAATCGAATTATTTTCATTCCACAGATAACTCCTCTAACATCTCGAATCTCCAGCACAATCTGAGCCTGCGGAGGGCAGGGAAAACTAACAATGTCCACCAGCGTCACCGGAAGACGCTCTCCATGTCGGACTGCACGCACATTTCGCAGCACAACACACTGCTGGCTTCCATGGACCAGCTGCCGTCGAAGGCAACGATTAACCAGCAGCCTGGAAACCTGAACATCGATGCCAGGCAGCTGACAAATCCACAGCTCCTATGGCAACGTCCTGTGGGAGCCCTGAAATTCGGTTTTGTTAACTCACTGGGACGCTATGAGCGGGACTTCGAAGCCGTTGATGCAGTGGCCCTCAAATCCCAGCCCTGGTCGCTGAGCCTCAGCGGGAACAAAATCAAAAATGCGATGAGAAAGCTGGTGAACCTGCCCGAGGACAACGTGCAGGAGGAGATCGCCTGGCAGGTGGCCGAGATGATTGTCAGGGATGTGACGAGTGTCACGCTAAGTGGCAAAACTCCACCCCCAGCTTGAACTGCTTCTCAACCTATGAATTTATTTCTCACATTTTATTTATTTATATACTTTACGCTCAAATCCAAGGAAGAATCTCCGACATAGTGCACAAAACGAAGTCGCAACAGAAGCTCTCTACACTACTCTCTCTGAACCTATTTTATGTACAAAATACGTTGAACAAATTACACATCTTAACTTATTTACGTTAATTTTGTGGGCTTTTAAAGCCTTCAATTAACCGAACTATCGCTCGCTCATTTGTTATTTAAAGCAACAAAACACGAAACACAACTATAAAGTAGAAGTTATTCGCTTTCGAGTCTACTCCATTCCGTTTTTTATGAATAATCATTTGTAATATAGAATGTATATGAATATTTTTGCATACTGATGATAACTACAATGGAAAATTTATTGTTATTAATAAACTTTTTCTATAATCAAATGGGTGAATTCTTTGATGCCGGTTGAGAGTGAAAAGTGGGGGGAAAACTTTAATTTAATATTGAATTCGCATCTTAACAATTCTGAAATTCAATTACTTATAAAACTTATTAACCATATATATGTTATTTCACATGGCTACAAATTATATTAACTAGTGTTGATTGATTTCACCTGATCCTGATTCCTGATCAACTTAAATTAACAGTGTCTTAATTTTAATAATTATATATATCGAAAATCCATTTTTGTTTTTCAATAATGTTTAAATTCCGTCAACCGCTTTTTCCTCTATCCGAATCAAGTTTGGAAAATGCAAACTTCCAAATCGGAAATTAAACCTCATACGCATTTACACCTTTTACCAAACACCAAACCAAACACGAGAAATATTCACTTCCGCATTTCACTCTCTCCTTAACTTTATTGAAGCCAGAGATTTGGCCAACTCTTACTACTACCAGACTAATTCACTTCCTCCAGGGGGATATCCTTCGTCTCACTGAACCATCGCAGGATCCTCAACATGGTTTTGGCGGAGTAAAGGCAGAAGGGGTACTCATTGAAGCAGAGCTCCGTGGAGCCCCTTAAGGCCAAGCCACGACTAAAGGCACGCCCGATCTTCACGGGAGCCATCTCCAGCGATGACTCCAGGTAGTCCATGAGCAGCTCCGCCTCTGGAGCCTTCTCTTCGGCTCCGGACATCAACTGACAGATCAGCGACTGCAGGCACTCAAAGGGATCCCGCGAGAGGATGCGCTTCCAATCGATGGCGGGAGTGGGCCTCTGAAGGATTTCCGAACCTCCAGCTCCTCCTACTCTTTTCCCTCTTTCACTGCCTCCTCCAGAGTCCTGAGTTTTTCGCACCCAACCAAGATCGCGCTTTAAAATCGCCTCTCTTTTGCTCCGAAATAAATTCAGAGCGCCGCTGGCCTGTTGGATGGGTGCAAGGGCCATTTGGATGGGTTGGGCGGCCATTCCGGCCAGTTGGGTAATTCCCCGGATGGGTCGGATCTTTACCCAGTCCTGGGCGAGTAGGTGCATCATGTACATGGCTCCGAGGCCAGAGGCTACCAAAAGGATCACTCTGCAAGGGAGTTTTATATTTTATTAAAAATATATTTGGGAAGATCACATTTTATGTTTATTAAATTGCATTTAAAGTATCTGAATATAAATAATTGAACTCATTTAATTAAGAGGATTAGTTGTTTATTTAAATACAAAAATTTGGACAACCAACAATTATATGAGCCTGACTACACCTCCCCTTGACAGCTAATGGCGCTTTAACTCCACTTATCTCACCTGAAGCCCATCCTTTGGATTAAGTTGCTGTCCTGTCACGTCCGTCTAGCTTGGATGCCAGCCTTCAAATGGGCAATCTCCGCGAGTGGAGTCCGTGTTAAAGCCACCAATTGGATGCCAAAAATCGCTGCCAGCTCCAGCTCCACTTTGATCGCACCAAACAGCGATCTGCGAACCGCAATCCCCAGAAACCGGAACCCGCGTCTTTATCATCAAAACAAAGTCCATCCCACCACTTTCCGCCGCGGCAATGCGATGACATAATAGCCTCATCGAACCGAGTTGTCCAGGCAGCTCCTCCATCCGCTCCTCCTAACCGCCTCTTTCTGTTCGCCATCCATTTGTTTTCCCTTTCATTTGGAGCAAACGGGTTTTTCTCTATGTGAGTTTTCGCGATTTTCTTCGGGCAACAAGTTTTCCTTGACTTTGGCGGTGTCCAGTGGTTTGGTGGTCTGCTGATCCGGTAATTTGGTGGTTTCTTGTGGAGTTGATCATGACCATTGCGGTTGGTGGTTAGCGGCCATTGATCGCTGGTGAAAATTCGCATGAAACTTTTGCTCAGGAGCAGTGGGTCAGACGGGTGAAGATGTGGGTCTTTAAGGCTAAAGGTAATTCAGTTCATTTAAAAAGTCGTGTGTAATAATGATTTAGCGATATCGACTTTAAAGAAATGGTTGTATTTAAACCCATTAATTTGAAGGAAACAATTCGATATTGAAAAGTAAATAGTTTATTACAATTAGAAATTATAATAATGAACCCTTTTCCACCACATAATTTTCCCATCATTTTAGAGTAGTCAAAGATACTTTTAAAATACTTACATTTTGACAACAGCCTTCAATTTAAAAATAAAATAAAAATTAATTTGATAAATTCTTTCAGTTCTTACATATTTTGGAAAACTTAAATGTAACAAAACACATATTTTTATAGTTTTAAGAATTTTATTAAAAACGATTGGTTACTAGCATTCTTATGAAACCCAGGAAACCAATAACCCATTTTTTTTTATAAATTTTGGTTTTTAGTTTTTGTTAGTTGAATTTCGTACTTCATGTTTAGACTTGAACATTTATTTCAGAGACCGCTAGAATCTACTTAACAGATCGTGTTTAAGATCCTTCATAGACCCCACCCATTCACTCCCACACACCTTCGATAGGCCAAACTCCCATTTCCCCAAAACTCCCAACTCTTGCGACAACTTTTCCGCCCGAAAAGCAAATTCAAACAGGTGGAAAAGCTTTTTTCCAAGACTTCTATAAAAGCGGGAGCCGACCAACCAAGCGGATTCAGTTGATTTAGGGGAACGTCAGGTGCGGGATCGGACTCTGGACTGGATCAGCAGGAAGCTGTGGACTGCATTTCCAACTTCAAATCCAACCAACCATCTAGCAAAGATTGCGTAACCGGGAAAAGTGAAAGCAGCTGGAAACATGTTTTATGCTGTCATCTGGATATTTTGCGCCACTGTTTTGGCCATCCTGTTTGGAGGGGTGCGAAAACCGAAGAGGTTTCCGCCAGGACCCTGCTGGTATCCCGTAGTGGGAAGTGCCCTGCAGGTGTCCCAGTTGAGGTGTCGCCTGGGAATGTTCTGCAAGGTGATCGATGTGTTCGCCAAGCAGTATGTGAATCCTTATGGCTTCTTCGGCCTGAAGATCGGCAAGGACAAGGTGGTGATAGCCTACACCAACGATGCCATCAGCGAGATGATGACCAACGAGGATATTGATGGTAGACCAGATGGGATCTTCTATCGCCTGAGGACCTTCAACTCCAGGTTGGGAGTTCTTTTGACGGATGGTGAGATGTGGGTGGAGCAGCGCAGATTTATCCTGAGGCACCTGAAAAACTTTGGCTTTGCCAGGAGTGGCATGATGGATATTGTTCACAATGAAGCCAGCTGCCTGCTGCAGGATCTCAAGGATCAGGTCGAGAGGTCTGGGGGAGAGCAGGCCAGAATCGAGATGCACGATCTGACGAGTGTCTACGTTTTGAACACCCTTTGGTGCATGCTGAGTGGGAGGAGGTATGAGCCTGGATCGCCAGAGATCACGGAACTGCTGGAGGTGTTCTTCGAGCTCTTCAAGAACATCGATATGGTTGGTGCTCTGTTCAGTCACTTTCCCCTGCTACGCTTCATTGCTCCGGACTACTCCGGTTACAATGGCTTCGTGGAAAGCCATCGTCATTTGTACTCCTTTATGAGCAAGGAGATTGAGCTGCATCGCTTGACATACAAAAACTACGATGAGCCCCGGGACCTGATGGATTCGTATCTGCGCGCCCAGGAGGCGGGCAACGATCTGAAAGGCATGTTCAGTGATGAGAGCCTGCTGGCCATTTGCTTGGACATGTTTTTGGCCGGCTCGGAGACCACCAACAAGAGTCTGGGTTTCTGTTTTATGCATTTGGTTTTGCAGCCGGAAATTCAGGAGAAAGCCTTCCTGGAAATCAAAGAGATTGTGGGCTTGGAGAGAATACCAGAGTGGTCCCGGGATCGCACCAGGATGCCCTATTGCGAGGCCATCACCTTGGAGGCGGTGAGGATGTTCATGCTCCACACTTTCGGCATTCCACATCGAGCTGTGTGCGATACGCGCCTGTCTGGTTACGATATACCCAAGGACACCATGGTGATAGCTTGCTTCCGAGGAATGCTCATCAACCCGGTGGACTTCCCCGAACCGGAGGCCTTCAACCCGGAGAGGTTCCTCTTCGATGGTCAACTTAAACTGCCGGAAGCCTTCAATCCCTTTGGGTTTGGACGCCATCGTTGCATGGGCGACTTGTTGGGTCGCCAAAATCTGTTTATGTTCACCACCACAGTGCTGCAGAACTTCAAACTGGTGTCCATTCCCGGCCAGATGCCGGAGGAAGAGCCTCTAGAGGGGGCCACAGCTGCCGTAAAGCCATATGACATTATGTTGGTAGCCAGAAGGTAGAATGGGACATATATTTAAATATCTTTGTGTAACATTTGATTTTATCTTTTCCTAGTTGATTAAGTTTGGTGGAGAGTTTTCTCAGAAAATGTTCCGGTCATCAAAACTTGCCTCATGTACTTTCGTTTTAATAAAATAACTATCAAGGATATAGGGTAAAAAATGACTTCGATTAGTCTTAGTACTCTATTTTAGGGTAAGGGTAACCAAAAAGAGGTTGCAACAATATCTGATAGGTCAGGCCAGTATATTCCCCCCATCTTGCATTGAACAAAATAAAAGAAACGTTTTGTATTACACAATTCATGTATACATTGTCTAATTAAACATTTAATTATCCATATCATTATAATTATTATTGTTCATTGTTGTTGTGGTTGATTTTAGTCTACAAAGTTGTCACTTAGTTCGGTTTCCCCCGCTTTTCAATTCAATTCAATACAATTCAAGTCAACTTCTCAGCGATGGTAACACAAAAGCACTTCTTGGCGTAAGCAAACTCAGCCGTAAATCGTACAAATCTATATATCAAGTATGTCGAATACAAAAGAATGAATGAATCGATGGATCAGCTTAGACAATATACAAAAAACTAGCGTACAAATAAGTATTGCCACACAATTGTTCAGTTACATAATGGATTCTAATGCGAATGGGTCTGGGGTCTGGGGACTGGGTTCCTCCTCTTTTGTTGTTATTTAAAGCTATTTGTTTATATGCATACGCTATTGTTAATGGAAAACAATTGTTGCTCCTTCGCCTCGTCAACTACGTATATAATTCTTTTAAAAATGTAAATTTCCGTTCTGTATGCGTATAAGATTTAATTTTGTGTATTTTGTTTCCTTTGATATTCTCACTCTTGAGCCTGCCGCTAGACACCGGGCTTGCATGATCTAGATGTGTATATAAATATATGCATATGTTCGTGTATATAATATATGTAAAAACTCTAACAATCGGTACACAAAAAGCAAGCCATCTCTTTGCCAAAAAACTTTCAACTTAGCCGCATTTCAAGCCCTTCTCTATATATAAAGTAATCCTGCATTTTGATTCGCGAAACTTAAGTAGCTGCACCCCTTTGAATATGGGATAACGTGTGATATATATATTGTAATATATATATGTATAATGGGATCTGCTGCATTAGCTGATTACTGATTTATATGTTGTTGCACATAACATTCTTGGTCCGTAATTCCCAACGCGCGAGAGGAAGAGTATGATTATTAATTACACTTACATTGAGTCGTGTTCGGTTGGTTAAGATTAGAGGTTGTGACGAGTGAAATAAATAAAAACGAGTGGGTAGGTTAGGGTCGATTTGAGGTGATGTAGAGTGAACTTTGGACATTATTAGTCACTTTCCTATGGAAACAGTAGGTCTACCATTAAAGCGTACCTATCATTTCACAGTGAATTGGTAAAACTCTATAAGGGATTACAAATTTCGTACAAAATGTATTGTCAAACATATTCTTTCTTTTTTCTCATACAAGAAATTGAGTTATTTTTCTGATTTCCATTGCAAAATGACTCCACTTTGTCCATCGATTCTCTTTCGGATAAATCGACCCTGGAGCATCGTGTATAGGGCTAGGATATGTTCAGTTCAAAGATTTAGACACTAACGGGCGACTAGTAAGCATTCGAAATTTGTGCAACATCAAACTCTAGGAAATTGACAAAGATTGCATGATCAGTTTGCTCCTCTTCCTCGCTACACACATTGACTAAAAACTAATGAAATTCCCTAAAAAACGTTGCAGCAGTTTTTCCGACTCTGAATCTGTTTCTGATCTGTTTCTCTGTTCTGTGCGGAGTGTCCCCGATCCCTCAATGTCTCCGGGGTCCGAAGGTGGGCAGCTGAGTGGCGCAACAGCAGGCCACGATGTACAGTATGCCAAAGTAGAAGTTCAGCTTGGCTGTCTGCCGGGGCACCAGGTGCATCGTCTGGTCGTTGCGGAATCGCTTCTCGATCTGGAAGGCTTGGGGCAGGGTCACCAGCGGCAACAGGAACCACAGGGAGTACTTCAGTCCGAAGATAAAGAACAGCGAGTAAGGCGCGAACAGCAGCATGGCATACAAAACGTGTGAGGCAGTGCGTCCTATCAAAATCGCCAGTGTCACGATCCCAGCTCGCCGATCGTTGTCCGCATCTCGGGTGTTATTGCTATGCAGTATCGCCTCCGTGTTGAGCGCCAAGGGTATGGCATAGCCCATCGTCGTCCAGTCCACGTGTCCCGTTTGCGACATGAAAGCAAAGAGCACTGAGATGGGGCCAAAGAGCACCAGGATCACTAGATCGCCCAGGGCAATGTACTTGAAACCAATGCCTCCCGTGTAAAGGAAGCTCGAGGACAGTCCCCCAAAGTAGATCAGCGCCAGATGCTCCATTTTCGCCGGACTAATCACCGCCAGCAGGACGAATCCACCGCAGCCAGCCATGTAGAGAATGGCACCCAGAGAAACCACCTGGAAGGCAATTAAAATCATATGTAAAAAAAATCGAGAATCTTCAAATATATCCTTTAAATATATATATTTTCGATATTTTAGTTTTACTTTATGTACTTTTGTTAAGATATTTAATCAGTCAACCGCAGAATATTTTGTGACCTTCTGTTTAATTAGTAAGATGATAATTGCAAATAGAATTAAAAATTCAAAGCATCAGACACCTTAAAATGATTTTACGATCCGAACACGATTTCCTAATCGAATCAGAAGCTGAAAGACTTTATTGAGGAATATCTACGAGTATGTGGGATTTTTTTCTCTAGAATTTTAATTGCGTTTTTAAGTTGGATATTGGTCACCGCAATGCAGTAAATAAGTAATTAAATGTCGGGGTAGTTTAATATCCAATCAAAAATTATATACTTTTTAGTTGGTAATGTATTGCCACAATACAAAGTAAATATGAAAAGTTTCGGAATTTTTGAAATTGGCGAAACAGAAGTATATAGTATATTCAATTGTTGAGGTACTTGGCTAGGCAATCTGAACAATTGTATACATACCAAACTTTTCAAGGGTATGCATTTTCTTTTTTGAAAACAATTCCAATATTCCCTAGCTCATGGAATGCCGATTAATGTAGCACCCATTAATACCGCTCATTCGGAGAATCGCTTACCTCATCCTTGGTGAGAATGTGATCCACCAACGTGCGGTCGTCGGCCTTCTGCTTGTCGATGCCCTTGATGAAGTCGAAGTAGGTGTTCACTACGTTGCCGGCGCAGTGGACCGTGACCACGGTGAAGGCGGTGAGGAAGAAGGTGGCCAGCGAGAACTCCGCCGCCCACTGGGAGCGGTAGGCCAGCGCCGATCCCAGGAGCGTCGGCACCAGGCTGGCGGACAGCGACCAGGGACGCAGGGCTAGGAGATAGGTTTTCAGTTTCATAAATGTCCCGGATGTGGGGTGTCCTTTTGTATCCATTGCAAAACCTGCAGCTTCAGCTCCAGTTCCAGCACTACCCCTTCCATTTCCTTTCTCCCTCGCCGTTCCTCCTCCTTCATCCTTGGTGGCTGCTGCTCCGGCCCTGGCTTTCCCGTTTGTCGTGGGACTCCCGTTGGGCAACAGCTGGGAATGGAAGGTGTCCGTCTCCGCCTCTTTCGTTGCTGCCATTGCAAGCTGCACGGGATGACTGGCACAGGCTCTCGGGTCCAACCGAATCCCCACCTTTTCGCTTGTGTTTGACCTTGGTCGCCGGTCTAGCGAATTGTTTACAAAAGGTTAAATATTAAATAGTGTTTTTCGGATGCCGGCACATGCGCTGCGCTGCTGCTGCGCTGCCTGCGTTGCTGTCGCTCTGCTTCTTGCTCGGCCACCTTCGCCTCCTAAGCGCCCTCCTTCTGCTCTTTGCCTCCACCTCCACCTCCTCTTTCGGTGGCCAGGTGCTGGTGAGTGATGTGTGTGTGTGCGTGTGTTTTCAATAATCGCTAATATTGTATACACAGCATCTTGGGGGGTGCCGGGATAGATGGAGGGGGCGATGGCGGGGTGCGCTTCTTTGCGGGCCTGAAATCCACGAAATTTCACCCGACGAACTCCTCAGTTTCTCTCGCTCTCGTCACGCGCTCTCCTCTCGCTCTCTCTTTTGGTGCTTTCCCGGATCGCGGATCACGTATCGATGCCCGGCGCCTGCTTTGATTGATTGATTCCGCCGTAATGGAATTTCTCTGCGCTTTTCCTCTATTTATTTTAATCAAACAAATCAACTGTCACGTCAGCGCTAATCGAAATAAGGTCACACCTTTTCTTAAGTAGCCAATATTGCGAGTCCCGCAGCCCTCGATTTGTGGTACAGTGTGACCTCCACAGCATGTACTGAAATTAATTTCTTAATCGGCTAGAAGATTTAGTATGTCATGTATTCTATAATTATCAAAGTCGATAGCTTAAATCTAAGCATGTTTCTAAGATATTAACTTTGGATTCAAATAACACTAAAAAAAAAACCGTTAGTGCGAGTTATAGAAAAGCAATCTTTAAAAGCTTTACGTTATCATCTGAATTATCGATAACGATAATAACATTCTTCTGATTGCTTGTTGCAGCCCTGGTTGCCAACAGCTGTTTAATTGAAAACCAAACAAAAGTTTATTTTCTTAAATTGTTACAACAAATGGACTATAACATACATAAAATATGTCGCGTTTGCTTGGAGGAGGGCACCCCGGGACCTTTGACATCCATTTACAGCACAGACTTTGCCATGATGCCCTCTGTGATGCTGATGCAGTGTGCAAAGATAAGAGTAAGTTTTAAAAACAATAACAATTACAGTTATTAATTTGCAAACCCTTTTAGCTTTACAAAACTGATGGATTGCCTTCAGTCATTTGTAACAACTGCATTTATCGATTGGGAGTGGCTTTCCACTTTAAGCAGGAGTGCGAAAACAGTGATCTTCGACTGCGTCAATACCTGGGTATCCTCGAGTCCTGGCGCCAGGATGCGGCCACAAACACAGACTTTGTGGAGAAGGCATCGATTCCCCAGCGTGACAGCGACGAGGAAGAGCCGGTGGACACCAAAGTCGGCAAGCGACGATCCCGCTACCAGAGAAAACCACCAGAGGAGCACAAGAAAAGGGGTCCAAAACCGGTGCCCAAATTGCCACACACCTGCTACGAGTGCCATAAGAGCTTCAAATGCATCGCTCAACTCACCCAGCACATAAGAACCCACACGGGGGAGAAACCTTATCAATGCAGCTATTGCATCCAGAGATTTGCCCAGAAGTACAACCTGAAGGTCCACGAAAGAACCCACACGGGGGACAAGCCCTTTCAATGTGAAATCTGCTCCAAACAGTTCTCAGCCTTAGGGAATTTCCAAGCGCATCAAAAAATCCATTTGGGAGTGAGGGATCAGATATGCTCACTGTGTCAAAAAGGTTTCTATACGGCCGGGGACCTCTCTAAGCACATGCTCACCCATACTGGCATCAAAAACCACCATTGTGATGTCTGTGGCAAAGCCTTCAGTAGGAGAAGAGACATGCGCTCCCACAAACTAAAACTGCACCCCCTAGAATCCAGTACAAATCATGATATAGTGGACGATGATGACGACGAGGCCATAGACACTGACCCCGTGGGACTGGACACCTTGGATCACGCTCACTTCAAATGCCCGGACTGCGACAAGGCCTTTGATACGGCGGATAGTCTAAGTCTGCACTTTCGTACACATGCAGTTAACAATAACTTGCTAAATCTTCCGCTGCCACCTGGTCCTCCAATGACGCATCACTACCATCATCATCATCCCGCTGGAACGGGTCCAACGACAGCTGCCATGCATCATCATGATGCACTGCATCACCTGGGCCCGCCGAACCCCGCCACCCAAATGGGTATGGCCGCAATGGCCCACATGCTTGCACCTCCACCTCCTCCACCGCCGACGCCCAGCGAAGGACGCTACTCGATGCTGCACCACACAGCGGCCCAGAGATTGCATTACTAAAGTATTAAGAATTCATAAAACTTTGGCTCGAAATAGGATTGTTTTAAGCTTACTGCTTAAATTGAATACGCCTTAAAATTTAATACAGATGGCCCAGACTAATAAACATTTAATCTATATTATTGAACACTTTTATTTATAGTTTATATAAAATGGAATATTTTTGTCATGTTTGCTTTAATATCTTTACAATAAATACATGTAGAAATTTGGCAAGCACAGCTTCTATTAAGATCATTGCTTAAATGCAAAAAACTAAAATCACTAAAAACTCTTCCGCACACTATTACCGCATGCATCGTTTATATAAAATTGTCATTATCGTGTATAAACTTATCTTGATTTGTGTTGATGTGTGTAAAAATTGTCGTATCTCAATATTGGTTTGTTTGGTATTGGTATGCATCGTTGGTATCGGCTTGATCCAGTTTGAATATGTCTATAAAAAGCTCAAAAATCTATCCAAGAGTTATGTTAAAATATTGCTTTGAACAACGGTTCGGAGTGTTTGATCCCATTCGATCTCTACTTGAGCTTGGCCCGCAGCCACTCCTCGGTTAGCTCGTCCAGCTCGCGTATCTCGTAGACGCGTGTGAGATCAACCTCGCGCTGCAAGGCGCTTTTTGTGCAGGCATACATCATCTGCAGTTCAATCTGGATTTGGGGATATTATTTATATACATTTTTTTTAGAAGAGATTCCGCTGAAACTCACCTGACTGTCCCTCGGCGTGTAAAAGATAAAACACATTGGGTAGGACACGCGCTGATCGTCATGCACCATTTTGTACGTGTAGATCACATAGCGGGGCTGGTGTCCTGGCAGAGTATCCTGCAGCTCGTCCACTGAGATGTCGTCAATGAACTCATCCAGCACCACAGACTGCTTCTCCCGGTCGACTTTCACTAAAAGGGTAACAATGGTGTTGATAAATTCTATCCCTGCTTGCTAATACAAAAGTCTAAAAATTCGATCTGCTTTTTTTTCTTCCTGAAAACTGATCAAAATATTTGTTTTAATTAAAAGGTATAATATATAATTAAAGTATATTTTAACTGTGATTCTAAAGAATCAATTTAGCATCTTTAAAAAAGTTGTATGTATATATTATTGTTTTGAATTATTATAATTGATAATATTCTTCTATTTGATTTCAAATTTGTAATTTGTCAACAAAAATTATTGTAAATTTAAATTATATCCAAGATTTTATAAAAATCGTGTTAAGTGTTAGTTTAGTTTGAAATGTTTCTGTGGACCAAATCTCAACTTCTAATGTTTTGACCGCAGGTGTATCCCTCTGAGGTCATGGCTTCCGTATCCATGGTAATCGGCACTTACATATCAAAGCCGCGTTGTTTTTGCTCTTGCTGAAGCGGAACTTCTTCAGCTCCTCCAGTACTTCGTCGCTAATGTCGCATATTTTGTTATCACCCTGAAAGAAAGCGATATTAATTGATAAATGCACAAAAACCACACGACTTATCAGCAATCACTCATCAGAGAAAGATTCAGAAACACAAACCAAAACACACGCCCACACACAGACCAGGCCATTAGTCATGTTTTCATTTAGCTAATTAACTTCCTCTTCGATTTAGACCGCTTACCATGATTACAGTTAAATGGAAATGTTGGGAATTTAGGCCTGCGGATTCTTTGGCAGTTGTCGTTGGGGATTAAATGTAACGTTTTATTTGAATACTTTCGGCCCAAGGTTTTTGTTGTTTCTCCTGGAAATGTTTATCCCTCCTGCAGTGCGACCAAACGCTGAACGACAAAAAATATTTGTTTTTTTTTGGACGGCACTAAATATCGATTTCGATTAATTAATATCGATAATTGAACTAAAATTTTTGTAACTAGGGCTGGCAGAAAGAACCGTTGCTTAAGGTCAAGCGTTTCGACGCCAAGGTTTTGGTAAAATAATTTTCAATTTTTTTTCTCTACCCGCGGTAGGCATTAAGTGCTCCGTAGGGTATCCAAAATGTCGCCTGCCAACTTAGACGTGGCTCTATATGAGGGCGACTCATTGAAGCCCTGCTGGAAATTGGGCGGACTTTATTCCCGGGCAACAGGTTGCAGCCAACCTGATCGAAATGAGATCGCCTCAGTGGATATAGTATCCTGCTGGTAAGTAAATTTGTTTTGTTTACAAATTAATACAAAATATTTCACTCATTTGTGGAACTTATAGCAAGCAAATAACAGAGTTATTAGAGGAAAACAATGCCCGAAGAGGTGAGTCAAGATCCTTGGCCAACAGAAGCAGGCGCAATGTTAACTTTAACGGCATCGCCCGACTGGCGTTTGGAGTCACAGATATATACCGGCGTCAGGTGGACATGCTCTTTGGTAAGTTATTTGGGATGTGGTATGTATTAATTTATTAATAACTCAATTAATCCAGATGACACCAAAAAATTGCTGGACAAAATAAATCGGACCAACTTGATGTTGGACTTCACCACGACTGAATCACCTGTGTCCAAGCATTCGGAAATGCGAGTTTGCCGCAAGCGGAAGCACGTGATCACCAAAAGATCTAAGGTGACTGCCATCAAGCGTCCTCGATTGCAGGAACCACAGTTACTGGGTCATTCTGCCCAGGAGTTCTACATCAATATGCTCTCTGAATGTCAGGTGTGGCAGAAAGAAAGCACAGAGTTGGTTGTGCAAGAGTTTCAGGAGGTAGGTCTAAAAAAAGGAATTACAGAAAAAGAACGTAAATAATCCTAAGCTTCTCTTTTCAGTCCATTGAACTACCTCGAATGTGCACACAAGCTAGCTCATATCACGCTATTACCATCACCGAAGAAATTCAAATCCATGAGGAACAGTCATTTATAAATCCTTTCGAAGGCTTTGGCGAAGTCAATGAAGCTGATTTGAGCTTCTTTGAAGAACTATATCCAAAAAACAAACAAAGAGATTCATTTTCACAGAAACAACAATCAATATGCCTTAATGATACAACTGACATTTTACATCCCGAAATGTCCAGATTGGATAGCAATTTAAATGTTTTGGATATTTCCAATGCTGACAGTGCCGTTTATCCCAACATTTTACCACCTAAAATGCCCAGATTGGATATAAATACTGTTGACTTGGGTAGCTCTCATGCTGACAATGCTATTATGACCACCATCTATCCCATTAACATTGAACCAGCTAAAAAACCTTTTTTGATTCCCGAACCGTCGCTCACGACATTTTTGGACACGCAATTTTCCTCGGAAATAATATTCAGCAAACCCAAAAGAGTGCGTAAGAGAAAGTTAAGTATAGACAAGTGCATCAAATATTCTCGAGATACACTGATAAAGCATAGGGAACAATATATGAAAGAACATATAGCAAGGGAAGTTATCATACAAATTCCCACAAAACAAATAAGATCTCCGAATGAACTTTTATCGAACCTCGGAAGAAAGTAAGGAAAGATAGTATTTTGATTTTTTTGTTACTAATATGATGTCCTTTTCAGATCAGTATTTTCAGATATCATTAAAAATCCGATTGTCTTTGATTTAAGCAAAGAGAAAATGGATAACGAACGTGAGAAAACTTTAAGAACGATATTTGGATCGGATTTTTCTGACAATCTAGCCACGCAGATTTTGGGACAAGATCTACCACAGCTAGCATTAACTGATTCACCAGAAAATGTAACTCCCCCATCGGCAGTTGATATGGTGGATTCTATACCGACTTTGCTCCAGCCTCTTATTGGTAACGAAGAGAACAATAATATTACTTTGTTCAAACCTATGACCGAATATGGCAATGATTATAGTGAGTTGAAACATTGATAATTTTAGTTATATCTATTCAAATTAAATAACTTCAACTCAGATGCTCATGCGTTAATGATGGATTTACTGACCATTTTTCGCAATAATCCCGATATTCAAGGAATCGATGCCAAAGAATTTATAAAATCTTTTCATGATCGAATCAAGGCTTCTTTAGCCTTCAGTCATATGTTGTGTAAGTAGTTAATACATACGCTGAACAATAATCATATAGCTTACACTTTCAGATCTTGTCCGTGACCAGTTCATAAAGATCTCAAAGAAACCAAACTCCCTTGAAGTAGATCAAATAACTCTCGGTGAGGAGTCCATCAAGCTTATTGAAAACCTTACGCTGAATGAGAGTTTTTAAAACTTTTTAAAAAGTCTGGCGACTATAAGTCATCGAAAATTTGTTAACTTATTGGTGCAGGATCCCTATGACGTCCTTTTGTTCAAATCGTCGTACATTGTTAGTTTTCGTTGTAACTATAACGTTTTACAAATATGTTTAAAAATCAGCTATTACTGATAATGTTATAAACAGTATAGCCTTAACACATGTTCCCATGTTCATCAAATCGCATTAAGGTTCGAACGAAGTAATCCAAATAACTCCGGACAAGAAGTTCAAAAGATCGATTAAAATTCAATGCTGAATAAGATCTTCGAAAAGCTTTTTAAAAAGCTATTGTGTACTTGTTAATAAGTATCCCTATCATATATATTCACTGTACCCAACGTCTTAAGAATAATGTTATTTCATTTGTTACTATTACGTTATCATTTCTATAATTCATTAACATTTGGGTAATTCTCTAAACCGTATTTGTTGTCTTTGTTACAAAATCTCAATCTCTCTCTGTGACAACACAAAAAATAAACAAATTACAAAACAAGAGGAATACAAGTTGTTGGCACACTTGTTGGTCTAAATGCCGATCTGCTGAGCCAGGCCCGAGTAAATGTGCAGCGTCCAGAATCCGATGACGGCAGCCACCAGCGCCTTCACAGCCACCGTCAGCCAGGGTCCGATGGCCAGGATGTGGATCATGCCTTCCAGCCACACGCCCTTAAATACAGTCACGGCCAGCAGCAGACTGACCAGCGGCTTCAGCGCCTTGTTCAGATCGTGACGGGTGAACAGCCAGATCAGAGTGGCAGTGCTAATGTGTTGCACGAGGAGCACATTCGACTCCAAACACTTGAGTATGTAGATCCAGCTGAACTCGGTTCCGCGGGCTCCGACCCACAGCATGATGCCCCGGGAGAGAATCACCTCGGCAGTGGCCCCTATGGGTAAATAAGTGTGTTTAATGAAACTATACATAGAATAAGCATATAAGTGGAAAAGTTCAATCGAATTATGATCCATTAGAATAGTTTTTTTGTATAAGAGCAAATGGATTTAATCCAAACTAAAGGCTTAACTAACCAAATGTCGGATTAAAAAGAAAACACGATTTTGGTCGATTTTCTGCCATCTGATTTTTCAGGAAGCTAATTATAAATTTATTACTTACATCCCAGTCCAGCCGTGATGAGTTTGGAGTGACCCTTTCCGGGAATTCGACTCAGGATCAGGGCGAATCCAAGCAGATCGGCAATGTCCACGCTGCAGCGGAAGATCTCCTGCAAGGGAAAACAGAAATATTGACCTTATTACCCAATTGCTAAATAAATAAAGATAGGCTCACACACCGCAAAGAAGTTGAACTCTGTGCTGGAGGCGGAGGGGTTATCCGAGTAGAAGAACGTGGCCAAAACAAGCATTTTGCAGAGCTGTGTGAATATGTAGATTCCCCCCGCCTGCACGCACTTCCAAAATGCTCCATATTCTGATCTACAAAAAAAACCGGGACAATTAATAAATATGTTTATTGATTGGGAGCAGAGTGCATGGTGTGCAACTCGTGTAAATCAGCTGGAAACCCACAGGCCGGAGTATTTGTAGGTAAAGTAGTACGGTGTCAGCAAAGCCACGCAGTTTCCAAAGTGATACAGCGTCATTTTCTTTGATAAACTATGTCTTATTTTCCTTAATTAAGTAAAGAATTAAAAGTTGAAAAGAAAAAAACTAGCGATGCACGCTACACTTATCGATATGTGGGCTAGTGATGGCATATTTCCAGAGGGAAAATATATGGTTCCAGTAATGGTACAGAATCGAAATATTATATTCAAGAAACAGCTGTTAAATTAGTGAAATTATGTATGTTATATAGCTTATGATATTACAGGATAAGTTAAAAGAGGATTTCGATTTTCGTAGACCTATCTGTAGTTCAAGCAAAAGCTTGACTTAGCGGGAAGAAGGCTCAACTAACAGCACGGTGGCCTATCGATAGTTGCTTAGATAGCAACACGTCACCGCCATCTGACATCTGTGAGGTGTGTTCGTATGTGTATGCGCGCCTGTGTGTGTGAGTGTGTGTGCGTGCGTGTGAGTTTTCTGCAATCTTTTACAATTATTTTGAATTTCAAACGAAATCTCTGGAAAATGCCTAAACAAAATTTAAATTATACTTTGCCCAGGACACACAGGACTGGATATTAAAAGCCAAACTCAAACCACACCAAAAACAGGCATTCCCACGGCGAAAATAATCGAGGAAAATTTCGCCACTCGCAAGGAAAGTCCAACAGATCGCTTTGTGCTGTTGGGTGCATGAAAAACAGCAACGTCAACTCCAGGGGACAAGCTCCAATCTGAGATGAGATGCAAACTCGAAGACGCCTCCATCAAGCGGACCAACAGGATTACAACGGCACCAGTACCTATACAATTCCAGCAGGAGAGGACCAGCAGGCAGGAGCAGGACCGACAGGATTTGGAGGATCAGGAGCAGCTGGCGGATCGGGAGGACTACTAGCTCAGCCTCTGGCCTATCCCAGCCAACCGGCGGCCCACGAGGCGGCCATTCACATTGGTGACCCCCACTCCGGCGAATCCTTGGCACCGGACTCCGACGACAAGTACGGCAAAGCCGCACGCCAGTGGAATCTACGCGCCTTTTCCGGCCAGGCTCTGCGCACTTTGAGTGCCGCTGCCGCCGTGGTCACCGGAAATCAACCGGGCAACAATAACAACCCAAGCAGCTACAACTACCCGACAGCTTCCATTCCCACCAGGGGGCAGATTGCTCAGCCAGAGGACCTTTTCGACCCAGAGCCCGAGCCAGAGATCTTCGTGATGGCAGCCAGAGATAGGACGGGCGAGTTCGCCAATGCAATTCGATCGCTGCAGGCGCGGAACATCACACGAGCTGTCAACATCAGGGATCCCCGGAAGGCCAAGCAGGTGCAGAGCTATTCGGAATTCATGATGGTGGCCCGATTTGTTGGCAAGAATATAGCCAGCACCTATGCCAAGCTGGAAAAGCTCACCATGTGTAAGTAGAGGGTGGAAACGCTGTGACTCATGCTGTGAAAGTTTCTGGAATGTGCGAACTTATTTCTAACCATGCCGAGTTACCAGAATCATTCGATTTCGACAAATTATTTTTGAATCACTTTAAAATAAGCATACTTAGTTGGAGTTTAGATGTCAGAAATTTCTTTTACTTCCAAATTGGCTTTCTTGATAAGCATTAAGCATTTAGACATGTCTGTCTCTCTGGTTTACCTCAGTTGCTGGACCTAATATCTTGTTTTTAACTTATTTTTAAAAGACGTAACGAAGGTCATGCTATATTTAATCCAACCAACATGTGGTGAGCCACAGAAAAAATGTTTTTGGGAGAAATTTCTGTAATATTAATTTGCATACTTCAATTTCAGTGGCCAAAAAGAAGAGCCTCTTTGACGACAGACCGCAGGAGATCCAGGAACTGACCTACATCATCAAGGGGGATCTGAATGCATTGAATCAGCAGATTGCCCGGCTGCAGGAAATCTCCAAGGACCAGCGACGACACACGAGCGGCAAGCATCTGGTCTCACATTCCTCAAACATGGTCCTGGCACTGCAGTCCAAGCTAGCCAGCATGAGCACCGACTTTAAGCAGATCCTGGAAGTGCGCACCGAAAACCTGAAACAGCAGAAGACGCGGAGGGATCAGTTTAGCCAGGGACCAGGTCCACTGGCTGCTCACACCGTCTCCCCGTCGACCGCCAAGCAGGGATCGCTGTTGCTCAGCGAAGAGAACCAGGCGGTGAGCATAGACATGGGCAGCAGCGACACCACTCCCCTCCTGTCCACCCAGACACAGATGGCCATCTACGATGAGTCGGACAGTTATGTACAACAAAGGGCGGAGACCATGCAAAATATAGAATCTACGATCGTGGAGCTGGGTGGAATTTTCCAGCAACTGGCGCACATGGTCAAGGAGCAGGAGGAGATCGTGGAGCGCATCGATACGAATGTGGCGGATGCCGAGCTGAACATCGAGGCGGCGCACGGGGAGATCCTTAAGTATTTCCAGTCCGTCTCCAAGAACCGCTGGCTAATGATCAAGATATTCGGCGTTCTCATATTCTTCTTCCTGTTCTTTGTTGTTTTTATGTCGTAATCGATGCCAGTTGCCCGCCCACAACTTCCCGTGTACCTACTCCCTGTATACAGCATTTTAATTTAACCAAGTTCAACAACAATATTGTTTATTCCAAGCTGTGGCCTCCCGGAAATATTGTAAAATAAAGTTATAAAGATACGTACAAAATTGAAGGGTATTTATTTCCAAATATTTTCAAATATTGAATATAAAGATTTGGTTAAGTTTCAGCAAAAAGCTATTTCTATAGTTAAAGTCTAAAATTCGAAATACGAAAATGCTTATGTAGATTAACTATTACGATATGCACTCACTAATCACGATCAAAGTAGAAATGTTCAAATTTATATGCCATATCTATGTATGTTGGCCCAGTTGATAAGCCGTAGTGCCTTTCGTAATCTTTACTATCTGAGGCGGTGGGTGCTCCAAGTTCCTCGTGCTAGTTGAAGACTCCGCTGTCCCTCAGGCTACAAAAGGTGAAGGCAAAATAATTACTTTGAATTGTCTTTTATTTATGCTTAAAATCCAACTACACCAGATATGCAAAATGCTAAAATAATCATAATTAAAAATACGTTACAAGTCTGCAACTTCACACAATCGATTACAAATTATAAAAAACAAAGCTGATAGATGTATTTATGGATTAACACTACAATTTACAAGTGAAGTATTGTTCGCTGTTGATGGGGAGACTCGCTCCCAAAAAAAATAGGAGGAAGGACGACCCGAGTATGACAACTAATACACGATGCGGATGCGCTGGCGCCAACAATGAGATCCCAGGCAGCTGCCTCTATGTCGAGATGAGCGAGTATACCATGCTAAAATTAGCCAGAAACGTTAGACAAATGAGGACCCGGCAACCAAAAATTATTGAATTAATTACCCGTATATGTAGTAGAAGAAGCTGATCAAATATACGGCCAGCTTAATCCAACCCTCACGCATATTCCGGGACAGCGTGTCCGTCTTCAGAACCGTGGTAGGATCGTAAAGTCCGGGTCCGGACATCACTGGGCGGTTTTTGTAGCTAGGGAAGGGGAAAGGCATTTAATATTAGGTACATATTTTTCCAGTATTTAACTTAGTAAGCGTTTAAGAACACTTAAGCGTTTTCATGGCTAATATAGAGTACATAAAGACTACCGACTGCCTGGACGTTCAAATATCAAACCTATATCTTAATGACTCACTTACCGCCAAATATGATAGGCTATGAGGGGAATGTTGATGCATAGTGAAAACCATTCGCCGCAGAACAGGAAAAGTAAGTTCAGGAAGATGTGCAGCAGATACTCCGGCAAAACCAGCTAAAACACAATAACAATTAATTAAATTAGTAAGTGAAAGAGACTAAACAAAGTTCACTCACCGGATTAAGGCTATTGCACTGATCAATTGGGTTTTTATAATCCGTTTTCAGCTCGTCGAACGCAATCACATGAAATATTGCGAAAAATATCAGAAATGCATCACCGATCAGGGCCACTATGTAGGTAAACGCAGTGAAGTTGAAGGCCATCTTGGTTTATATCTTTACAGATGTGGCGGCTATCTAAATAAGTGACTTGCTAATTATTTACGTAAAATTTCGGCTACCAATTGTGGGACTCACTTGTGTTTTTTACAAGGGCGGCGATGATGACAGCTGTGGGCCAGGGATGCACGCTCTTTTCCAGCGGCGTAAATGCAGTATGCGGTAACCCTAAAATACTGAAAGGTAGAGCAATAAATGTTTTAGTTCGCTAAAAGTATTTATTATTTTTGAATAAATTACAGAATTTATAAGAAAAATCTTTTCTTAAATTCTTTAAAATATTAAAAGGATCTTCCCGAAAACCAGTCACAGTATTTGGTATTTTTGGTATTTGATCTATGGCCATCGAATTACTACTTCTCCGCTGTGCGCTTGCGGTCACACTGCATTTCCAAATCGAACCGCCATTGACGTGCATCTCCTGGAAACCCAAAAAAAATCCGGATCTAAGTGATCTATAAACTTCAAACAACTTTCGTGCAATTACCTGACAATTGTGTGATAAACTTATAAACTACCTGACAACCACAAAAACCCTTGGCCGAACATGTCGCAGTTTAACTTCGTTAGCGATCTGCAGAATGCCCTGATCATGGACGGAGAGACGCGCGGTCCTGCGCCGCGTTGGAAGAAGAAGCTGGAGGCGTCGCTCAACGGGAGTGCCAACACCACGCGATCCGTGCTGTCCGTCTCATACAACACCAGCTTCTCGGGGGTCCAAGCGCCCGCCAAGACCCCGGGCAAAAGTGCCGAGGGCAAGCCCAAGAAGTCCCAATCGACGCCCTCAAAGACACCCGGGGGCGGGGATCGCTTTATACCAAACAGAGCGGCCACCAACTTTGAGCTGGCGCACTTTCTGGTAAGTAAATGGGGAATGGAAATCCTGCATATATAATATTTTGGGAAGATAACTTTTCGATTTTGAACTCACTGGACTTTGTTCCTGTGTTTACCATATTCCATTGTGGAAAATAACTATCTTACTGATTACGATATAATGCTCTTCTAAATCCGTACTAGAAAGTAGTGGTTTAATTCCAAACTCACAGAAAATTAAATATGATAAAAAATAAATATGATTATAATATTTAATTAATAAAAGATCGTAAAAGAGCACTATGATATAGTGGTCCGATGCACCTACTAGATCATACATATGTCATTGTAAAAGATACGCCTTGTTCCATTTAACTGTTTGACTATATAATGCTCTCCAATTTCTTAAAGGAGCCCTAAATTGATAGTTTTACATTTCCCACATTCCATATTTTAAAGGTAAACAAAGATGCTGGCGACAAATCCGACGAGGAGAACGAGAAGGCCACAACTAGCAACAGCAACGAGAGCAATGTCCAGGCCTCCGCCCACAAGGGTGAGCGGCAGAAACTCATCTCCGAGGTGGCTCAGGTCGGTGATAACACTGGAGGTCGCATTTTGTGCTACCAGAACAAGGCGCCTGCTGCTCCGGAGTCGCACACGAATCCCCTTAAGGTTGTCTACTCCATCAAGACGCCCATATCCACAAAGAGTGGGTCGCGGTATATTCCCACAACTTCGGAACGGATTCTGGATGCTCCGGACTTTATCAACGATTATTGTGAGTTTATTTTAGATTCTTTTATTTATTTAGAATTATGGAAAACAATTTATTATTATTAAGTACATTATATATTTTTCTAATTCCATAATTAAATGGCAATATCTTCGGAAAATTACAAGCTTAATTAAAATATAATTTTTTAAATTCTTTACCCTTCTTCAGATCTCAACCTTATGGACTGGAGTGCCGACAACATCGTGGCCGTTGCCTTGGGCAGCTGTGTCTATCTGTGGAACGCGGCCAGCGGAAATATCGAGCAGCTGACGGAGTTCGAGGAGGGTGATTATGCCGGATCTCTTTCTTGGATCCAGGAGGGTCAAATCCTGGCCATTGGCAACAGCACTGGGGCCGTTGAGTTGTGGGACTGCTCCAAGGTGAAGCGTCTGCGAGTGATGGACGGGCATAATGCTCGCGTGGGATCGCTGGCCTGGAACTCCTTCCTGGTCTCTTCCGGCAGTCGCGATGGCACCATTATTCACCACGATGTGCGCGCACGGGAGCACAAGATATCTGCCCTCGCCGGCCATACTCAGGAGGTTTGCGGACTCAAGTGGTCGACGGACTTTAAGTACTTGGCCAGCGGCGGCAACGATAATCTGGTGAATGTTTGGTCTCTGGCCGGCAGTGGTGTGGGAACAGCCTCGGATCCCCTGCACAAGTTCAACGAACATCAAGCGGCGGTGCGCGCCCTGGCCTGGTGTCCCTGGCAACCGAGTACTCTGGCCTCCGGAGGCGGGACCGCCGATCGCTGCATCAAGTTCTGGAACGTGAACAATGGCTCCCTGATAAAATCTGTAGACTCCAAGTCGCAGGTCTGCTCTCTACTCTTCTCCCGGCACTACAAGGAACTGATTTCTGCCCATGGCTTCGCCAACAACCAACTGACCATCTGGAAGTATCCGACAATGGTGAAGCAGGCGGACTTGACTGGACACACATCGCGTGTGCTACAAATGGCCATGTCCCCGGATGGCAGCACCGTAATCAGCGCCGGAGCGGATGAGACACTCCGCTTGTGGAATTGCTTTGCCCCCGATCCGATGGCAAGCAAAAAGGCATCTGGCAGTTCCAACTGCAAGGCCAAGCAGAGCGTCTTCCGGCAAAGCATCCGCTAGTAGATTTAAGCCAATTTTAGATATGCTTCTCAACTGCCTTTGGATCAAGATCAAGATGAGCCCTTTGACTTGATTGTGTGCTCAAAGTGGAAATCTATTTTGCAACACGTTCACCGACTAGACAATTTCAAGTTAAATGCTTTACAATTTATTGATTCCCAATCCATGTTTCTTATTTATACAGTTACGGATAAATCTTTTGATGTGTGAAACCCGCCGACGATATATGTTTGTATGAATAGTTTAATTTTGTCAAATACTTTTATTGCTTAGAGTTAAGTTTGTGCGTATAAATAAAATGCTTGACATTCTGCATCCGTGTATGCTTTATTTCGCTCTAAATACTATCGTTTACACAAGCAATTCAATTCGTTGGCGCGGAGTACCTCTTGCTGGGATAGTAAGTACATTCGTTGGGTCGCGGGCTCATTGGTTGATGTTTGGCGAACGTGTGTCAAGCTATGTGGCATACATTTCTGGGCAGGAAAGGCGTGCGTTCGCGTTCGGGCAACAGCAATTAGACCAGGCCGGGAATTCGGTTTGTGTTAATCATAGGTATGTGTGTAGTAGTAGTCTAGGTTGTATGTACAGATTGGTTGGGTTATTCATGCGACTGTCATCGGATTGCCGCCGTTGTAGCTGACAAAATAACGCGGATCACCGAAGCGATCATACATCTGCAAGTACAGGAAAGGGAACACAAATAAAGCAGGTTAAAATGATTGGGTTTAAAACTAATGTTAGGCGTAACTGTTAACCAAAAAAAAAGTAAATCGAAAAGCCAAATCAACCAACAAAATAAGCTAACAACGTAACACAAACAACCAATAAATTTGTTAACGTAAAATATCTAAACAGAATTACAAACCTTTTTGACCCATAAAACATCAAATTTAAAAAATATGTTTTGTTTCTTTTTTAGTTAAATTTTTTTTGTATATTTTTGTAGAGTAAAATATTTATTTTGCAACATCATTTCATTCAGTCAGAACATGAAAACATCAATTAGATTTAGCTAGCTTAATACTACATTTTACGATTCCATTTTGCATCATCGAGTTAGGTGTATTATAATTAATAAATCTAGGGTCTATATGTGTTAGTTGGTTCACACACACGCGCACGCACATACAAAAATTACAAACATACAGACAGGCATACGAATACATAGATGTAGGTAGAGAGATATAGCAACAAACATCGAGTTTACATTGGACAGCTTATTTGTAAATTGAAAGCAGCACGATCTGGCTATAGTTCAAATCTAAAACGCACTGCTTAGTAGACAAAACTTGGTTCCGGACATTTGCATATAAATTATGTTATGGTTTTTCTCTATAGTTTGTTCGTTACTTTGTTGGTTCAATTTGATAAAAATTTGTTTTTTTTGTGGGCTCTACTAAAACATAGATCCCCTCTCTATAGGATTTACCGGCTGCTGCTCTTCTGCTGTTTGCTTTCTTTTTTTTATTTTGTTTTAGTTTCCTTCAGTTTTTTTTTTGGTTAACAATACATATATGTTACAATAGTTCATTGCTCCAGTGTAACAATTTCTTTCAAACTGAATACCAGTTCAGTTGGGGGGATTCTTCTGCTGCTTAATGCATTCTTATTTAATTTTTGAACATTTTGGAAGCTGGTGGTGGCCCATTCAATTTGTGGCTTATGCTCTATATTTCTGACTCAAATTTCTGGTTCAGATTTGTCCCGAATACACTTGCTTATGCAGTGACGCTCACCTTCGTATCGTCTAGATCTTCGATATCGCTACTGTCGTAATCACTATCCGGCGGTGTGACGGTCTCTGCTCCTCGCTTCTCGAGGATATTCTGCATCCTCGACTTGTTCATAATGCAAGCGAACTGGTAGGCCGTCAGTCCGGCGAAGGTGGCTGTCTCCAGGTTGAGCTTCTCGCACTCGTCGAGCAGGAAGTTGGCCAGATCCTCGTTGCAACCCTCGATCGCAATGTGCAGTGGCGTGCGACCCGATTTGCCCTCCTATAAAAAATAGATTTCAAAATGTTAATAATTTATTTAAGATATTTTTGTAATTTATTGACTTACCCTGGCATTGATGTCGGCTCCATGGGATACCAAAATGCGTAAGATATCGATGTGTCCTGCTTCGGCAGCCAAATGCACACAGCGCTCACCTGGAATTAAAATAAAAATGAATAAATTTATTAATAATTTGAAAATCTCCCATATTTGTTATTTATCTAGAATTTAAATATTTTTATCTTGAATGTTATATGGAATACATCAAATACTATTTCCCACCCTCTAAATGAGTTAAAATCTGTTAAGTCCAGTATTTCCAGGATTTACTTCCAGTTTTCCCAGATAAAATACAAATTTATTTCCGACATTGCAAAAGCTTAATTTATGAATGAAATGCGATCCCTTCTCCGTAAGCTTCGGACCAGCAAAAAAGCTTTTCCACGCGATCGCTTTCAGTTGTAAAACAAGTAGCGTTTTATAATACGAACCAAAAAAGCTTTGATTACGACAATGACCATTCGAGGGGGAGGGGGAGGAGGAGGCGCAAGGGGAGGCGGTCTTCTGGAGAGTGGGAAAGGTGGCAAGGGGGCAAGGGGGGGCTGGGTGCCAAGTGGAGGCTTTTGCCTTATAAGACAAAATGACAACCCGTTGACTTCGCGTTCGCATTCGAGTATTTGTATCTGTGTTCGTATCCGTATCTGTGCGCGGCGAACGACGATTGGCTGCAGTGGTGTGCGTTGAAAAACCCAAGAAATTCCCACAATAAAACAGCAGCAATAACACACCAACAGCCAACAGAAACAGAAACAACAAAAACGACAACAAAAGCGAGTGACGACGAGGTAAGGCAAAAAATAAATAAAATCAAGCAGTTGGCGTTAAGTTAAGTTAACAAACCAAATTCAAAGTTGGCTTTTGGTTGACTGGCTTCAGCAACAAGTTTGCTCAAGTTCAAATTGGTTTGAGCACATTATATAGAAATCTGATATATGCGAGTCTAAAAATAATAATAAAATCTGCAATAACTTAACTGACATTTGAAGCCAGAGAAGCCAGAGCGAGCGAGCGAGCGAGCGCTTTATATCATATTTCTCCAACTGCTTTAGCACTTGTATCTCACAGATTGTTTTAGCCACTCTTGATAAACAAACAACCATAATTAATGTTAATTGTGTTTGGTTTGAAATGGATGTCGTAGATTTTCTAAATTATGTTTAAAAGGAATCATTTTAATTCAGTTTTGTTTCGGTAAACAAAATAATACAACAATTCAACTGAGAACCAGCTTTATCTCTTTTTTGTCGTCTCATCCACAATCGATTCTCGCATTTTCAGATCGAGTCGTTGCTCGCATACAGATTATCTGGCCAAGAAATGGAGAAACAAAAACTGACAACAAAGGCAGATTGTTTAGTTTCTGGATGTTTGTTGTTTTTGTATTTCATGGCTTTGCTTTTATGGCTTTATGATTAGTTGAAGCAGTCTTTGTTGTTGTTGTTGTTATTGCCGTATTTTTTGCGGCCGGGCTACACGTGCTGTTGATTGACTTTCACACACAAACAGTTGGCCCATTTGCATAAAACACCACAACCACACAGATACAGTTAGCTGGCGGGCCGGAGATTTCCGCCAAGAAATTGTTGCTGCCTTTAATCAGCCTGAGAGCCTGAGAACTAGCTTTGGCTTTGCCTTTGGCTTTGGATGTAGTAATAACTAAAAATTCCCGCATTAGTCACTAGAAACTTAAAGGCGATAAAGCAGGGTCCGTCCAACCGTGAACCCTGGAGAATCTAAAAACAAAAATGGATCAAGGGTTATCGCCGGAAGATTTCCAAAATAAAGTACGCCTCGGAATTCAAGCCAATTGGGAATCTTCAGTTCCGTTTCTTCGAAGCGTTCAAAGAAGAGAGAGAGAAAGAAAGCGGCCCAAGAAAGTCCGCTCTACAGTCCAGTTTTATTTACTTTTTTTTGTGGCTCTTCGGATTTTTTGTTGTTGTTATCATCTCCGAGTTGACGGCTTACAAAAGCAACAATTGTGTCACAAGTTTTAAAAATAAACGATGACCACATGGAGTTTTTTAAAGCCGCAGCTCGACTAACTAAAGGAGAAGCCAAGCCGATGAGCTAGTAAAAGACAATCCTCATTGTTGTTGTCTTTTCAGCACAGCAACGTGCCAATCGTTAGCATACGATTAAAGACCTATACACACCGATATTATATATTAGATATTAATAGACAATCGAGGGGCAGTATAAAACATGAAATATGAAATACAAAAGTTTGTTTCAAACTTTGTTTTGGGAATTCCCCCCACATCGCCGGAGACGGGCTGCGTCACATGGAGGCCTCCGAAGATCACACACAGATTTTAATCCAACGACTTGACTTAGGCTTTGGATCTTAGCCAGCCAACAAGTCTGAGACGGAGAGTCCCAAAAAAACCTAAAACCTGACACGTCTCCACAAAGCCGCTTGACCAGAATACGCACAACAATTAACAGAAAACAGAAATGTATACATTTTAGGCGATTGCTCAATAATTAGATGTTCCTGATTTTGAGAATGCTTATTATTACCGAAATTAGTATAATTTTCGAATGCTGCTCATTATATTTTCAACAAGCCAACGAAATTTTAATGGGTGCAATTGCTATTAATATATTTTTTTCACAAATTTCTACAGCATTTCTTTTGACTGGCCAAATGTGAAACAATTTAATGATGGTGTTGTTTTTATAGCAAATAAAAATGTGAACAAACGACGGTGAAATTTAAAAATTCTGAACCAGAAACTCGCAACAATGTTATTGCCTTATGAATATTTCTGGGCTTGATGTCATGGCTTAAAATATTAAGCTCGAGAATGGGTAGGCAAAAAAATGTTTCAACTCTAGATGTACCTATCTTTAGGCTATGGAATAATCTTTAATGGAAATGGTTTTCGAATGATTTGAATTCACGATCATAAATTTAGAATTTTAAGCTACTAGAAGGTTTTGGCGAATGCAAATCCAAATGCTTCACGAATTCTTTTCCCCGGTGATTAGTGTAATCGGTTTTGGGTTTCAGCAATTAATGGCCGTTATGAAATCGCTTGGAACTGCGCATTATGGGAAATTCTATTTGCCCGGCACTTGACAATTTAGCACTTTCACAAATGGCACCACCTCCCACCTGAACCAGCACCACTTGATCCGCTCCCCCAATGATTTCCCCCCCGTTTCCCATTAAGCCCACACAAGCACCTCCATAATGAACCTGTACGATGTTGTTACTATTTACACAGGCGATATCGGCAACGACCTTATGAGAAAAACCCAACGGCGCAGTTAAAAGTACTCCACAAGTCACCCAAAGTCGCAAAGTTCATAAATTTATTGACAGCGCAAATATTAAACGCAGCGCAGTGCTGGCTGATGTTGTCTTCGCTTAATTTTAATTAATTGTGTTTATTGTTGGGGCAGAGTTTTGGTATTTCTACAACGGGTTTTCGTATCATATATAATTATATATATATTTGAGAAATATTTATTTCTTGAGCTGGCCTTCGATGCGCAAGTATGGGAAACTTTACGGGTCATTGATTCATAATTATACAATTACGGAATTTCTTTATAAACATTCATTGGATTTTTTTAGCAGCAAAAAAAAAAACTCAATGCTTCGTATTCGTATGCTGTATCTGTGAATTTCTAAGCCAAGCAAGTAATTGGTATTTCGCTTGGGGCTTGAGTTTTTTCCCGGGTGCGCGTGCCAAAAGAAAAGAAGTTAGCGGGCCATTAGGGGAATTACCTGGCCCAAAACCCACGGTAAACGCTTAAAACCCAACAAAGATATTGCCAATGGAGTTAAAGCCAACTGTCCAAATACGACTGGCAGGCAAATACCCAAAAAGCAAATATAAACAGCTAAAAAGAAAAGTTAAGAAAGACCCAGCCGCAAAGACAATATCAAATTAAACGATGTTTACCCCAAGACTTCTGGGCGCCGTCGACCAAATTGATATATATTTTTCGCTTCGAACTTTCCCAAAGTGGAAATTAGTCGAAGTCAAGTGAAAAACCCACAGCGGCCGTCAAATGAAGCGAAAACAAACAGCACAATTTAGCACAATTAAAGCCATGGATTTTCCAAGCCATGACGACGACAGCGACAACGACAACGACAACGACGACTGACTTGGCAATGAAAGTTTTTTGAAAGCAGCTCCGCCACTATATATGTATATAGACATATATATTTCGCTCGATCCGCTGGCGGGTTATGTCAGCGGATTCGCCTTGTTGACTTTCTTTCGAGCTACATACGCGCGATTGTGAATGCGAAATGCAAATAACACCCGGCTCGGTTGTGGATCGGTTCCCCCAATCCCCCAACTCGAAATCGCTGGGGATCGTCAGCCACGTGTGGCCGAAACTTATATATATATTGTATATCTACACGATAAAAAGAAAAAGCAAACAAAGCGCAATTAAGGCGCAAATGGAATTTGGGGAGATTCCCAGTTTCTATTTGAAGAGGTCATCATTGTCAGAAGGAGATCGGTTTGTGGAGCAGGTTTAGGTTTTTCTGTTTACTACCAATTCAGCTGCAGTTAGGATTTTCCTCAACCTCGGCTAGGAAATTATTCAAAGCTTGATTTAACTTCCGTCATTGCATTTTATTTACAATTAGCATGAGCTCATTGTAAGAATTACTCATTGAAAAATTGTTTACCCATTAAGAAAGAGGAAGTACAACTTAAATTGTTGTGAAAATCTAATAGTGAAGAGATAATCAACATCAATCTGAGCCAACTTAAAGTCAACAAACTCTTTGATTCAAACAATCATAAGATGCCTTAAAAAACAAAATATAATAATTACTTTTTGTTAAGCCATTGCGACAGACACTTCCGATTTAAGAATGATCTAACCTTGCCCGTTGAAGTGAATAAACTCCAAGATCTCCAAAAGATCTCTAAACCTACAGCGTGTCCCAAAATCTAAGCGGATTAAGTTGATTCTACATTTTTAATAAGGAAATGATAGTGAGAAATGCGATCTTATTAGTAGGTATCTCACGGATCAGACACTCGACTGGTTATCCAGCTGCAAAAACGGGAGAGTCCAGAATCAGATTCAACCTTGTGGCAGGCAAACTCATGACTAATTTGTTGTTGTGCGAGATCGAGTACGAACGAGTACTATATATTTGCATTAATGTAAAGTCATTGATAGCCTATAGATTCCAGAATGTCGTAGGTTTCGAGATGTAATAAATAATAGACACTGATTGACGCGAGAAACGGGTTTCAGTTGAGGTGTTCGAGGCTATCTAAACTCACAAGTATACCGATTCTGTTGTTCTATATCTTATACTTCATCTATCTCTCGGATTCATTCCAGTCTCGGATGAAAGTTCAGTTTAGTATTCCGTATGAAATCCCAGTGACGTTAATTGTGCTTTTGGATGCACCTTTACCCATTCATCATTGCCTCGTTGTTTTTATGCGACACTTTGAAAAGTACGCAAATGCCTTAGGTTTTCCAATAAATCTGTCTACTCATGATTTGATAGTGGGTTTTGCTGCTCCGGCAGTTTATGGCTGTTTAAGGAACACGAGACCTTTACGACACATATGGGTAAGATCACTCCCAAATGGGGTAATATCGGAATGGTAAACCCAGCTGATAGGCAGTTATCTTATTTAATGCGATATGGGGACGAGGACGTCCGTAATCGCGCAATAAACGACCACCTATGGGGTTTTCCTTGCCACTGATAACGCACGATTTCCAGTTACCAATGTCTGCTGACGATCGAACACCGCTGGACATATCTCATTTGGTTTTTGCCAAGCCGCTTATCAGCCGGGGAAGTACGGGAGTGACTGCTCTCAGTTTGTGATTGCAGTTGCCAGGCCACAGATTTCTGGTTTCTGGTTCTCTCCCTTGAAATGGAAATGGAGTTCTCTCCTCCCACACATGAGGAGGACAAATGTTGGCTGAAGTAATTCCCTGAATGGTTTAACCCGCAACGCAACCAGAGTCGATAAGGGCGCGACGTGTTTCTTTGAAGTAAATTTATATGGAAATCGGGGGTTCAATAATGGCAGGAAGCTAAAAATCGCTCCCGAATTCCCCCAGTAGCTGGTTCGAGGAAATCCGGGAAAGCCTGAAAGCTTGATAAGACCGAAAACAACGTCACAATTACCACTCGTATAATAGTTTATATTCGCCGATAACCGAAATCCAATCAATCGCTTTGAGCCGTTTTATTATCAAATTGGGAAATTCTGTTATTCTCGGTTTTCCAAAAAAGCAAAGCCAACTAAGTTGTCAACCGACCCGATTGGGCAAAAGAAAATTATTACTATTTATAGGGTTTGTCCTCGAGCCTTGCGTGAGTTTATTTTTACATATGTACGAGTATATGGTTAAATCCACAACCCAGTTCTTACTTATTTCCCAGTTGCGTGCGGGGCGCGTTAATGAGGCCCAAAATGGATTATGGCCGGGCCCACAAAAAAAATCGTTTTGCCATATAATTCCTATTGTGGGCCACTTGGGAATTTCCAGAGAGTACAAAGCATATTTCGGAGGTGGGACGTTCCCAACTCTCTGTCTCCGATAACGAACCTTTCCCAATTTCCGTCGCCCATGTCTATGTCTACAATCGGCTTAATACTATCATTATTCTCTAGGATTTCTTTGTTCTCCCCCTTAGGTATACCCTGGCTGCATTCCTTTTAATGTCTGCTATTGCTTTGGCTCTGGGCCAAGTAAAAAATGTGATCTAAATTTAATGGATTTTCCCTGCACACGCAAATAGACATTTGCAGTAACATTTAAATAGAAAGGAATCTTTCGTAGCTTTAAATCGGGAATGAAATATATATAAATTTAGACCAATAGCTTGCTAATTATAAGAAGTAAATTCCCTAATCAATATTCTAGGGGTTGTTGCTCTCTTGGATTTCAGTAAAGTAATTCAAACATTTAATTTATTTTTAGCCCCTAAAGTTTGATCCTTTCAATCTAATATTATATTTTTCAATTCTGGAAATCAAAGTAAGATTTCCAGGAAAGCTATAGCACTCAGTTCAGTGGCAGCATTTCAAGTCCCTTGAGGCTCTGACGTCAATAATCCTACATGGAAAGTTCTATGCGAGTATATTCCATAAAATGCAGACCTTGTGTTTTGCGAGTAATCTGCTTTGTGTACACATTAAATGCCCTGCCCTCCACCCGTCTCAGTCCCGACCCGAATATTTGGAATTGCTTTCGATTCCGATTCGGATTCGGATTCGAAGGCGGGCATTGTGTGCTCCGACTTGGCGATCGGGAAAACCCAGAAATTTCAAACAGGCGAAATATTCAAAAGCGTCTGACCGTCTCGTTTCTGTGCGCTTTGTTGGTTTTTAATAGTTTTTGTCGGAAATGTCTGCGCTGTTGCTTTCGGCTAGCCAAAATACATTATGTGCCGTGTCTAAATTGGTTATATATATACATATATATAGCATATATACCCATCCACATGAATGCAGAGCAGCTGTTTTGTGCGACTTCAAACCGGTTGGAGCTGCTTAAAGCAAACCAACGGGGCAGAAAAAAAAATGTTTGTTCACCAAATGTTTGCCACTCACGAGCTCATTTTGATTTTATTTTTGGCAAGGTTATACATAGCACAAAAAATAAATAGCAAAGGGGGAGAAAAGCCCCAAAACCGCCAACAGAAATCGATTAAACAAACGAAAGGTTAAACGCAAATAACTTCGCGACTGCAATGCTTTCAGACAAGTTTATTAACCTTTTTATTTTAACTTTTACTTTTCTTGGATGGAGTAAAACGAAATTTACAATGAACGTCTCTGCTTAATAAATATTCATCAAATGTTCAATAACCTTTTTAAAGTGGAATTGTGTCAAGTATAATTTGGAAATTATAAACAATTGTAGCTATCGAAATTCTTGCTCAATCAAAAACAAATGTAGACCAGAGTGAGGCTCTCCAAAGACTGAAATATTTTTAAAACTTATAATTTAGAACCCTTATAATTCCCTCCCTCATTACATATTCCTGCACCCACAATCCCATCGACATGCGAATCGATATTTCGATTTCTGGTCCGCATATTTCGAATCAAATAAGGAAACAAATGATAATGATTGGCCACGCCCGCCTTTACGCGTGGAAAATATATTAAACTCGAAACGGTTTCCTTGATGCAATGCATTCGAAATTAAGTCAATAAAGTACTCTAAATAATAGTGTTTAATTAATTGAACTTCGATTTCGATATTTTCTTATGTAAGTGTATTTCTGATCTGATGGAAAAATAAATATTTTCCTATCCTTGTAGAAATTCTTTTTATTGTATTTTGCTGACGTCTGAAACTTTGCAAATGGCTTTCGTTTGGTTTTTCGTTTATTTTGGTTAATCAATAACAAAAACGGCCAAAAGGGGTGGGCAAGGGGTTGGTAAAATGGTTGTTGATGAGGAAAATTTTCAAGCGAAATGTGTCGGGGAGGCCAATGTATTTTTGGCATCTGTTCAAAGGCGTCCATATAGTCCATAACCATATATATGTCTATACTAATATATATTCTATATAGTAGACGACAATGTCTCGCACTCTGGCTAGCCGTTGGCGGGACACCAGATGTATATATATATATATATATATATATATGTGGATATATAAAGAAATATAATGTGGCAGCTTTTGGCACAGATTCATAATTTTCATGAAAAATGCCCACGAATGTGGTGGGCCAAAAATAATCAATTTACTGAACACATTTTGCGCCCGACGAAAAACATTTCTGCCATTTTGGAATCTTTACGTAAAAGCGATTTACTTTTGCTAAATATTTTTTAATGCACCATAGGTTGGAACAAAAATGTGCTTAAATTAGAAAACATTTCTGGGAAATATGTAGCCATTAAATTTGAAGCCATTTATCAACATAAATTAATCAAAGAGTCTAGATTATTTATAGAGAGAAATTCCATTTCAAAATATATTTTATTTCGTTTTTGTACTCACCATCATAGTTGCGAATCTCCAGATCGGCGGGCAGGCGGGCATAGCTCAGGGAGCTAACTGCCTTGTCATTGGAACGATGTCCATACTGACGGTGGGCCTCATGGATCTCCGTTGCTCCGAACTTCTCCGTCAGAGCACGGACGCACTGCTTCTCCCCGGCGATGCAGGAAAGATGGAGCGCCGTATTTCCATGACGATCGCGTACCGTGGGCTGAAATTGTGACGCAAGAATTGTATAATGATTAGGTTTCGACAAATAATAGATAATGTATTTATAGAGACGCGTAATCATCAATGAATTAAACTTTGAAAATATAAATTACTTGGAAATTGAATGTACAAGTATTACTTATTTTATAAGATTTGGAAAATCCCACAATCTAGGAATTAATCACTTCGATTTATGTTTAGAAATAATTTGTAGTTCACATAAATATTTTGTTGAATTTTAAAAAGCTCTAAGTAATGGAAAAATAAGCTAAATATATACAATTTTTTATTGTTATAAAAGATCTTTTCCTAATATTCAAAAATTAATAAATAAAGCAAGAAAAAGGGGTTTTTAATTTTAGCCCCAATATTTATTGAGTATTAATATGTATCCTTACCTCAGCTCCGGCCAGCAGGAGCATTCTCATGATGTTCGGCTGGGCGGTTAGAGCGGCCAGATGAAGGGGCGTCTGGGCCACATCGTTCTGGATGTTAAGCAGGCACGGATGCGGAGCCATCCGAATTAAAGCCGCTACGACGTCCACGGAGCCCGAAATACAGGCCAGGTGCAGAGGACTGGAACGAAAAACAAAACAAAAGAAAAAAACACAATGAATTTGTGGGTTTATTTACCTGCCCCTCAACACCCGCACTTTCGTCTCTTCCTGTTCACCTGTCGTCTGTCATGTGGCGGCGTAAAAACCCAAGTTACGGTAAGGTGAGGCACGTTACGGTAAGGTAGGGTAAAGTATGTGAGGAAAGAAGCGCTCTGCCCCGAAAACCTGTTCACACCGAAGCGATGATACCTGCCCACATACCAGGAAAACCCCGGAGCCTGACTAAAAACATGTGTCAGTCGCGTTTCTCGACTCTCAGACAATGGTCTTTGAGTGATTCACGAAACTCTCCCCTTAGCTCATTTGGCGGTCAGTGCAGTCAGTCAATGCCTTCGCCTTTGGTTTTTGGGAAATTTCGGAAATTCTCATCGCAAATTTGTTCGAATAAAAAAAGAAAGAGTCAGAACGTGACATTTCTCGCAACTTGCGACTAAGCATTTAGGAAATCAGGGATTTATCAGACTTTATGGGAACTAAAATGACTAAGTTAAATGGGTTTCTACCGACTTCTCTCTTAATCTCCTCCTGGATACTATAAATAACTAAAAAATTGTTTGCTCACCAAAAAGCCAATGAAATTGAATTTGCATTGTGATATTTTTGGAATATTTGCCGGTACTAATTAGCAATACTTGTTCTATATTTATATGCATATTGTGGGTTATTCAATGATTATCTTTTTAATTTTAATATAGAGCCAAATACAAGTCACAAATTATTCAAATAATCGTTCGTAAATGCTTTCAATTTTGTTATTGGTTAATTTTAGCTTGATTTGAAAAGATAAGAACCTATTAAGAGTAGCTATTCTTATTTTATTTTAACTATTAATTCCCGTCAACAAAATACCTTTCTACCTGGGATTACCCTTATTAATTTGACTTTTTACTTACGTGTCACCGTCGTCGTTTTGTTGGTAGAACTGCTCCCAGGCGTTCATGATGTTGATGCTGCTCAAAGGAGCCGATGGGGCCGTTGCTCCCGAGGGATTTGTGGTGGAAGTGGAAGTGAGGGTGGCGGAAGCAGATGCGGATACTGGGGCCGTCTTGCCGCGTCCCACGGTGATGGTGCTGCTCTGGGAGGATTGTCCCAGGTTGTTCAGCTGCTCGCCGCGTCCGGCCAGATTGCTTTGGACCGTCCATTGGGGGATGCCTGTGTCCGTGCTGTGTTTGAGTCGCATTTGATCGGCGTTGTCCTCGTTGGCCTGCTCCTGCTCTTCCTCTTCCTCCTCGTCGATGATGCCAGAGTCGAGGACCACCGGCGGCTGCACCTTCTTCTTTTCCTCCTCCTCTTGATGTTGCTCCGGCTCCGACTCCGCCTCGGGGATGATCTCCTCGCTGAAGATCTGCGAGGATTGCGGTCCGGAAATGAAGCCCGAATCGCTCGTCTCGCTCTGGACAAAGAATTCCTTTTGCTTGTTAATGGCGGCCGGAGATTGATCTTCTGTGTGTTTGCCGCCAAATGTTGACTTTGCGTTTTTGCCGTTACTATCGGTTGGGGCGAATGGGGATGGGGAGGGGTTGGTGGCGGTATTGGTATTGGTGTTAGGGGGGCGCTGCTCAACACTGGAAGCGCAGCTGCAATCCTCCGGGCTGCTATCACTTGTTGCTGTTGTTGCCGTTGCTGCTGCCTCTGCGTTTTTTGGGTTCCACATTTTCGAGCTTTTCCGACTTTCAGATAACTGCAAAATAATTCGGGGTTTTTTTGTGGTTTTGGTTTGGGTTTTTGGTTTTGGTTTCAAAATCGCAGCGTTTTGAACTTTGCTTTTGAGCTCAGCTCGCTCTCTCTCTATCTGTTTCTACCTCTCTCTGACACAAACACACAGACACACTTTTGCTCTCGCAAGCTCACGTAACTGCGCTTTGGAGCTTTGCTTAACCAGCGCCGTGGGTGCGAGTGAAACAAACGTAGTGCGCTACAAGTGAAAACGCAATAACAGCATTTTGTAGATTAAAGCAATTTATAAATTATACATGTGTAGCGATATACAAAATAAACGAATCACTGGGGAATAATATTTTGGATTTTTCTAGTTTTTTTCGAAGATTTTCTTTCGATTCTTTGCCTTTTCCTTGTGAGCCAGCCGCGTTTGTTTCACACGCAATCACAAAACGCACCACACACACACACATTCGCACAGAGATCACTTCAATCTCCTCGCACAGCTTCTTTTGGTTTTTTTTTTTTTTTTTTCGATTTTCTCTTCCTTTTCCTTTTGCCTGTTCTTTGTTTTAGATTTCGATTTCAATATTTCGTTAATTGTTTAAATTTGCACTCTTGATTCACTACCTTGCTGGTTAATGGTGATTGTAAATGGTTTTACACGCGTATGTTGTATTTTGTTGAAGTTAATTTGAAATTAGCATAGTAGCCGTGCACACACGTCTTCTTTCGTTCACGTTTCAAATGAGTATAGAGCTCGGTAGCAAAAGATATATATAGACATACTCCGCGAAATCAGCTGAAATTCTCTCTGCGAGAGAGATATTTACCGATTAGGGCTGGAGAACTATCGACTGCACTATCGATACTATCGATTGTTTTGATTTTGCCTTAGCTGTGAAACTGAGTATCTTAGAGATTGAGATACTTGTGGGAAACGCCATAGAGTAAGAAATATGCTACTAAATCTATTGAAACGCTGAGAAATTGAGAAAAGAGAGAGGGAGAGAGAGCAGCTGGCAAGCACATGGTTGCCAGATGGTAAGCAGAGCGCCAAAACGAAAGCTCCGCTCAAAGTTTAAATTCTTTCGGCAACAACAACAACAGCAGCAACAACAACAACACTTGCGGCAACAACAACAAAAGTGCTTAACTTATATTTATTTATACTTGCCCGATGGTTCGACGAGTTCTAAGCGATGTGCAATGCTCGGTGGGCGAAATGCGTATGACGATCGGATCGGGGAAAACACCCGAGCAAACGGAACCTCGGAAATTGTGTTTGCTCAGCCTCGCCCCGCTCCCGCTCAGCTGGGAAGGATAACTTCTTGGAGATTCTACCTGGGTTTCTTCTCGTCGCGGCGGTACTTCACACATGACCGATGGCCTGAATTTCAGGGGTAATTCTGTGCGCCAGCGATTTGTCATGCACTCGGTATTTTTGCTTTCTTTTGGGTTTTTATATAAATGAAAATGCTTCGAATTTAGTGCTAAATCATTAAATATAATAAGTTTGATTGAGAGTTCAAGAGCCTTAAATTAAATAGCAAGAAACCAATGTTTTTTCCCACAATTCAATAAATCAATCAATCCGGTGTTTGAGGCTCATGAAATTTATTGGGGAATTTTATAATATTCGTAAAGTCCCCATATTAATCTATCCTAATCCTATAACTAATTTTAGTTTTTGGTATTCTGAAATCAGAATAGTTGTTAATAAATATAATTTATAATAACATGCAATTTTTTTGTTATTTTTTTAATGTGTTTTTATTTACTTATTAATACTATTGGGGTAGCTTAAAAAGGAAATTAACAAATTAACTGTTTTAATTACATTTCATGAAATCAGAACATTTTTTATTTCATACATATTAACTTACCTTCACACACAAAAGGTTTTATTGAATATTTGTTCAATAAGTACTTAGTTTTTTCATCATAAGTATGTACATAAGTATATACTTTCTTATATACACATGTACACCATATATTAACGTACATCCTCAAACCAATTCATTCATAATTCTTGGAACTCAAGGTCAAGATTTTCCCACTTTACTGATAGGACGTTTGGCTTAAGTCGTAAAATATTAACTAAAATAAGTAATTAACTAATATATGTTGTATTAACGCCGAATTTAATAGTTTTCTGTTATTGAATTTTGAACTTTTTATTTTCGAAATCTTTTTTTACTCAATAGTTTACAAATATATATATATATATATATACACATATTTCGCGTAGTGACATTAAATCTAATTTGAATATTTTGAAGCAAGTGACAACCAAATATATTTGTAAATAATACTAAGAGGCAATAAAATTTATTTTAAATATATAAACTGAAATGTTTTTTGTATTTTTGAAAGCCAAATAAAATGTAAATTTTTCTTTGTGTTTAAATAAACCGCCCCAAAAGCTACGTAACGCAAGAACGTAATATGATGGCCACGGAATATCGTAAGGAATAATATCGTAATCGAAACAGCTGATCGAAAACCGGATTCCCTCGCAAACTAAACTTCATCAAATAGTTTCAAGGATCCACTGGAAATCAAATGCTGAGGAGGATGAGCACCTACAGTGGTCAAAAACTGGCGACAGTAATCAAGGAGCTGGAGAATTTCGCACCCATAACGTTGGCGGAAAAGTGGGACAACGTGGGACTGCTGATCGAACCTTTCAAGGAGAAACCGATCCAGAAAATACTCCTAACCAATGATCTGACCGAACCCGTGATGGGCGAAGCTCTGGAGAAGAACGTGGATCTGATTATAAGCTACCATCCGCCGATTTTTAAGCCCCTGACCAGGATCACCAAATCGAATTGGAAGGAGCGCGTGGTGGCCGCCTGTTTGGCCAACAATATAGCTCTGTACTCACCGCACACGGCATGGGACAAGACCTGTGGAGGTGTCAACGATTGGCTTTCCCAGGCCGTGGACATCAAGGGCATCAGACCTCTGGAACCAGAATTGGGGGCTCCTCCGGGCACCGGTTCGGGTCGCTTCATAGAGACCAAGATGGTGGTATCCCAGCTGGTGGAATCCCTGCAGAATCACATCCGAAACAGTGTGCACGTGGCCCTGGCCGTGAATCACCAACCCAGCACGCTGATCCAATCGGTGGGAATTTGTGCCGGCTCGGGAGGATCCCTGCTCAAAGGGATCCAGGCGGATCTCATCATTACGGGTGAGATGTCGCACCACGAGCTGCTGGAGTTCAACCATAACAATACCACGGTCCTGCTCTGCAACCACAGCAACTCGGAGCGAGGATTCCTCAAGGAGTTCTCGCCAAAGTTGGGAGAGCTCTTAAAAGGAGCTTGCGAAATTCTGGTCTCCCAGAAGGACAAGGATCCCCTGGTCACCGTGGTAAAGGGTTTTGCGATGGAAGATCAACCACAGGCGGCTCAGCAGTGAATGGTTAACAGAATACATTAAAATAAAGCATTTAACTCATGGGAATGATCTTTAACTCATTGCAAAAGGATTTCAACCACATGCTCCCCTTGGGAAATAAAAGAGTCGACTTTTTCGTTTAACAATGCATTTCCTGGCATCTTCAAAAGGTTACGAACAATAATCTTAGGGCTTAACTTCTAGACTTGATCCAGCTTGAACTTGCCGCCCTTGCTGGCGGCATCGTTCCTGTGAAGCTGGAATAGTAGCCTCTGCTCCAGATGCTTCACTGCAGCCACCGTCAGCACCAGGGTGTCGTGTTTCAGCATGGAATACACGTTCAGGCCAAAGGAGGGCATCAGGTTGACGTAGCCCAGCTCATCGCTGGCGTGGCCAATGTTGGCGGGGAACATGTGGTCCCTGGAAGGAAGATTTACAGTCAAAAAATACGAAGGACAACTATTTCCCACTTACTTATCCACAATCAAGACAGACGGTCCCCAGTTGCGTTCGGCAATCAAATCCTTGAGGAACTGTGCATCCTTCGTGGGTATGTCCACGTTCTCGATGATGTGCAGATCGTCCTGGGCCAGCTTAACGCTCAGAGTGGAGGTCAGGCCCAACACCCGCTTGTAGAAGGGCAGCATGTAGAAATGGGTGGTGGGGGATCGTGGGCCGTGGATGATGCCGCCTCCCTTGAAGAGGGGCGTTCGGATGGAGCCATGCCGGGCCCGGCCCATTCCCTTCTGGGGCCACGGCTTCCGTCCGCCTCCCCGCACCTCCGCCCGCGTCTTGGTGTGGGCCATGCTTACATAACGGTACTTGCGCTGCCACTCCACATTCTCCTGGATGATGTCCACTCTCGGCTGGGCTGCAAACACATCCGGATGCAGTTCGACGAGGCCCACCTTTCGCTCCTCCACGGCATCCGAGTTCTCGATCCACGCCTGCCTTGGCGAATTCCTGCTTATGGGTGCATAATCCGCATAGCTTTGCGGCAGAATCAGCGGGGACCGGGCTGCCGGAGGAGTGGCAACAGTTGCCGCCGATTCGCTTGCCACATTTCCGTGTACACTGCTCCTGGTTAGGGTCCTGGCTAGGGGATTCAGCACCTGCCTGGATTTATCCAAAATATTTTTCAACATTTTCCGGCAGCATGCGAAACAGTGTGACCGCACTGGGAATACTGGAATATAACAAAGGTCTTCGTTTCGATCAGCTGATAGGTATGTAGTAAATTATACCGAAAATACTAACTAGTTGTGGCGGTCAGTTTAAATAACTGATATGGAGCAAGGTTTTTTTCTACTTTTTTCATTATAATATTTTATTAAAACTATTTTTGTTTAGTTTTGAGAAGGAAACTTTTATATTTGTACAATAATTAGAATGAGCTCCAGCCTATAAACTATTGAAAACAAATTATTATTTATTTTATCTTTTGATTGTTTCAGTAAAAATATAAAAGTTAATGAAAAAAATAAATTTACCTTTAAAAAAACAATAAATACAAATGTAAATTTTTTGAACTATTAGAATTTTAAGTAAGATCATAATGAGCAGTTTAAAATAATTATGATAAATATACTCATTAACAACTAAAATAAGCAATTAAGGAATTAAATAGTTAATTGTTTTTATTTAATAAAAAACGTGAAATTAAATGAAGCAAAATGTTTTCGGAGATATAAAACATTACTGGTACATAGCAAAATAATATACATTTTGTAAATTTAAAAAAATTGACTTTTTAAATTTTCTGTTGAATTTCTAAATATGGATAATTAAATGTAAAATTTAAATAAAGATAAATAAAGACAAATAACTTATATAAAATGCAAGAATATGTTATAAATCATAATGAAATAATTTGCAGAATAATTGTTAAGTATTCAACTAGTTCTTTTAATTTAATTCACATTTTAAAAATTATTTAACATTATTTAAATTAAAATGTTTTATATTGAGACCTAAAGAAATTTACAAAATGAGACTACTTAGACCAAAATTGCTCTACAAATGGGCATTGATGTTCTTCCTGGCCAACTGGGCGTAGATGGTGCCATGTGGCTTGTCCACCGGAATAAAGACCTCATTGTTATCCCCGGGTGCGATTTTCTGGAAAGGCTTCGTGTCGAAGTTGAAGTAATGTTTGTTTGGCATGGTCATCGAGATGACCGAGACCTGGGGCAGCACATCCAGGACCTGCCTCTCACTCAGGTAGAGGGTGTGCTGGACGGAGGGCGATGAGACGCCCACCTGGGGATCACCGGCAAAGTTCCTCAGAATAATATTCTTCACCGTCTGCCAGGCACGCGAGAAGTCCACATTTTCGGTATCGGAGTACTCCCAGGAGCAGTCCACCACAGTGCTGAAGATGCGATCGTACTGATCCGGCAGGGAACGGAACTCATCGTTCACGAAGTTCACAAACGAGGATTGCGTTGTCTTCAGGACACGCAGGCCTTTGATTCCACTGATCACTGTCTGCTTGGGATCTGAGGGTTGAGTTGCATAATTAAATTCGATATTTTTAAAATCCCCTCAAGAACTCACCTGTCCTCCGCACGACCACATCGGAGTAGTGCTGGGCGGTGGGGGTGAAGATGAAGGCGTGGTTGTGCAAGGACCGGTTGTCAATGGAGCTGAAGTTGCAGCTGCCTTGACTGGTGGCCTGACCATTGGTGCCGGCCTTGGTCTCCTCCTGACAAACCCTTTGCCAGGGATAGGCCTCCACATGGACGTGGGCCTCCTCCACATGGGAGTATCGGTTGATGAAATGCTTGGCCAGGAGCAGGGCGAACTTCTCCGGACTCTCGATGCCATGTTTCTTGGCCAGCAGATACACCGTGTTCTTCTGGGAGTCCGTGGCCACAATATCAGAGTTATTGCCCTGGTAGTAGTCCTTCTTGCTGTACAGCTTCAGATGGGTGCCCACCTCGAACTCCTGGATGTTGTGCACCGGTCCCTTGCGACTCACGTGCAGCACCTTCACCGCATCCTTGCCATAGCCATGATCGGTGATCTCATACTGATACGGCTTGTCCTGGCCATCCATTTCGGACCGTTCCTTCTGGCTCTGGCTCATGGAGCTGGGCTGTCTCAAGGGCGTGGCGAACATTGTGAATGCAATCAATCTCTCTTCCCTACTGACCACCCACCATTTTGCATCGCATCGTTTTATACCGACGAATCGCGGAAACGAGTCACACGTCTGGGATTTCGCCATCTGATTCCATGGAAATCATGGCAGCCCATATATCATCGCTGCAACTTCGGGTCTTAGGGGTCTTACCGCCTTGCTTAGATTTTCGGCTTTTGGCCAGGCAAATATGACAAAGCCTCAATGGTTCTAGAGCCTTGTCGTCGGGTGGTGTATCTCCCGAAACTTTGTATCTTGTTTTTGTTTACAAACATTTATTTTTGTTTTGTTTTTTTTTTGCATTTCTTTGCAGGAGATAACTGGATGAAAAATAGTGTTTACCTCGGAAATCCCGTCCGGAGATTAAACTGATTAAAAACGTATCTCGTTTTCAGGGAAATAGTTGAAAATACTAATTACTCATCATATTTCACAACATTGATTAAATGAATCTTTAGGAGAAATTATTTAAATAATGTTGACAAATCGATACTTAAAAGTAATCCATATTTGGGAAATAAATATTATTAGCATTTTAACATTGAACTCTATGTAATGTGAGTATCTAAGAAAATGATTGATGATTTATCAAACAATATTTAACTAACTTATATTATGAAAAAAATTTTTAAATAACTTATATTTTGGAAATCAATAATATTAACATTTACCTGTAAGATATGTGAATATCTATAACTTTTTAATCACATAGAAAACTCATAATGATTTATCAAAAATTATTTAAATAACTTATATTATGAAAATAAATAATTATACCGTATTAACATTAAACTTTAATTTATGTGAATATTTAACAATTGTTAATCAGAAAGAAAATTAGTGTTGATGTGGTACATATTATTTTCTCCAAAAATTCTTTTATCCGATGTTGTGAAATATGATGAGTAATTGATGTTCTAACTAATTCTAAGAAAAACGTAATACGTTTTTAATTAGTTGAATCTCTGCCAGGGATTTTTGAGATAAGCTCTTTTTTCATCTAGTAATTTCTAACAAGGTATAATTATTCATTGTTAGATATTAACATTAAAAATTTCCAAAATATGGTGTATAATAGTCGTGTTATTTAATGTAACAATTGTTAATCAAAATTGTCTTATTGTTTTTTATTTTAGTTTAAAATTTATATTTTTTTGAATTGTGAAGTATGATTACCCTTTGCTTATATTTTAATTGCAAGATTTCAAAGTAATTTTTAAAGTGTTTTATTCGAAAATATAAATTAGGAGTTCAAACAAGCATTAACAGCATTTCAAGGCCAATTTTCTAATATTAGTTATCTATAATCTAGGATATAGATAGGGAAGACTATTAAGATAAATCTAAATTGTGGTCATATGTTGTTTGACGCCATTGGAACATGTATTCTCCCGTCAAAATATTTGTTTGTTATTAGCCAAAAGATTAACAGCCGCTTTAAGAATATATATATAATATATATATATATAGCAATCTATCAGTTTAAGCCTTAGTCAGATTATTTTTGTTTGTTTTTTTTAAACCTGTCTTGCATATCAGAGAGGCTCCCACGAGCAAACTTTTTATTTGTTGATGTTTGCTGGTTATGCAAGTTCCGATGGAGGAAGAAGCTACGTGTCGAAATTTGTATCTTTATTTGTACAAAATGAGGTGTGAAAGTGTTGCAATCTTCATTAACTCGAAGTTATTGAATTTTTTGGAGTACAAAAATATATTTAACAAACAGTATTATAAATTTAAGTAAACAAACAACACGAAATCCCCTTTTAAAACTAATCTATGAGAAACAAACAAAGACGTGCGTAAAAAGATTTTTATAAACAACTTTGGACTGTGAGATTATGGGAGCAAATAAAGTTTATAACCGAAAACATAAGCCAACCAAGTTCTACTGGTCTACATAATCTGGATGATGGCATATCATAAAGCAGATCTCCCAGAGAATCCCCATGGCGTGATTCATTCGAAAAGATTTTTCACTTGGAATGCGATCTAATGGATGGCACTTTTATGAAGCTTTTGGCACCTCAAAAAAAATTACTTGCTGTCCACCTGAGGTTCAGTGAACCAAAAACAAAAACAAAAATAGCTTAAAAAAAAAACCCAATTCGTTTCATACTTATGAATGAGAGTTGAACAAGTGAAATCTTTTGTTGCGTCTCGGCAAACAAAAGTGCAAATTGTTTTCCAGTGAAACCTCCGACCCAGCCATATGTAAAAATTGTATTTTTTGGCCGACAAATGGTGGAACAACGAGTTAGTTAGGTTTTCGAACGCCCAGCGGACGGACGGATATCGTAATGGAGCAGCTATTGGGTCTCCTCGTATTGCTATGCCTTGGCCTCATCCGAACGGAATCCTTGGCCGCTGTCCACGATGAGCTGCCGCAGTGCGGATTGCACGGCGTCTACAGGCAGCGGCAGAGTCTCATCGATTCTCCCAACTATCCGGACAATTATCCGGTGAACACCTGCTGGGATTATGTGATCCGATCTCCGTACCGCTGTCCCACCAAGTTTCACATCCAGTTTCTGGACTTTAAGCTGGAGCTATCGGAGAACTGCAGCAGGGATTACCTGGCCATTGGATTGCAGGGCGATGGCGATGACATGGATGTGCTGTGTGGCCAAGTGTTGGGCATCAAGAAGTACCACACTCCGGATGGTGTCCTTAGGCTGCGATTCTTAAGTGACGACTCTCCGTGGACCACGAATGGTGGCTTCAGGTTGCTGGTCACGCGATTGGCTTGTGAGAGGGAGGATGTGGTGGCCAGGGGTCTGGAGGATGACGAACAGGATGTAGACGGGGATACGGTGACGGTGAGCGCCAAGTCCCCGCCAAAGAAGCTGCATCAGCACTTGCAACATTTGCATCCCCAGCAACAGCAGCAACAGCAGCAACATCCACTGCAGGATCAGGATCCTTCTGTGAATTTTACCCAACCAAATCCCTGGGGTTTCAATCAGGGATTGCCCGCCTCCTTCCCTGGTTATCCTGCTGGGTATTATCCTCCTCCTAATGGACTGACTCCCCAGCGTGCACCGCCTTGTGTGCCCCAGCAACAGCAGCAATTCCTGCAGCAACAACAGGATCAACAAAGAATCCTGCAACAGCAGCAACAACTCCAGCAGCAGTTCCTGCAACAACAGCAATTCCAGCGGCAATTCCTGCAGCAACAGCAACTTCAGATACCCCAACAGCAGCAGCAGCAACTTCAGATACCCCAGCAACAGCTTCTGCAGCAACAGCAACTCCTGATACCCCAGCAGCAGCAGATCCTGCAGCAACAGCAGGAGTTGCCCCTGATTTCCGACCAATATCAGACCAGCTCCTTTCAACCTCATGCCGTCACCCTTAAGGACTACGACTCCCAGACCCAACAGCAATTCGGTGGATCTCTCGATCTCTGCTGCGCCAGTGGCTTCAATCAGAACCACTTCTATCTCTCAAGTCCTGGCTTTCCAAGGACCGTCCTCAACTATTTGCTGCCCAATCAGCAGAGGGATTGTGTCTTCTACATTGAGAAGAGCTCGCCAAATGTCTGCCGTCTGAGGATTCAATTCAAGTTCTTTGATTTTGGTCAAAATTCAGGAGGATTCCATGGTGGATTAAATGGAGGATTGAATGGAGGACTAAATGGCGGATTAAATGGAGGATTAAATGGAGGATATAATGGAGGATTGAATGGAGGATATGGGGGAGACTACGCAGGAGGATTTGGAGGCGGTCATGGTGGCGGCGGTTTCGGTGGCGGTGTCTCTGGAGGAGGTTGCTCGGGTGACTTCATCGAGGTGGATGGTCAGCGATATTGCGGCTGCCGGTCGGGCTATGTCCACAAATCGCATTGGGCGCAGGGAAGGAAAGCCATTCGCATGCGAATAGGACAATCCAGCAGCACCACCTCCAATGGCTTTCTGCTGGAGATCTTCCAGGATCAGGACTCCGATGGTTGTCGGCAGGATGCATCGCAAGGCTTTGGCTTTGCCCAGCAGCCGCAGCAACAGCAACCGCAGAGGGGTTTGGGATTGTGGCCTCAAGTGGGTCTACCACAAACTCCCCACATCTGGCCCATGCAGGTGGGATATCCTGGCTACCTCGGTGGTTATCCACTGTCCTTTAGTCCCACTCCCTATCGCCAGGCCAGAAGGATATCCTATGTCCGTGGCATCGATGACCAGCAGCCATCGCGGGTGGTGGAAACGAATTCCACCCGCAAGGAATTCTACTACTTTGATGGCGACGAGGCCTTTGCCCGCTCCGCCTTGGCGGACGAAGATGAGGATAAGGCTTCACTGGGAGTCACCACCCAGCCACATAGTAAACCAGAATCGAAGCCCCAATCCCAGTTGGTAACGAAGGCCTTCGAGCAGAGCAGCTGCAGCTTCGATTACATGGAGGTGCTGAAGCTATCCGTGGACACGCTCTGGTTAACCAAGCCATTGTGCTTCTCCCCCCTGAGAAGTTGGTTTCCCAACATTTTTGGCTAACAAAAAAATAAATGCTGGTATTATAAAAATAGTTGAATTTTGATAAATCAGTTAAAGCGCATCTTTAAGATGTTGGTTTAGTTGAAATCGAATCGAATAAAAATATAAATACAAATAAAAATGGGAAGAGTTTTAATTTTCAACTAATTTGCTTTTTGTAGAATTTATTTTAAAATGTATTTATAATATTAAAAATACTTTCGTTAAAATTTTTAAAATTCTCTTTCCAACTAATATTCTTCTTGTAGAATATTAAATTTATTTATAAAACATTTCCACATTAAATTCCACAGCAAAATCTGCGAATTTAGTTTCCCAAACAAAACATTTAATATAGGAAAACACTTTTATCAATTGGACGACAATGATTTGTATGTTTTCTGGCCATAATCTGCGATCTTAGCTCCTCCGTATCTGTATCTCGGCAATTGTGTTGACGTCATAGCGAGCGTACGAAGTAAATATGACAAAAAATGCGCCTTTTCACTGCGCTTAGTCATCGGAAAGGGGCTCACACGCACCCTGGTCATTACAAGTTCCCATTCCAGAAACTTCACCCACTCCCACTTCCAGTCCCTCTGCCTTGTCGGGCACAGATACAGATGCTCTCCAAATAGATACAGATAGCCTCGTTGCCGCATTGTTGTCTTGGCAAACACTGAACCAACGCTGGTCGAGAATATGAGCACCGTTCAATCTCAATGTCAGGGTTTCGCACTTCGGAAGGTGTTAGCTGGTCGACTCTGCCACAATCACACTGATTATGTGGCACAAACAAAGAGGTGGACTTGTGGGGGGAAAATTGGAAAGTCAAGGTACTGAAATGTAACGCTGTAATATTTTAGAAGTTGCTCTTAAATAGGGGGGGAGATACGAAAATCGGGAGTCTTCTATAAGCCAGATTTAATATTGCAATAAATTCCAAAAGTTGCAAAATTTTGAATTATATAAATTTTATTTTAATACCTACTAGAAGAAACTTTTTGCAAATTTTGTAAGATAAACAAAATATTAGGAAGAGATTTTATAAGAATAAAAACATCCAGTATTTTCAGAATTTTTATATATTTTATCTGCTTCCGCTATCTGTAAAAAAATAAAAATAAATTTATTGAACACTTTTCTGCCCCTCCCCTAGAGTCCATAAAAAAAGCCTTTATCTACATTTAATTGCACAGGAATAATAGTATTTCATAAATTTATTTGAAATATATATATATAATATTACTCGACTTTACATTAGATACATGTATATTTTGTTTAGCACATAGATGCACATACACATCCATATATATTTCCATATTTCCATATTCTCGTATATACACATTTAAATAGTTTTTATTTAGTGGCGCACCGTTCATTAGATTTAAATTTCTTTATTTTTTATTTTTAGAACAATGTCATGGACCGAGAGACATTATAAGACCCTTTTATGATATGGCTACGTTTTTTTTTACTCGTATTTGTGGTAATTAACTCCTGGATTAGTACGTGCGACAAACAACAACAACAACACAACAACAAAAAGTAACTGTGAGAACTACGAGAACTTTGTTTATTCAGTTTTAGTATATACAACACATTGAGAGTTATAAAAGTTTTAATCGTCTACAATTACAATTAGGTGTGTGGCAAG
>JAJJHY010003831.1:11381758-11393590 GCA_021224005.1 Drosophila setifemur | reverse complement strand
TTTCCCCTTCTCCTCCTGCTTTTCACCAGCCAGTTTCCGCCACTTGACATTTGAAAGTTTGAATAGTTTGTTTGTTTGTCTGACTGTCTGTCTTTATGTCTTTCTGTCTGTCTGTCTGTCCGTTTGGTTGGTTTGCGGCTTAAAAAAATATTTCAGCCAACGGCTCTGGACTCGCATTCAATGAACTGGCGGAAATTGACTGGCGGCATTGAGTTCTAGGCTCTAGAGCGACTCCCACCACATCTTGGCTTCAGACGGCTGTCATTCATTGCGGCTACCGTCTTTCCTTTGTCCCATTTTGTGTCCAGTCGGCCCATCACTGTCCACTGTCCACTACAAAAGCTAGGTGTATTTCCTAAGGTGTTCTTTAAGCGTAGTTTAAATTTTACAGGAAATAAATCAGTAAAAATATAGGTCTAAAAGATATTAAATTAAGAAAATAAAGCTATTTTTGTTAACCTTCTCATTACCTAAAAATATATGTGTTCCACATCATTTGTAAATAAAAACAATCCCATATTTAGTGGTTCACCTTTAATGGCGGATTAAATCAAACCCTCGAATTTATGAGAAAAAAAAATATGGTTAAATTTCCAATCCATTTACTCATCTATCAAATCGGTTGGAAAACAAGCAGAGTTATCGAAAATCCGATATGACTGGTTGCGGGGGCTTTAGGGTCAAAACGCAAACGTCGAATCAAATTCGTCAGAAAAGATTGACAAACTAAAAACCCCTTTTTGATTTTTTTTTTTGGTTTTTTTTGGGCGTGTTAAGTGCTTCGCTCAAACAAAGCACGAACTCTCGTACGAGTATATTGTGTGTATTTTTCGAGGAGGGGACAACAATTTAAGGCACTTGGGAAATTGTGCACTGACCGAAAATGTTCAGCGAGCATAATGCTCTATTATTGATGGGTGGGCGTTGGTTTTGCCTAAGTGCACGTCGTGTGTCACCCTAACTCGTGGTCCACTCATTTTTTCGGGGCCGCCTAAAAGTCGGCAATAAAAATATGATGCAGGCAAATGAGAATTTGCAATCTGTTTTTGGTTGAACTTTAAGGTAAAATGATTTAAGGATATTTTATTTAATAGATACATATTTATTCCATCTTGAAAATACTAATCCTTTCCTTTACAATTTATTTATAATATTCAAACATCTTAAGCATTTTTAATACGAGAAATGCAAGTTCCTTAGGTTAATTTAAATTATTATAAAATTGTTCATGGACCGGAAATCCTTTAAAATTCAATTTAAATTTTCTGAAATGGTGGAAATATCATTCTGGACAGTCCTTAAAACGCTGCTAAAGTTAAAGTACTATTCCATCCTCCCAAAATGCATTTTAAAACATTAAAAAACCTTCAGAATTGTAATAAAAAAAATGCAATTTCTTTAAGACTAATTTCCAGTGTTCCCTATTAAAAAAGTACTACAAAAAATCATGCTCGGGAAATCCTTTGAAATTCAATTTTGATTTTCTGAAATCGTGGAAATGTCATGCTGGACACGTAACCGCGAGGTGATTGCCTTGGACTCCGGTAAATTGCAAGTTTATGGCTGACTCACCATCGCCGGGATCGTAAACGGCGCGCTCCTGGACCTGGACATCCTGGACATCAAGCGGCGGGGGACCATGACGAACTGCATGATGGGCCAAGCCCACTCCGAAGATGGGCAGATGCAGACGCTGTGGGGCGGTGGATGCAACTCCTTGGTTGTCAGCAGCTCCACCACCGGCTCCTCCGCCTCCTCCACCATTTGTGGGTGGCTGGGAGGCCAGGAAACCGGCAACGCGACGCGTCCCGCTACTCAGGATCGCCGTGGCCAGAATGCAGAGAGCTAGCATGTCGGTCTTCATGATGGTCTCTCTCTCTCTCTGAAGGTCCTCGGGATTAATGCGCGGGTTGTTGTGTTGTCGATGTCGATGTCGCTGTCAATGGCGTGTCTGCAAGACAGAATGGGTAGATATATGTACATGAGGGTAATTACCATCACGACCACTTGCTACGGCTGCCATCCGCTCATTTACAGCCTCCTCATCCCCATCCTCATCCTCATCCTTATCCCTAGTCAGCGTGTGGGTGTCTGTCTCTTTGTGTTTAAGCAAACAATACGCATATAAACACGCAAACATCCGAGGAACACCAACAACGAGGAGAAGGATGCTGTGGGGAGGCGGTTATTGGATGGTGGTTTCAAAAGGGGGGAAAGGGAGAAGCAGGAAAAAGAAGGGACAGGGTAACAGCTCAAAGGCGTCCGTTGGATAACTTGGCGGCTCAACATCCTCCTCGTCATCCCGATTCCTTGGCTTTTGTTTTGCGATGCTGCTTAATCTTTATTTTCGCGTTGCACTGTGGTGCAAAATATCAGAACTAATTATTCCATTTTATTAAGTGAAAACAGAACTATACAATAAAACATAAGGGATAGGCTCAACAAAAGATTACAATCACAAAAAGGTCATTAAGTTAATTAACTACAATCCCAAGTGGGACATAACAAATATCTCACATGAGCTGCAAAACAAAATTATTATCTTAATTTTGTTGTATTATAATTTTTGGTTGTACATTTTATTCTTTAGCTTTTTTAATGGCAAATCTATTGAAAACTATTGTTATTTGAAATTTTTTTGGTGTTATTTTCTAACCCCTTTCATTAAGTAAAAGTAAGTTTTATATTGGGTAACAAGTTTCCCGCATTTAGTTATTTATTTTGCAATTATTAAAAGTTTTTAAAAACTTATATATACATCTTTGTATTACTTTAAAGCTAATTAACCGCCAGCTATCCTTCTCTTTAGGTTTTTCCAATCTTTTTCCAAGATACTGTAATTTGATTCGTCTTTTGTTCCCAGATTTAACCCACTGTTGCCCTAGGTGTTCTTGTTGCTATACTTTTGCATATATTGCAGTCGGTTTTGTAAGGCAGTGTGCTATATGCGCAGTCGTTTCATTTAATTAAGTATGGGCGAGTAGAAGGTGGTTGGGCTTAACTCTTTCGCAGCGGATTTTCATCCCATTAGCCGAGGCCCAGGATGGAGGAGGATGAGGATGTGTATATATTGAGGGGTAGGAGATCGCCCCCTTTCCCTATTATCTTTTTTTTGTTTTCTGTTTAATAACCTTCGCTGGCTGAGCAATATAAATGAGTTGCATAGAACTTTTGGCACTTGCGGTCTAGATGGTTCAAAATGTCTGAAATTGGCATAATTTGTTTGGCAAAGGAAACCAAACATATTGTTTAAGTTTTTAATTTTGACAACCAAGTGTGAAGATTTTCATTTAAAATTGGATATCAATTTTTCAGCATTTTAGGCTTAGTTTTAGGTTGCCAATTTACTTTGTAAAGAGAATTTCATAGGAGAAACATTTTTATTTCTTAACTTTAAATTCTTTTTTTCTATAAACTCCAATAAATTTTTGAATTTGTTTAAAGCATTTCTTTTGTTTTATCTGCTGTAGATTAAAATAAATTGAAATTGCCCAGAATTATTCGGTTAATTAACCACATAAGCCTGGCAAAATAAATCAACACAGACACGCCCAATCAAATAAAGAGAAATTCTGCATTTGTTTTATTCAGTTCGTTAACATTTTCCCTGGGAGATACGAGGGGGGTTTTCTTTCGATAATTTTCTTCAACATTTTCCGTCACGTTTCCAGTTGAGTTTGATTTGGCAAATTATCAACTCGACTGCGAAGCTTATAATTTTCTCAGAATATTTGCAATTGAATTCCATTTTTATTCACAGAGTTTTAAATGCAATGGGATTTGATTGTTTCCGGTTAATTTTTAACGTAAACTGCAATACTCTCCGGGCATTTCCTGCCGCAAACTTTTTCAATTACTCCACTTTGATTGGCACTCAAAAGTAGGCAACAATTTTCATTTGGGGGGAGGAAAACTTACCCCCGAAAAGAAAATGGTGAGCTGGAAATAAGCGAAGGAAAAGCAAACACGAATCGTTGTCAAAATGCTTTAATTAACTTGTTGACACAAAGTCGAAAAGTGAACCCAACCGAAGAAGAAGAGGAAGGAAAAAAGAAGTTTCACCCACCATTTGGGATCCCCAAAGGTAAAATAAAATTAATTTAGCGGCAAGGGGAGGTGCGTACATATATATATATAGTAACAAATATATATGGGTGTTCATTTGCTGGCATCTGTAAGGACATTTTTACCTGTCACCTGTTTTCTGTTTTTGTGTGCTTCTTGTTTTCGCAATAACCACACAATTGAGCTGAAATACAGCTGAAAGTGGAGTACACAGGAATTGCTCCCAGGTAGATTACATCCACCCACATGGAAAAACCATTTCGGTTGTAGTGCCAAGAACTAGCTTAATTAGTGGGTAAAAGGAAGCTGAACAATTGCATCTGACACATGTCTAAAGGGTCGACAGCAATTACATACTTTATTCTTATTCTTGCATAATACTCCAATCGGGCGACGCTTGCATAACGCTCATATTTATGGAATCGCTTCAGCTGGGACACATGTCCAAATTTTATCACAAAAAAAAGAAGGAAATTCTTTAAAGGTCGAGTAAAGGAAAAGCAGATGGCCAGAGAAAATTGATTGAGAAAAATGTTAGGAAAATTTAAATTGCGCTTTCTACTGTGTCTTTGAATTTTAGCAATTTAAGAGTTCGGACTTCTTATTTTCATTTATTTTTACTCTTTTTCTTTTGAAATTTATACAAATGTAGTTTAAGCATTTATAAATATATTCAAACATCAACAACTAATTTTATTTATGGTAACCCCGCTAGCAACAAATCCTTTTTTTATGGTCTTTAAAATAGCAAACAATTAATTCAATTTATAGAATTTAAATCCGTCTTTAAATTTACTCAATTTTGCGAATATTCAACTATAAATAACATTTACTTTAATATAAATAAACAAGAAGGAATGATCTTGCCGGAGGGCATTAATTTGATACCATAGTGGGTTGCCATGTCCAGAAAAAAAAGTGGACTCACACATCTGTAAACCGATGCCCTTGCTTTTTCTTAGGTGGAAACGCCTTCGGAACATTGTGAGTTCTTTCCACTTTAGATTTATTTGTTTTTTCAATATGCTTTTTTTTCATTCCAAGGAATTTTTACACGTGAATCTCAACGGGTTGGTGTTGGTAAGGGAAATGGGGAAAAGCGGGGGGAAAAACAATGCTAGGCTGTCAACATTTTCCGCAAATATTGATATTTTTTCATTTGATTCTCAAAGAGTCTCTCTCTCTTATAGGTTTGTTTACGCTTGACATTTATTTTTGGCCTCTGTGGGAATTTCCTCAATATATTGACATTTGCAAAAAAATTTGTGGAATTCTTTGCAAAAATATTAAAGTCTAATTCGTGTTAAATAACTTTGGCAATTGAATAATTGCTATCTAAAAGAGTTTATACAAATTCAGAAATGTCAGAGAAAATTTTATAATTGGGGAAATTGGGAGATTAGTGCAAAAATCGTTCGCAAAATTGATTCGATTTATTAAGTTGTAAATTTGTGTTGAAGTCATTAAAACCATTCCAGTTTTTTGGGTTTCTTTGAAAAATTCTTGATATGTTGTTTTTTTTTTTTAAATGATTGTCTTTTCTAACAACACACAGAATTATACAAGGTAGAAAAAAACATGTAAGTACTAGATTCGCAATAATAGAAGAGTTGTCCTTTAATTTAATGTAACCTTGGGAAACAAAATTGGAAATGTGCAAGTCCTTTGAATATTAAAACACTATTCAAATAAAACTCCCAAAATAATGTAATTTATAAATATTTAAATATAATTATTAAAATTAAAGATCCCTTGTTTCTGTTATAACAATTAATCACTCTATAAAAAAACTACTTATTTAATTTTGAAAGCACTTAGCCTGATGTTTTCCACAAATACTGTTTGTAGTTCAAAGAGTTATTGCAATCTTTAAATTTATAAATCACTTTTCAATAGTCATTTTCTAATTTGAAATGTTAAAAAAGTCACTTAGAATCCACCCACTGAGTCAAAATATTTTTGTAGGCACTCTTTTCTTAGTCCAGAATCGACGGCACAGAAACTGATGACGAAGGCGACGGCATTTCTAAGATTTCCCGACGCGTAATTCTAACACTTTCTTCGGGTTTCTTCGCTGTCATTAAACGCCGCAACTTTCATTAAAGGATTCTTTAATGGGACTCAAAGGATTGCATTTTAATATTCCGGTTTCAGGTGCTCTCTTTAAAATTTAGCTGGAAACCGCTTCGTATTACTGGACCACACCTGGTTAACTCTCAACTGTTGCTCCTGCTACTTGTTGAACACTGCGTGGCCGACTCCCGTAGCCGCCTCCTTTTATAAAGGCCACGCAGATGACGAAGTGGGATCCGAATCCGAGTCGGAATCGGAATCGGAATCCGAATGACGAGTCCCTCGTGGGCCGCCAAAAAGTAGCGTAAAAGCTTCGCCAAGCTTTCGCCAGCCCCAACAACGGAGGAAGTTGCTCCTCCTCCTCCTCCTCCACTCCGGCAATATTTTGTGGTTTTTATCAATGAAATATTTTCGGCACATTTAAAAAGTTTAGCGTCGGATGAAAAATTAGAGACCCGTGGAGGGGCAAATGCTGGGCAATTATTTACCGGGATATTCGCCAATGATATGCGCCGCTAAGTAGGCAACCATGTCGGAATATGGCGTCACTGGATCTCCCATTCCCAACCCCCCACCAAAAAAAAAGTTAAGGTGCAAAATAATGGAAATAATGGAGGAAGTGTCATGGTCGGCGGTGCTTTGTTGACAAAACAGTTTATGGAAAAATATGCCAACCGGACGCGTCACGAGATTCTTGGTATCCTGACCGTGGCGTGGGCCCTCAAAAGGACCTTCCCAATAATGACGCCGCGGAAATCCTTTCTGGTTAAATCATGCAATAAAATTTAAATCGGGTTTTTGGAGCTATATATGGAGGGAGCAGTTCGCTGGACATAATCCCTTATTCATAAAAATTGTAAATAAAAAAACAATGAATGACTCTATTTATAGCGTGCTGATGTGGATTTTCATATGAATTCCAACAGTGTCCCGGATTTATTTGGGTCACGCTGATAAATTAATTGCGATTGTGAAACTATAAGCTATAAGTTCCTGTTACTATTTTGATTTACCAAATCAAACTAATATTAAATTTAAATATTCTTCCCCCACTTGAGCATGAATTTTCAAATTCCTTTTCTATTCTTTTGAACCACATAACTTAGTTTTCCCCAACACCTTCATCTTAACTACAAATTCCCAGCAATCGACTAGGGGGAATTCGAGGGGTCAGGACCCACAGTCAGATGTCAACAACCGTCGCTGGCCTCCGGGCCTTGGAAAAGAAGACACTTTAAAGTGAAATTGCTGTGAGTAATATGGGGGGACAATCCGCACGATTTGCATGCGATACGAATATTTTGGCCCATGTTTTCGTTATTGTTTCGAGGGTGTTGTGTGTTGTTTTTTGGCCTAAAAGGCAGGGCCAGGAAAATAAGCATATATAGGGTTTTGCTTCACAATTGCCGTGGGCAACCGAAGATGACACTTACACCAAGAAAACCAATAATATCCCGCCGAAAAGTTTAAGTGCTCGATGGCAGAGGGGCAGAGAGAGATGTTTGGAACAGGAAGCCCTCATTCTCCATGGCAAAAAAGTCATATTTTTGGCCTGGCCCCGTCTATTTTTAGGCATTCGTATTTCGTTTTTTTGAGACAGCCGGACTCATCGTAAGCGGTTTTGTGCGACTTAAGTTGCACCAGGTCAAAATCCACCCACCCAGCGGAACATTCCCCGCCTGCAATGTCCCATCATCAATCCAATCCAATCCAATCGCTGGCCGCCTGCGTCACGCCCTTTGAGTTTCCTCGCTCAAAGCTGCCGACGTGATGAACAAATTGATAAACAAATTAGTTAGCTAATTAGCCAACTATTGGTGAGTGGGGCGTTCTGGGAATAGATATCACGGGTTTTATCTTGGTATTATTTGATAATAGGGATCAATTCGTGGGTTTTGAATGTATAAAAGGCTTACAAAAAAAAAGTTTGATTAGACAATTTTTAATTAAATTTCCAATAGATATTGTAGAATCTAAAAATAAAAATAAATTGTTTCATAACTATATAAAAAGTATTACTAATTTTTATGAAATTAAATTAGATGTCTTAGGCTCTATATATAAAAACTATGTATTATAACGATTAATCATTATAATCGAAAATCCTTTTGTAGCGAATTTTGTGTTTTTTGCATAAAAAGTATAATTCAATTTTAATAAATGAAATAAATTTCTTGTAAGTTCTTTATATAACAATTTTTTAATTCTATAATAAATCACTATTATAAAAAAGACTCGTAGCGATTTTTGTGCTTTTGTGTTAAATATAACTAAATAACAAGTATAATAAAATTTTAAGAAATCAAATTAATTGTCCAAAGCTTTTCACACAGACTTTCTATCAATATAATAAATCAATATTATCGAAAAATTATTGTACAATATAGCAAAAAATTATATATTTTAAAAAGTATAAGTCATTTTTCAGATATTAAATTAGTTGTCTACATCTCTTCACAAAAAAAACTTTCCATTAATATGATTATATATTATTATCAAAAATTCCTCTTTTAGCAAATTTTGTATATTGCGAAACTGACTATAAGAACTTAATTTCGCTGGCCCGCATTAATCGGTCCTGGAAACAGTATCATAAAGCAAATATTTGTAGTATTTGGCACGTGAAATGTGAATCAGAATCAAAATCAGACACATGCGTTTGTTTTTGGATTTCTCGGTCGCTTTATTATTACTATTTTTTGATGCGGGCTATTATATCGGCTTTAATTAAACCCCGTGACAGTTATCAACCGAAACCGGAATCGTCGTGATTGACGTTTTCCAATTCCGATTCCTATTCCCGACGAATAAGATGATTAACTGCAAACAACAAATGGATTGATTGGTTCCCCCCACCTCTTGAACTAGATTTTGCACAATTTGGTGAAATATTTCGGTTTCCAGAAACAAGGGAAACAAAATATTTGGCCAAACTTTGTAAAACTCGCGAAAAGCAGAGCAGCAGGAGAAACGGTTCTGCTGGTGAAATTTGTGCATCCTACGGTCCTAGGCCGGAGGAGGAGCATTTAACTCGTTGTCGGAACTAATTTCCGCGTCTTGCTCCTCGCCGATCTCCTCCTCCTCAGCTTCCTCTGGCTCCTCAAAGATCTCGCCCATGATGATCTCCTCGGCCAGTTGATACAGCTCACGAATGTTCTGGAAAGGGGTTGAAAGTAGTTGTTAGTTAATAATTTAACAATTTTTAAAAGATTTGTTATAAAACATTTAACGGAAAAACAATATTTGCATTGTGAAATAGGTGGAATTTAATGTACTAGTTTATTTTATATATAATAAAATGATTACATAATTTCTACAATAAATGAAAATTTAATACAATATTTATGTATTTAGCTTAATATTTTTAATAAGTCCAAATGAAATAAAAAATTTATTTAATTATTAAAAGGTCTTAAGAAGAAACGTTATCAGATTTATTAATATAGGAGAATCGGGAAATCGATTTACATAGACTTGAGAAAAGTATATATATAAATATGAAAAATCATACTTTTCTGAAAATTGTTTTTAGATAAATAATTCGAATTTGAAATACCCATTAGAAAATAATCATTTTAAACAATTTCAAATAAAATTGTATAGTCTTAATATAACATTTTTACGAGAATCAAATGAACTTTTAAAAAGAAAAACGGTTTTAATTAATTTTTTTAATTTGATTAATATTAAAAATAGGGAATTGGGATATATATTTTAAAAGACTTCGGAAAATGTAAATATGAATAAATTATAAATTTGTGAAAATAGTTCTTGGATTAAAAAAAAATCGATTTTTATTAGAAAGTCATGAAATTCGAATTTGTAAGGATCCAAACTCACCTTGGCATTCCTGAGCGCCACGATTTTCTCGTCCTCGAAGCGTAGCTGGTCGTACTGCTGCTTGGAGATGAGTAATCCCCGATTGAACTCGCCCTCCATCTCGGCCTCCAGCTCCTCGGCATACTGCTGCTTGGCCAGGGTCAGACTGATGGCGTCCTCGCTGATCACGGTCTCGTCGGACACGTCGGTGACATCGTCCAGGTACTTGCGCTGCACGGCATCTTGGTTCTCAAGGTCATCCATAGATGGCTCTCGGTCAATTTCCATACTCGACCGATGGGCATCCTCGATGAGCTCGGTGAGCTGTTGGGTGGTGACGGCCGTTTTCACATCCTTCAGCTTGTCCTCCAGCTGGTTACGAATGCGCAACTCGGTCTCCCGGAACTTTTGCCTAAGGATAATTATTTTCGTTAATTGGAAACTCTTTCCCGATATCAAAGGCATTACGCACCTGGCTCTAACTATATTCTGTATATCCATGGGATCCGATGAGTAGGGCTGGGAGACGCGCAGCGAACGCTCCTTCATTTTGGCACGCTCCTGCTTGAGGAACTCCTTCAGATTCTTTTCGCACTCCCGCCAGTCGTTGTTCTCGATGCTGGAAAGTGGATAAAGGGCAGAGTTTTCCTTTCATTAGCCTCCGTTCCGAAACGAACCCCACTGAACATTCAACTCATGCATATTAATGGCAGCCCCGTCGGAGCAAAAAAAAAAAAACAAAAAAAAACACGTTTTAATGACGCGCCGTGGGAACAAAACGCTTCTATCATCATTCCCCGGAATACTCTATCTTGGAAGTTGGGGTTGTCTAATTAAAGGGGTTGAGATAATCATACCAGGAAATATTTTATCGCGTGTGCAACTAAGCTTTGGCCACAATTTATTGGATCACATCGGAAAAAATAAACATAACATATCTGTATAAATTTTGATTGCTTTATCAATGAGGAACCGAAAAAAATGGAGTCATTTTATTTATAGTTTACTACGGTGATTTGTATCTGAACCATAAAATATATATAAATAATATAAAATATTTATTTGAGTTTCCTAAAATATCCATAAGGGATATTTATAGTTTATTAATCAACTGTGATTTGTCTCTGAACCATAAGATATAATATAAAATATATTTGATTTCCTAAAATAACCATGGAGGATATTTATAGTTTATTTGTCAACTGTGACTTGTATCTGAACCATAAAATATATATAATATAATATAAATATATTTGAATATCAATGAAGGATATTTATAGTTTATTATGGCTAATTCAGATAAAAATCAGGCAAATCATAAATTAATTACAATTCACTTCCATAGAGAAAGGCTGATGAAATTAGCACCTAAATGTTTAATCAGTCATTCAACTTGTTATGAATATTATTGATTTACTTTTTTCTAGTTAGAAAACTGAAAAGTGGATAATTATTTTAAGGAAAAATTTAGGTAATTTATACAAAACTCCCTACCCCTTTTTTTTATCCGATTTCTTTTTCATTTATTACTTATTTGACCGTAAGTCACTCTTATGGATTTGGATCGCACTCGGGCTTCTATTTTCCGAGAATTTTCTGAGAAATTTTCTAAGGTAATCTTTTCGTGGAACTCAGAGCATTCAGGCTTGGTCTAAACACTTGTTTTGTCCTGCCAGTACGCAAATGCTCCCAACCCCGCGGAAAGACCGTTTAAGCCAGTGGGTTCATCTTTTAACAATACATGCATCTTAGCCTTCTCCGGGGGATAAAAAGCTTCCCAGGAGGCGTGGAATAATGTATTGTTATTGTTGTTGTTGTTGGTGATTTTGTTGTTGTTGTTTTTATTCCGCCCACTGTTCATTTTGAATTTTTTGC
>JAJJHY010003831.1:11355299-11381740 GCA_021224005.1 Drosophila setifemur | reverse complement strand
GGAGCTTGGAGTTTAAGTGACTTACCGCAGCAGATCCATCCCCCGCTCCGCATCCTCCGTTCTGTACTGCTCCACCAGCAGCTTCTGCTGACGCTGTCGCTCCCGCTTCTTGGCCAGGAGTTCGGCCTCCTTGGCGGCATGCTGGAGCCTCTCCCGCTCCCATTTCACACCCTGCAGCTTCAGACGCTCCGCGTTCTTCTCCCGAGCGGTCTTTAACTGTGAGTGGAGAAAGTGGGAGAAGTGAGAAGTGGATGTGAATCTCTGGATGAATATCATTCCAAGAGTTTGGCATTCCCCACCTTGGACCGCTCCTTCTGTATCTCCAAGTTGGCATCTTTGTTGACCATGAATATGGGATCGTCGGCCAGTTCATCTGGGATCACATCCGACTTGCCCTCGATAATTAGCATTCGTTCGCGTTCCACTTCCTTTAGCTGAGGAAGAGAATATTGAAGATATTGAAGGGTTAAGTTTGTTAAATCTGAAAAAATTATAAACAGTTTATAATTAATCAAATTTTACATATATCAAATTAGTACCACTTTTCCAGTGTCACAATATTTGTTATAGTTGTTTATTATTTGTATTCTTAATCAATTAAATTCAGTTAGAAAGTTGCAAATAAAAGAGTTCTGAAAATAACTAAATAAAAACACTTTAAAATTCTAGAGATAAATGCAAATAGAAACATATTCTTAGGCTGTTTTTTTGTGAGATCCATGATCTTATTAAATTGATAAATTTGTATAAATTTATTAAAAACAGACTATTAAAAGACAAGACTCATATGAGAAGTTAATGAAAAAAGTTTATATTTTCGATCGAATTTGATTAGAAACTATTTCTTGCTTTATAGGAACTCCAAGAACTTATGTAAATGATAAAGTTCATGTTTTCGATGTCCTGATTAAAGTTAAAAATTTCCTATTTTATTAAAAACTAATTCTTATCTTATGAGAATTCAAAGAAAACGTATTAAACATTTTAAAGATTGAATTTTCGATCCCATTTTATTGGAAAATTATTCTGGTTTTATAAGAACTCTAAGAACTTATTACTATTTTCGATGTCTTGATTAAATTTTCAAATTTCCCATTTTATTGAAAACTAATTCTTATCTTATGAGAACTCAAAGACAACTTATTAAACCGATAAAGTGCCGCAGCATTAGTTGCGATGTCTATTAATATATTTGATGCCACCACAAGCTGCTGCTGCACCAAAATAATTGTGGTATTTTATTAACTCCTGTTCTGAGGCTAAAATAAAAGCCAAATGCTGTGGTTTGCGGCTGTTAAGCTCTCTTGTCTTTGGGCCAAATTAAGAGGGTAGCGAGTAGGTATCTCAAGTTATCAATTTCCCAACACCATCAGCGCCTTCGGGGATACCTCTCATCAGTTCATTTTATTTTTTGCCGCATTGCGCTGCTCTCGGAATTGCAATTGCAATTGCAAGTGTCAGAAAAGTTTCGCCTACTAAAACTTGAGTGAGCTTCCATTGCATTTAAGGACATATATCGGACAGACTGATCTCTAAGTACCCGTATCCGCAGTGGAGCACTTTGTACTTCATAGTTTTTCGGCTCCTCGCATGTCTCGCTGACATAAAGTGCAACTTTCGCTATCTCTTCCTCGACTTCTTGTATCTGTATCGGCTTCTGGTCTAATTTTTATTACTTTGACGGCTTGGATTTGCCATTTTCATGTCGGGGGCTCATTGAATTCAATTGTTTGTGCAAAAAAAAGGGAAAAGAACGAAATGAAATGCAAAAGTAAGTAGGCGGTGTCGGTGTCGGCGTCATTGAAAAACTTTGGGATACTTTTTTTTCCCCCGTTCCCGCCAAAAAGGAAAACTTGAAAAGGGTAAGCTGGAAAATAAAATCGCAGCTAATAAACAACTTAAAAGTAAGTAGGAAAGTGAAAGAAATGCGGACTATCAGATACCTGGTTCTGGTTGGGTCATTATAATAAAGTATCTTAATTATGTTATATGAGATAAAACACTAGAAAATGTTGTGTTAGTTTTAGTAATAAAAGTTTTGCTGGAAAACTGATTGAAACGAATAAAATCTTATTAATATTTTGTGTCATTAAACATAAGTAAAGTAAATCCGTTTGGGTGAGAAAATTCCTTGAAAATTCGGAGAATTCTTTAAAATATCTTCTCCGAAAAACCGAACCCTTTCGCAACCTTTTCGCATTGTTGTTCTACGTGACTTTCCTTTGGCGACAAATTTGTTTAGGACTCTCGTCCACTTTCGCCTCCGGGTCTGGCGGTTAACTTTATGAAAATTGAATTACCAGCCAAACAAATTGGTAGCATTTGTGTCTGGTTATACGGAAGGCTAATTGGGGTGCTGCCGGTCTTTCGGTCTTTCGGTCTGCCCAATCCCTACTCACCTCTCGGGCACGGATGCGGGACAGCAGCTGCTTGCGGTAATCCTCGTCGATCCTTTCTCGCAGCTCCTTCATGTAGGCGCGGTCCGTCAGCTTGACCACATTGGTGCCCATCAGGCGCTCCAACCTGGCGCTAATGCGCGGCAAATTGAAACTGCAAAGAAAAATACAGAGATGAAAATTCTTGAGAAAGAAATGAGAACAAGTCAATGTTGATGACCCTGGCAAATGTGAGTCAATAATTTTCACGCTTAATTACAGCCTCAACCTTCGGTTTGCCTCGCAATCACCGGCCCACCCACCCACTCACCTGCTCCAGCAGAACCAGAACCAGAACCACAACCAGTACCAGAACCAGGTGAATCACCCGCCCCCGCGAATCGCCACCTTCTAGGTGGGCAAATCCCACATGGGTCCGCTGAGGCGTTTTAGCGCTTGTAACTGTTGGTAACGAATGAGGTCGGGCCGCATTGCTGCCCTGTTACTATAGCGCTTTTCGCTCGCTGCGTTCGCCAACTGCCGCCCGTATTTTATTTTGGTTGCCAAACACCCGAAACCGACAACACAAGGACAAGGAGTCGTTCTATGACTCTGTTCCCCCGACCCATCCCCAACGGGTTTTTGCCTTCTTCCATACGGTGGGACAAATCTAGAGGTGGATCTACTTCTAGAGGAAATGTCCTCATTCCTTTTTCTAATCAAAGTAAATTTTAAGATTTAAATCTATAAATTTAATTGTAAAAGTTTTAAAATTTACTATTATTTAAAAGACGAAAGGAAAGGAAATTTAAGCAATTTATAGTTAAACTAAAATTGAACAATGTTGTTTATTGTTTAAATATAAAATGCATTTAAAAATATTTTTTTTTTTCCCAAATCTTAAAAAACTATTTAAACTAACTACTGTGAACTATTAAAATAACATATTTAATGATAACTTTTGTGGTATGTGTAAATTAAAAATAATTGTATAATTTCAATTTATATTTTGTCTTTGTTAATTGGGTAAATTAATAGCAAGTACAACATACATCAAGAACAAAAGTTATATGTATTCATATTTGTAATATTTACAGGTTTATCTACTTCTAAAAGAACTGTAATATTTCTCTTTTTAATTGAAGTAAAATTATAAATTTTAATAATTCAAATATCTAAAGAATGTGAACGAATTTAATAATACCTTTTGTTGCGAAGTTGTAATATCTAAATACAGTAAACTATTTAAAATAAATATTTAATGATAACTTTAGTAATTTGTGTAAATGGTTAATAGTATTTAATTTAAATTTAAATTTATCTGATAAGCTACATGATAAATTTTAATTAAAATATATGTATTATTATTTATAAGTCCACAATTCTACACGAATCGCATGTAATATTCTAATTAAATAATATTAAATCAGATAAATCATTAAAGACTGATCTAATGACTTCAAATATGTTATAGGTATAATATACATTTTATTTAAGCCAAAGCCGCTTTAAGAATAATACATTTATTGTATTAGACACACCTTGATTTCACATTTTGACAACCTTAATAAAAACCTTAAAGATTTAGGCCAAATAATCCGAGAATTGGTCACTGTCTTGCCAACTTTGGCTCATATTTTTCACGTGATATGCACACCAAGCCAGCAAGAGTAACAACAATGCGAATATATATTCGATATATATATGTGTATTCCCCAACTCCCGCAATTTTTGGCGTAATTTTAGACATGCAGAGGAAAGTGGAACTGAGCCTAGAGTGAACTAAAACCGAAGGCAACCGAACGATCCTGAGCCTTTGGTTGAACGGTGCGGTTTAGCGGGGGAAGACTGTGTCGTCAGACTTTCGCTAGGCTTTTTAGCAATCGGTAGACAAGAGCTCACATGGTCCTTCTTGGTTTCATTGTGTTCTTTTTTGATTTTTGCGGTATGGCAGTCTATATGGTAAATAGGTATTTTATTTCTACATGCCATAAAGCAACTTAATGCAGGCAGGTCATGAGACTTACTCCAACATAGAGTCATGTGTGCTCTTTATTCCGTTCTCAGGAGGGGGATTAGTCAGGTCTAGTTAATGCTTGTCGTTTAACTGACAATTAGAGGGATAGTTTATGGGGTCGAATACATTTTGGCCAAAACAATTGGGCCAGAGCCAAGCACTCAATCAAAAACCGTTCACACACGCACACGTTGCAAACACTTTTAACGGCTCAAACATTGTCGACTTTGATGTCGCCACCAAAAAAATCGTAATAGTTCAAAGTCATCAAAGTTCAATTCAATCAATTTCCAATCCGCGATAGGGATTTTCCATTTCCCCTTCCCTTCCCGAGAATAGCATTGACATTGATAATGGAATTTCCCGGCATCAATGGGTGTTGTCGACGTATCAATAACTCGGCTCGTGTCACATGTTTGCCGACTCTCGGTTCGAGACACATGCATAAATTACGTATACGCCCCGTACGGCTAGAGGAGAGCGGTTGGGTAAGAAACCAATCTGTCATGTCTGTGCCCTAGAAACAAAAAAAACAAAAAAAAATAGGAATGGAAAGCCTTGTTACGGGCCTCGATTTATGACCTGCTCGCCATAAACAAGCAAAGCCCAAACGGAAGTATCTCATCGGTGGGTGGGAAAGTTCACATCTTTTTATTGCAACTTCCGCGAGGAACTTCCCGAGTGCAACTCTCGTACATGACATTTGCCATGGTTGCATCCGCTCTTCTGTCACGCAGGCTCAGGTGGGTCCTGATTTACGACTCCCGATTCTACGTCCCCCCACCTGGAGATACTCGATACTCGATGGCATTAACCCATTTTTGCAGAGGAGTGCGTGGGCTGTAAATGGTCGTAGGGTTCTCAATACTATTACTATAGCCATTTGTGGCCCATAACCCATTATAAAAGTGTATTTTGCTCTTAATAAAAAGGGTTATTGCATCCTGCTTTATGACAATCCTTTTTTTTTTTATTTGCATTCATATGGGGAAAGTGCTGTCAATGAAAATGAATTTATTTCTTTTTATATAAAGCAAGGAATTTTTTTGATTTTAGATTTGATATATCGATATATATTTAATTTCCATATACAGACAAATAAACAAATGATACACATTTAAATATTATTAAATATATTATAACTATTATTTGCATTTACTTTTGTAAATGATTTTTGATAAGTCATAATGAATTTGATTGGAAGAAATGTTTCATTTGATTTTGTTATTTAAATTGATTGGGGAACAAATAGATGTGGAACCTTAATTTGAGGTAATCTTTAGTACATATTCCTTTGTCAGATTCCCCCAATGCTAAATGGAAACCAGACCCCTTCTCCTACGTAAATTTTCTTATGCTTAATGTGTCGCAAAAGAAAAGGTCCCATCGATTACATTTATGACTTAATTAGCAGCCCTTGCATGCCATTTCGCAGTGGAGAGTAACCATATTAGTTTACCGCCTTTTCCGGCTAATTGAAGGCGAACTATAAAACCTGATCGAAGGATGTGCGGGTGGGGGGAGGAGCAAGGAAAAGCAGGGACCCAGGACCCTGGGACCCTGGGATCCTGCAAGTATGCAACGCTAATTAATGCCTGCGACGTGCATAAATTTGCCGAAGAGTTGACATTTATGCCCTTTTGCCAGTTACCATTTGGCCATTAAAATTGATAATTGCAGCACGTAGCAATGGGCCATAAATATCTCGACAATGGAATATTGAAATTTGATGCTCATCTTCAGCTGAGAATATCTGCAATCTAAAAGATGGGCTTGCAGATTATTATAGAACACACAATCTGGTAATAAGCTGAACAATTCAATGCTTGGGTCAAGAGTTGAAAAAGAGTGTTTTAAATATAAAATACAAATTAAGAACATTTTCCTGTTGACTCCAAAAATTTAGTTACTGTGTATTATGGTTAATGTTGTTGCAATTTCAGCAGATATATTTTCGAGATCAGATTTGGATTAAACATAATTTTGTTGGCTTGTAAAATCTTTAAATTAAAGAATTTAAATTCTTTCAATTTATTAATTTTATGTTTCTTTATCTTGATATAGTATATAAAGAAAAGGAAAGTATTTTTTTCTAAGATATTTTAATGAAAACATGTTTGAATACATCAGTTCAGAAATTATATTTTTTATATTAATTAATTTCAAGTTCCATTCCCAACGAAAAGGAACGTATTTTTTTTAAGGAATACTTTTTTAAATTTATATATTTTTTTCTTTTCTTTCGATCCTCAATTTAATTACCTGTCCTCCGGCTCCAGAGTGCATTGGACAAAGTCGATGAGGAAATCCTCCTCGACGCTGATCGCCATCATGGGCACTGGCTTTCTCGTTCGCTTCTTCCTTGACATGTTCCAGGTGTTCCGGGTGACCCAGAGCAGGTGTTCACTTTAGTTCCTCATTTTCGCACCGATTCGAGCGGGAACAGAACTGCGGAACTTTCACCCGACAAAGGCGACCGGCGAATGTGGCGCCCTTTTCACGATTCCTTGGGATTACTACTACTTGGCTCGTGTTTTGTTGTTGACACACACAACATGTGTGTGGCGTCGAGTGTGGCACGTGGGGGAAAAATAAACCACCCCCATCGCACCACCCAACTGCTTCCGCTTTCACTTTGACTTTCACTTTCACCGTATCGCGTTTCAGCCAGAATCCGAGTCGGAATTGAAGACCGATTCCGATTCCCGTTCGAGTTTCCCCAACTTTCGACGGATTCTGAGCCCCCATTGCATGTTAAAGCGTTTAATGCCAGACATAATGACATGACACCAATGTCAATATTATGGCCAAGTGTATGAAAGTATTGTGTCAACAAGTTCCAACAGAAAACTTTGGCATCACAGGATGGGGCAATACAGGATTTTATTGGTAAACGAAAGAATATACAAATCAGCATTGAGTTTCATCATTTTTAATATATTTTTTAACACACAGCTAGTTTCTTATAGTTCATAGTTGTAGTAACTAAGCACAGTACTGTCTAGGAATTATTGATACAAAGAAAAAATGGTGCTCTATGAATCAGTTTTGCATATATTTCTTCCAAGAATTAATAAGCGAAAAGGCCTAGCATTCAGATTGGAACTCGATCGATCAGTAAGCAATCGCCATGTTTTTAGAGAGGTTCTATATAATTCTAATCTCCACACTTGCAGGTATGATCAGGTAAAATCATTTAAATTCAAATAAATTATAAATGCATTTTCCTTCCCAAAGTTTATCAGGTGCAGGAAATATGTAATTTTCGTATAGCCCATATAACCGGCTCGAATGGCACCTTTACATATTTGGACATGCAAGGGATCCCTCGTCTGCAGATGTCATCTTCCGTGGATAACTTGCGTCCATTGACCATGCACTGTGGTGGTGTGGAACGCCATCAAACAATGTGCAGGAATACTGATCAGTTTTACCCACGACTACCCATGCAATGCAGATTGCAGAGATTGCAGGTGCCTCGGTGAGGGTATACGAAGGAAATAGATCACTTTATAGTGACTATCCGGGAACAATGTACTCCGTTGGTCACATAATTAACGGACACTTTCTGATATTGTACAATGCCTGCTATGGTAGGAGAACTTTGAGAGCTCATTTCTCAGAGGTCACCATATATCCGAGGACAACTTGTGAGCAACAAATTGAATTGCTTATGAATGCGATAATATAAACAATTTGTTTCAGATCCAGCACGACCTCAGCAGATACAATTCGCTTCAGATCCAGTAATGTCCCCCGCCCAAGCGGGGTCATTCAATAAATACCACATTTGGGGTATATTTAACGAGACCTTTGGGATCGGACAACGCTATATAGTGCGAGATACTTTGGTCATTAATCGTGGTCACCTGACGGCGAGCTCCGACTTTCTGTTTGCCGATCAGTCCAGATCCACCTTCAAGTATTTGAATGTGGTGCCGCAATTCAGGAGCATAAATGATGGAAACTGGCTGGCAATCGAGTCTTGGCTCCTCCGACTTACTCCCAGGGATTCTCCCTTAAAAGTTCGAACCGGCGCATTTGGTACCCTGTCTTTGAGAGATGTAAGAGGGAACATGAAATTGGCCTACTTGCTGTCTGGCCGAAGGAATCCAGTGCCGAAGTGGTTGTACAAAAGGATAACCAAGGCGGACCACATACAGATTGTGTTTCTTACCTACAACAATATATTTTATACACCGCAAGAAACGGAGCATCCATTTTGCCAAGTTGTCAGTTGTCCTAGAGGAGTGTCATGGCATCCATCGCTCGAAAAAGGATACACCATTTGTTGCAATGCCAATACATTCCGCGTCCCTACCTTTTGATTACCTCTTATTTTTTTGAAGTATTGGTTTTGGTTTTAATTAATAAAAATATATCATTTGTAGGGTCTAAAAACCGTTACCACAATTTTATAAAATGTGTTTTGTAAAATAATGAGAAATATATTATTTTAAGGGTATTAAATAAACATGTGCAATTACATTACACCCTGTTCTCTTTGAGTAGGGGGACATAAAGAAGCATAATCTTAATTGATTTTATTGCCTAAATATAAATATATAATTTAAATGACAGGAAGCGACAAATAAGTTTCTTGATTGCAATTTATGTGAACTTAATGAACTTTCAGTGACCAAACTGTTCAGATTATAATCGTCATCCATCAAAATCGAATCAATTAATTTAATTTAATTTCTTATAAGATTCCGAAGATTTTTGTGAGTGTACGATAAATTGAATAGTTTTGAAGGTTTGCGTTTTTTTTAGGTGACAACTCTATTTGTCTATTTGCGTTTGGCGAGGACTGAAAATCAACTTTCGCTCTATCCATTTCACTTACGACGGGGTTTTCCCTTTGCCCTTGTTTATGGCCAACAACTGTCGGCGTTTAATTCCCCGTTAGATCTCGTTTTTCCTCGTCTCTCTTTGTTTAAGCACGAAACCGGCGACCGAAAGTTTTTTGTGCCATGGGAAAAGGTACCCAAATGGGTGGACGAAGGGTTTTGGGCGGAGGAGGAGTCTCACATTACCGTGAAACCAGATAACAATTTCGCTTTATGGCCACGTTTCATGCCACCGAGACATACATATAATAATTTACTCTAATCGACTCGAAGCGCGGAAATTGAGCAAACACTTTCCATGCAGTTGAAGTTGAAGTTTCTTCACGACGAATTTCGACTTTGACATTCCCCGCTTGCTGCAGTTGCATCATGCATATGTGGCATGGCAGTGGTGTCGCAATTGAGAGCTAACAAAAATGCAATATATACACTATATCTATAGGGTGAAATTGTATTCTTTGTTTTCAATTTAAAAATGTTAAGTTGCTATAAAATCCAAAAACAACTAGAATGCCTTGGTCATAGTGACGTATGAGTGATATTTAAGATAATGCAGGCCTAAATTACTGAGTTAAGTTTGGAGGATAAAATAAAACTTAAGTTTTTTTTTAATTTAATTTTTTGTATCTAATTTTATACTTATTAATCTCAATAATTGGAAGGATACAAATAAAACTCAAATTTATTTTCTTATTTTTAACTTATTAATCTCAATAAAGTGACAACTCTAATCGACCTTAGTTAGGAGGGTAAAATAAATCCTAATATTATAATTTCATAGTTTTTTATTTATAAATCTCAATTATGTGATTATCTGATGAGGAAAAAAAAAAAATCATTTTATTTTCCTTATGTTTAACTGATTATTCTCAATAAAGTGACAACACTGATCTCAATTGAGGGAATCAAAATAAAACCTAATTTTATGGTCCCTATTTTTTAACTATTAATCTCAATAATCACCTGATTAGGAGTATAAAATAAAACATAATTTTATTTTCCTAATTTCTTAACTAACACTCCCAATGAAAATACTGACCTGGCGAATTTGCAATACCCTTTAACCCGAACCAAATCTGGCTGCGTCGTTTCATTTCCGGTTTAGTTGAGCATTTCACCTACATATACATATCGCGAACTTTAGTGGCATCGACTTCCGGTCCCCCCGTTGCTTTGAATCATTCTCAAACATGACCGCTGAAACCTACTCCTACAAATAACTTCGATTGCTCCTTGAGCTCCGAACAAGCTCAACTTCCTTTTTTGATTCCTCGACGGAAACGAATAATGCACTTTGTCGTCATCTTACATTTCTGTGGGTTTTGTGCGTCAGCATTTCGCCTTGGTGGCGGTTTTGCCTTCGCTGTTAGATTAGGAGTCACGGCTATATTTCAACTCCCACCCAAAATGTGCCACAATCCTCCCACATTTCGGTTGGTTGTCGCCAATCATTTATGAGGGGGTGTTATTTCCCTTGGGGTTTCATGCTAAATATTAACAATTGTTGTATTTCTTGTAGGTTTTTTTTTTTTTTGCAACTTTATGTTTTAAAATGTGCGATTATATAGTAATAACATTTTAAAACCTCTGACAATTTTGTTGTCTTTTTTAAAATTTTCTCAAAGCCAGCAATGGTTTGTGTATTCGCTAAGCTTTGTAGAAAGCTTTTATGCGTTGACTACACTCAAAAAAATGTATGCTGTATATTTAAAATATAGCAATTTAATAGAATGGGCTTACCAAATGTTGACAATTTGTATTATTAATTTACTTTAATGCATTTAACATTATATTTAAATAATGTAAATAGTATCGTGGAGGGCAATAATTGTATTTAATTAACTCCTGGAAAAATAGACTCAGAACCAGATATTTTCAATAAAAAAATCGCTGTGCGTAAATTAATAACAGCATACAATAAACATTTTGTTTTCGTAAACTAAAAATATTTAATATTCAATTTTAGCTAACATTTTTTTTTAAGAGCTCATTTAAGAGGTTAATTGTGGAAATGCCCCCGTAAGGTAGATTTTTAATTAGGGATAAGTGAATGAAGTGATTTAAAATTTTTGGAGCTATTTAAGTATTTAATAAACTCCTAGTGAAAATAAACTCAGAACAATGGTTCTTAATATTTTCATATTTAATATTTATTGCTGTGCAAAAAAATTAATAACTGCAAGCAACAAAAAATTTGTTTTAAGGCCAGTGACCCACGCTTTTTCTCAAACTAAAAATATTTTTATCCATTTCTTGCTCAAATATCTTTTTTGTATAACAGCTTATTAAAGATTAAACCCGTCAATTATTTTTTTAATTACGGATGAGTTTGTTAAGTGATTTATAAATATTTGTAGCTAATATTGTTACAAAAAAAAACTTTCTCATTATTCCTAATTCACTTAGTAATGCAAAAATCTTACGTGCACTTGACCAAATCCTGGAGATCTTCCGGCGACAGAGCGTACTCCGGGTCCAAGTGGGGACCACTCCTGCTCCGGGTACGGTTTCTACGTAGTCCAGTCGCATTTTTGCCAGCACTTTTGATGCCATTGTCACTGCCCTGGAAACTGGTGCGAATTCGTGGTTCTTCAGGGACGGCAATTATAGGAGCATTCGAGGAGGAGCGCTCCTCGGGATATTTGACCACAGAACCACCAGCACCACCGGCCAGTTCCTCGGCCTTGGCCTTCTCCGCAAAGCTATCCCTTCGCCACGAGGGGGTCAGAGTGCGGATCACATTCTGGTTGTCAGCGAACCCTTCATAATTGTAGCGCTTCCTCAGGCTAAGCCCGGATAGATACTCCAGCGTCTGCCAGACGTTCATCTTGTTCGCACTGTACGACGGCTCCTCGTCGACTGACCAGCAAGCGTTGCGTGCGATCCGCTGGGCCAGGAGCATCGTCACTGTGGCACAACGCTTGCCCGGCGGCGGAGGAGCCCACTCCCGTGCCTCCGACAGAGCAACAGTTCCACCGCCGCCCACCACGCCGATCCCCATGCGGGAGGAGTCGGTGGCAACATCAACCTTCACAGCCGTGAGTGACATATGCGGAACAGTTTGTTTAGGACCAAATTGAAATGTAATTAAGTTTGCCGAGTTGCGCCTTTAAAACTTCGTCCTCACACTGCTCAAAAATGGGTGTTTTTTTTTTTTTTTTGGCATGCGACGCCGCCGACAACTGAACTTTGTATGCCGTACAATGGAATCCTGGGTGTCCGGGTATCCGGGTATCCGTACTTTCCGTACTTTCCGTTCTCGTTGCGTGGCAGCCACGCGTTCGTACTGCTCTGTTTATTGTATCCATTTTGCGCCATTAAAAATAATATCATTCTGATTGAGTGACGCGCCGCTTAAGTACTTTCCTTCTTTGTTGTCCTCGCACTGACACCGTTTTCCGTTCACCCGATTTCCCGCTTTCCCGCTCTACCGCTTTTTTTCCGCCCGATTTCCCTTTTTATTGAACACGCAAAGTGTTGGCATTACTATACTAGTGCATCGGTGAGAATTGAGTATATCTCCCTCCAATGGCTTTTTCATTACCCCGTTCGGGTCTTTGTTTCCAGCTCATTGTGGATACGCAAGGCAAAAAGTTAAGTTATGGCAGTGCTAATGGAACCTCGACTTTTTCCACCGATTTCCCATTTTTTTTAGAAATTCAATTAATCATTTCCATAACAATAATTTAGAGCAGTTCAGGTGTAATTAAGAATAATTTTTGTTGTTACTAAAAGAGAATAATTCTAAGACAGGTTGTGTTGTTCAAAAATTAATTTATATATTTGCTTCTTTAGAAACATTCAATCACTCATTAATTTTTATAACAAAGATTTATGGGAATTAAGATTTTCTACTAAAGAATTTTTTTGAGACGGTTTGTGGTGAAAACAAAAATATAAATATATGTTTCCTTTAAAATACAATCTATTATTTACATAACAAAGATTGATGTATATTAAATTTTAAACTTAAACTAATAAAACTCAGCATTTTATAGACCGAAGTAGGGAAAATAATTTTGAAACAGGTTGTGGTGTAAAAAATTAATTTTTGTTTTGATTCTTAAGAAATTCAATCAATCATTTCCATAAAGACTTAGACCGATTTATTTTCTCTAATGGAGAATGATGGAGTATGCATAGAATGATTATTTGTTTAGATACATTATTATTACATGATTATTTGTATAAACAATATTTTTTAGATACATTCAATCACTCACTTACATAACAAAAATTTATATAAATTAAATACAACAAAGACTTAAATAAAATGTTGAAATCCAGGATAATAATTCAAAATGTTTTTCATTAATGTGAAGTAACATTTTGGGTTAAAAAACTCCCCCTCTCAACTTTCGGATTACCTAAATTCCTTTCAAGTATCTTAACCTTGACAGCAGACAATTCCGGAGTTATCCGCTCCCCCAAAAGACAACCCAGTGCGAATAACCAAGCCAATTTCCCTTTTCCATCACTCGAGTTCCCCAATTACTTGCCAAAGTTTCGCCGTCAGCTGATGGCTGCACTTGCTCCCTCCCTCCATCCGGGGTGTTCATTTGCATTCGCGAATAGGAGCCCCATCTATCAAAGGCTTCGTTAGCATCGCGTGACTGAAACTGGCCCGGAAATTAACACCACCCGGAACCCAATAACCGGAGGAAGATTTTTGGACAGGTCTCGGAGGACCGAGGACGGAGGAGGGAGGAGGATTTTAGAGGCATATAGAATCTTATCAGATGTGATGTGATGCAATTGGCTGCGAGTATTTCTTGTGGCGGATTTAATTGCTATGGAAATGTATCTGGGTGTGGTAAGGCAATACTTTATGCGAACCCCTCTGACAATTTGATGGATGCAATAAAATATTATGGCCGCGGTCGCGGCTGTGGCAAAGAATCTTAATTGAATGGCACAGCGGCTGCATTGGCGCCAATCGGTGTCAGAGCCACCGAACCACCAACCACTGCACAGGGAGAAAATGTTATCATGAAAATATTCTTATACTCCAGAGGACAAAAAAATGAGTTATATATTTTGAGATACTTTTTTACAGTCATAGCAATTATTTTAGAGTTTTACATATTATATAATATTTCTTACAAATATAATTTATTACTTTTAATCATTTAATATGGAATATATTTATTATTGAAGTCCTATTTTATATATCCTTACATATGTCTTCCTATTGAAAAATGTTTTCAAGATGATTTTATATCTAAAACCAAGAAGAAATTTAAAACCGTTGTATTTTTATGAATAGCAATTTTTTTTTAGAGTTTTACTTATTATAAAATATTACTTTAGCAGTGCAAGTATAATTGTTATTTAAAATTGTATATCATTTAATATAAAATGTATATATTATTAAAATTCCATGCAATATTCTAATATATTTAAAAATGTTTTAAATTTGATTAGCTATCTAAAACCAAGAAAAACTTTATTCCCTTTGTATTTTTATCATTAACAATTATTTTAGAGCTTTACATATTGTAAAATATTACTTTTATAGTAAAATTACTATTTATTATTTTCAATCCTTCAGTAAAAATTATTAAAATCCTATTTTACAGATCCTTAGATAACTTTTTCGAATGCAAAATGTTTTCAAGATGATTTTCCATCCACAACCACGAATAACTTAATTTCCGCTGTATTTTGTTCTGTGTTGGCCATAAACCCGGCTAAAATACAACAGTGGTAGAACACGTGTGGGGTCGGGTTCCCCGGAGCACCCTCCCCTTCCCCCTCCCCGTTCCACCACACACTTCAGCTGGTGGTGTGGAATTCTTTGGCAATGTTTTGTACTCACGCAACAATGACATCGGGATCCTCCCACCACTTCTTGTTGGAGGGCTGGAGCAGGAGGCTCACCTGACGCCAGTGGTTCTTGTGCACCACCTTCGAAAGAAATCAGCACCGGGTAATGGTGAATGTTAAATGGGAAGGATGGGAGCTTCAGCCAATTACCTTGTACTTCTTCGGGTCGTAGGCATTTTGATCTTTCTCGGTAAATACTAGGCGGGCCATTCTCCTGCCTTAGCGGATATCTTTGTATCTTGCCCTGCTCCTGGGCACGTTTTGTATCTCTCGAGTGTAGTGTGTACGAAAAGGTATGTAAATTAATTGTCTGGATTGGAAGAATCTGTCTAATCGTTTGTTGTGTATTCTGACTAAAGATTTTGTTTTGACAAGAGCTCGATGTGAGTATTGAATGAAAGGGAGCCCTTGATAGAGATTAGCTTATATATATATAATTTTAGACTAAATAAATGTTGTTTTATAATTTTAGAATTAAGTACCACCCTTATTTATTATTATCTAATAAAAAACTGGTTAATATTTTAATATAATAAAATATTTATTAGATAACGGTCTCACTCGGATAAAATAAATATTCATCGTCCAGAAAGCAAAAGTGGTTTGCTTTACTTAATTAATTCAAGATAACTAATATATTAAACTACACTTGGGGAAAAGTATAATTCATTTAAAAGGCTTCTAAAAAGTAATAAAAAGATTGAATGATTGGGAAACAAATCAATAAACTCCGGTTTAAATTATACTGTTTAAATAAGGTAAATAAGAGATTACAGAAATTTATTCAATTATTATCTGTAAAATGTCAAAATGAAATTTTATTGTATATTCAGTTTAAATTTCTCCCTAGTTATTACCACTTTTAGAATCACTTAGCCTTAGCTATATGCAAATGCAAGGCGAGTCGGGTGTCTGCAACCCAAATGGTTCAGTTTGCCGAGAATTAATTTCAGGGCAAACTTATTGAAGTGATTTTAATTACATTCAGCTGATGAAATTTTAATGGACAGCCAGTGTGGGTTTGAGGTGTCTTTGCCGGCTTGTAATTTCCATAGCGATTGTGGGACAACTATATAACTATATAATATCTATATAGAATCCGAGTTATGGAGCTGTGATTGTGAGCGCTTGAATGGATTGGCCGAATCAAATGCCTGGCCTGTCTTGTTTTCGTCTTGGGTCTTGGCCAACTTGAGCTTGTCAACCGTGGCATGGCTAATTGTCGCGCACTTGAATTGTTGTCAATGGCTAAAGGCGATCGATCTGTGGTGCGAGATCTGTGATCTGGGAAGGTCAAGGGGTTGGGGGCATTTGGTTACTATGGCTACTATGGCCACTATGGCTACCCATGTCTGTTTGTTCTCTGGGCCAGTTTCCGCATTTGTGCAGCAAACATACCGCGAACCCGATAACTGGCCTTATATGCTAAATGGAATTATGAATCTCGGAAACCTATCGGTCTGGATCGGAATCGAGCTATAAAAGCTGTGGCTCCATTTGCAGATGTCAGTTAGTTACGTTTGAATCGTTGCTGAGATCACAGAAGCCAACATGAAGGTGAGTTATATCGAATCATCTCAGGAGTGCCTCAAGTTGAATCTTAGAGAAAGATCTTTAATCCAGGAATTTAATTGGATTTTATATTTGATTTCCAATGACCATACCAACCTTTTGAATATGGAAAAGAATAGATCAATATGAGGTTTGTCAGGATAAAGAAGTTAAATAGCTTTGGAATTTAAATAAATAAATTAATAAAATATATAATAAATTTAATATAGGCAAGTCAAAATCTTTTTCTTAATCCTTTTCAAATATATCAGATATAAACCTTATGAAATAATTAAACAATGTTTAGTGAAATTTTCAGTTTTGTTTTGACAGCAAAAATAATTATTTGGAAAAAACACTGTAAAGTAAATAATTCATTTTAATGGCTTCTATAAAAAATTCAGATATTTAAAGAAATACTTTAACTATATATTTAAAATTCTGACAACTTTAGGATTACCTTTCTAAGAGGATAAATAAATTGAAACTAATGAAATAAACGCATAAATATTAGTGGAACTTTCCCTATAAAAAACCGTATAAAATATAAAATAAATTATTAAAGCTCCTTTTAAAAATTCAGATATATAAAGAAATACTTTACCTACATTAAAAAATGCTATAAAAAAATTGGTATCATCTTCTTAAGAATATAAATAAATTTAAAACTAATTTAATTTGCAATCCCTTATTTTTTGTATTCCCATCCCCAGTTCGCCGTTGTCGTAGTCCTGTTTGCTCTGGCCTGGGGAGTCAACAGCTCGGTGGTGCCGCTCCTGACCGCTGCCCATGGAGGTGTCCTGATTGGAGCTCCCGCCGTTGCCGGTTCGGTGGCCATTCAGGCATCGGCCGTGCCCGCTGCCGTTCCTCTGGCCCTCTCCCCCGCTGGACCACTGCTCATCCAGTCCGCTCCTGCGGTTATTTCCACCCATGCCGTTGTCGCTGCCCATGGTCCGGCTGTGGTTGCTGCCCATGCTCCCGCTGTGGTGGCCATCGCTGCTCCCGAGGCCAGCTATGTGGCCAAGACCCGCGGAGCCGTCCATGTGGCTCCCCTGCCCGGACACTCGCAGTCTGCCGCCTCCGTGAACCTGGAACCCGCACCAGGCACCTGGTAATTCGCCTGGCGATGAAGATCCCTGACCCCTATGACCACCATTCAACTCGCAGCTGTTTGATATTTAATGTATACCCATCTTTCTGGGATCCCTTTGGGGATTCCGCATTTCTTCAGCATTCTAAGTCAGTCCTATCCAGTCCTATCGCTTTCCGCTATATTCTCTGGCCTATATTTATCCAACCCACTGTTGTCACCTGCAAATTTGTTTCTTCTTTGGAATAAAAAAAATGTTATCAAAACAAATGGTGGAGTTTGTGAAATCAACTTTTTAATTACATAATATGGAAGATTGATATTTCAATGGCTATTCCCTAATTAAACTGTTAGGAAAAGACATTTTTATATTTATTAAAAAATCCATTAAGTCTTAATGGACCCAATTATGAAGCGCGAACCTGCTTCTCCTTGGATTTTCCTCTCTTTTTCCACGACTATCAGACAATTAGCCAAAGAGGATCGGCTAACCTATTGATCCCACTGGGAGACCACACCTTTGGGCCAACTCCCACGACTCCAAGAACTACAAGCAAATATTAAACGGTTCAAATGGCTCACAAAACAATCGCGATCGATGGCCGATTACCGATGCCAGCAATTAATCAATCCGGGGTTTAAGATCAGAGCCGGGGCGTTGACAAAAGCTTTTCCAGAAATAATGGTAATCGAGTAGCTGGGCAGCTGGACAACTATGTAGCCAGCTTGGAAACTGGTCTCCGGTCTGAAATCGAGAGTATAACTCGAACTGGAGCAGAGGCGGTTTGCCTTGATCGCCGCACACTCGCACTTGCAATTATTAATAGAAAAATAAAAAATAAAACACAACAAAAAAAAAAAAAATGCTGGCAAAACTCGATATGGCCGCGATGGAGTTAAGTAATGCCCATGCAAAGTAATGCAGTTCAGATCCGCCTTAACATCGCCCACATCGGGCCTTCCAAGTGCCGTTGGGCATTCGTTCCCGATGTCAAATATATACTTACTTCTCGTTAAATTAAATGGCATATTAAATTTATAAGCCGAGACAGGAAAATATTTAAAAAAGGAGAGTGGATTAATATGCTTTTCCTAAGCAACTTTAACTGGTTTATTTAAAATCTAAAATTTATTTAACCTTAACAACTTTGTTAAGCAAGCACTTTTTAAAAATCTAAATGTTCAATGAAATTAATTTATTTCATTAAGTCTATGAAAAATAATCTCCAACAAATCAAAATCCGCAACAATTTAACTTAGATGAGGAAAACAATTTGTTCTTAAAAGATCAACATCAACACCAATAAAAAATGTGTTTACTTCTAAAGTGTAAAAGCTAGTTGTTATTTAATGATCAGTTAATTATACTATAAACTTTTATTCATTGTCTGTCTGTTGATTTGATGCCTTTGATTTTGACTGAAAATGGATTTGACTGCAAAAACATGATAAGCGAAAAAATGCTGGGGCTTTCAATAAAAGTGTCAATAGGCGCCGGAAAAAGGGGCAGGTTGGTGGGGTGAGGAAGAAGGGTGGAAGGGTGGGTCCCCGGGCAAGTGGAAGCTAAACAAACAGCAGCTAAACATTTTGCCGCCGTTGTTCGGTGTCGTGTCGGCAGCCAAGCCCCATAGCAATTGGCCATAAATCTGGGCAGCTCGCTGCAGGCCACAACCACAGCCCCAGCCCCAGCCAGTTCCATTCACTTTTTGTTTTCTTTATTCGCAGTTAAACCCACTCGATCCGATCCGATACAGATCGTTCCAACCGGTGGCTGCGTGCACGCAAATCCACAAACGCATGACGCGCCACCAAAGCACCAAACGGAGCCCCTGCATCCACACTCTGGGCGGGAGTGGTGCGAATTCAGTGCAAGTTCAAGTTTACGCATCTTGTGGCTTCCTGCTTTGGAACGGGTTCAATGCACCTCATAGATACGCACCTGAGCTACGCTGAAACGCAATTTCTGGTTTGTCACGCATGCGCAGAATCGAGTTCAACTTGGCCCAGTCTGATGCATTTTTCTACCAATTTTCGTTGTTGGTCTACGCAATTTGAAGTGGAATGTGGTTGACAAGGCGAAGGCAGTTGGGTTTTTGGTCGTCATTTCTGGTTTTGGTAAGGAAAAGTGGTGTCAATTTTGGATTTGATTAAGTACAATAATTGGGTAAATTATTCATAACATTTTTAATACGATTTTTGAAATATTTTTTAAGTGCTACAACTTTTGAAAAATTACTTTAAATTATAAGTCAATATCAAATAATGTAAATATTGAAATGAATCGGTGCAGGATAATTTGTAGAAAGAACTTCTTATGAAATAATATCATTATAGTTATTAATTAAAATTAAAAATTAAATTATGTAAATTAAAAAAAAGGAATGAATGTTGGATTATTTGTAAAAAAAAACACGGCTTATTAAATAACATAATTTTGGGCTTAAGGCTTTGATGAATCATATCTAAAATTACTTTCAATTAGAAAACAATATTAAATAATGTTAGTCGAATATAAGGTAAAAGTCGAAAACCTGGGGGATAAAAGGAATTATCAAACATTATTTTGAGTTTTTATGGATTTAAAATTACTTAAAATTATAAGATAATATAAAATAATGCAAATCGAAAGATATTGAATGTCGAATAACTTGGAATAGAATGGCTTATCGAATAACATAATTTTAAGGCTTTCAAAGATCATTTTCATTATTAATAATTTTTTTAGTAATTATAACTTTATTTCCCTTTGCATTTTTCCAAGTGCTTGAAGTGGCATAACTTCATCTGAGTTAAGTGTGGGCGATGAGTTATTGAATGGGGTCAGTGGATCAGGGATTGAACGAGTTCTGCAGCCGGGTGATTCATTCCGGAGAACAAGGTATCAGAACTAGGAGTGGATTTTTCGGCACTTTGCAATCGATTCGCAGAGCCAGAAACAGCCAGAAAACAGCAAAAAAAAAAAAACCACAGACAGAAACAGAAACACGCTCGATTTCAGTCTGAATTTCGTAATGTGGCAACGGAGCAGCTTTCTTATCCGCACCCACAACTGGTTGCTGGCCTAAATATAGTACGGCCAACAACCTGTGGCCAAAAAAATATTTGCCAGTGAGCGACAAGTATCTTTTCGTGTTGCATGAGCGGCAAACAAACTTGTTGCGCACACAGCGCACTCGTTCAGATTTCTGTGGCAGCTGGATTGGATGCAAAGTCACAACAACGCCAACAACAACAAAAAGGGGCCCGCAATCCGGGCATTCCGAGAGCTCTCGAGGGTTAGCCACTTGCTAACGCCATAAACACACTAACCCGGAGCCCGGTCCAGAACGCTCAGAAATTAGCAACAATGCACCAACTCATAATGCTCTCTGTTAGTTGTGACAGTTGTGTAGTGACAACTGCGACCACAAAAGTGGTTAATTATACGCCGGCTCTAATGACCATTAACTGTCCGCTTACCATACTAATTGTAATTGGATTAATTACTCCCCGATCTTGATCGCAGTTAACTGTTGGCGAGGGCGAACTCTTGACCAATCGATTGCTTTTGCGATTATGCAAGTGCATAATCAACGCGCCAATTGGCTCCAAAAAAAAAAAGGGGAAATAAATATATATATATTCAGCCTTTTGGAGGCCGTCCACTCGAAATTCCTTACCAGAGTCCAATTGTGATTGCATTTGCAAGTTAGTTAAATTAATTTACTTCAAATAACAATTAAAACGAACTCAAGTGGAGTTTGGTCGACGGTTTATTGCTCTAAATTAGGTAAAAGAAAAGAATAGTAAGACAAATGTTAAATAATAAAATATTTAGTATAATTAAAAATCTACAAATATAATTCGAATTCTTCGATTATTGTTGAAGTAACTTTGAAGATTTATAAACGATTTATTTAGAAACTTAGAACTTACTTGAATATTGAATAATAAGGTAAACCAAAAGCATAGTATGGAAAAATAATAAAAAAAAACAATGTATTTAGTATTATGAATTATTAAAAGTTTGAGGAAAAACTAAGAAATAAAGAAATTTTGTAGGAACTAAGAACTTAAAAAAATATGTTTAATATTTTAAATTATAAGGAAATATTAACAAATTTCTACACTTTTTATTAATTTGTGAACATTAAATAATATGCATAATATCTGATTTAATTTAAGGCTCTAATTACCAAAAGAAAATGTCCTCAAATATATTTATGTTATTTTAAAACCAATTTTTCTGTTATTCTAAATCATATTTTTAAAATTTATTTTACAATATATATTTTATGTTACTTTAAAAATATTTTTGATATTCTATATTTCAGATATACCTGTTGTTTTTAATTTTACCAGTTAGAGTATTAAAACCAAATTAAATAATGAGCTGTAAGCCAAAAGGTGTTTGTGGTGTGGGTGGAAATGCTCGTTACCAAATGCGGGCAACCAAATTCGCTAGCCAAGAAAAACTAAGCCCACCCCGCATGGCTCTTAGCCCCTTGGCGAGTGGCAAGTTGTTAGTTGCAACAATCGGCAGCCGCCAAATTGAATTCAAGCGTGGCTAACATTGATTTCCCCCCCACCCCAAACTCCGTAATTAGTTTCATTCTTTTTATGCGATTTTAATAGGGAATTCGAAATCGAATTCATCTGGTCCAAAGTGGGCGTTGCCTGGCAGTTGGCCGGGCTAGTGTGATAAGGACCCATAATAGTCTTATAGTCTGGCTTTCGGCCCAAGCATGATGCAATCGGGCGGTGATATTGCAACAAAAGCAGGTTGGCCATTGTTGTTATTAAAATGCCATAAAAATTGGGCCAAACGGTAAATTCGATATACACGTACAGTCAGACAAATGGTAGCACCGAGAAAATTCTTTGGCTCAAAAAGGTGATGGAAGAAAAGGTAAAGGTAAGAGAAAACTTATTGTATGCAAATCATCGATGTTTATGAACGAAATATTGAAGAAGACATCTTTTGTCGTAATCATAGAATTTGAATTATGAGTTCATACTAAAATAAACTTTATAAAATTAAAATATATAAAATATAAGAATTTGTTTTTAAGTATTCGGTCAAGAGATGTTTGACTTTATCTCACTATTTGCAAAGGGAACTTTAAAGATATTTTTTGGTGTATTCTTATTATGAATTCAAACAATAATAAACCAAGTAAGTTTAAGCTTTTTATAAATTTAAATAAATTAAAATAAAAATGTTCATTTATGCACTGTTCCATAATTTGCAGCCGAAATACATATATTGTATGCAGATTATCAGATATTTTCAAGGAGGAACTTTAAAGAAGATATTTTTTGAGGTACTCTTTCATATTTTTCAGCCAAAGAATTTTAACTATGAATCAAAAAAAAAAAAAAAAAGGACTAAGTAACTTAATGCTCTTTAGAAAATTATAAAATCTTTAAAATAAAAAAAAGTGCACGTTTTTTTCCAGTATTCGATCGAAGAGATATTTGACTGTACTGACTGAGTTTGTGAGATGTTGGGGCATACTTTGTTGTGCAACTGCCACCGTGTCAATCTGATTTATGCCACTTGACCTGACTGCACAGGCCCGTGTCCCCTGTCCGAGCGACTTAAGAACCCAACGCTTTGCCGCTCGGACGCCTGCGCACGAGGAATCGGAGGTTTCTGTCCAAGATCAATGCCAGCTCAGCGGATGCCAACTGAGTGAGCTGCTCGGCATCGAACCAATGGTTCTCCGGAATTCGAGGCGGGGCCTGCAAATAATAATAAATGCCGGAGTGGGAGTTGTAATGCTGAAAGTGCACCGCTTTATTTTCAGTTTTCAGTTTTCAGTGCACCTGGTCACAGCACAAACATATATGCATGCAAATATCAGCTATATATACTCGTACAACGCAAAAAAACAAAGTAACATTCAAGGAAATCCATTCGTTAGACCTTGTAGCCAACGAAATGACGGCGTCCGATGACCTCGCCCATGTAGAACCAGGTGATCACCTCCACGGTGACCAGGATATTCAGCCAGGCATCGCGTACGGTGACCTCTCCGATTTTGAATTTTCCCATCTGGCCCTTGGCATCCTTGGCATCTTTGGCCGTCTTTTCGGCGGTCTTCTTCAGAGCCTGGAAATCGGCGGGCAACGGAGGAGTCAACTCCACCTTGGCGTATCTCAAGAACTCCTCCAGCTGGGGACGAGCTGCCACAACCGCTTCTAAGAAATTTAAAAATTATTAAATTTTTTATTTAATATTAGCAGAGTCAACTACTTACTGTTGGCCAGAACCTTGAGCTTTCCCACCAATTGGCTCATCTTGTAAAATCAATAAAAAAGAAGAGAAAAATTATTGCTTGTGATTTTTATAAATTTCCAATGAATTGTGTTTGTACAAAGTTATCAAAATTCAGAGTTGTCAATTGATTTAAATTAGTTTGAAGGTTCGGTAAAAGCCAACTCTAAACTATACTATTTTAGGTTTTATTATTAATTGAGAAATACCAAAAATCAGTGTTGAAGAATAAAAACTGAAAATGGAATTTCTTTAAGGAATGAATTTTACAGCCACGAGACAATAACTTTTAATTAAGAAAAACGAACGTTGGTCAATAAAAATAATTTATTATAAACAAAACACTTAAAAATTGCTCTTAATATATTTATTATTATTTTGTATTATTTTTAATGCTATGTATTTTTTATGTTTGAATGCCAGCTGAAATGCCTTGTGTAAATGTGTTGGCAAAAATTTGCATAATTGAGCGCTGTTCGAAAAGTAACCTGGGCCAATTATGCGATTTTCGAAGCGATAAACTGACCGATCATTACTAAACCAAGACAAGATAGCTATTACTGGAGCGTACCGCCCACTTGCCGTTGGAAAACAATGGTTTCACATAGAATTTGAGCAAAAATTTGCAAAAACACGCCCTAAAAAAAAATTGCTCGCTTTTGTCTGCTGGTCATCGCACTAAAAAAAATCTCAAAAAAAAACTTGCAATAAAACGTGGATTATTTCATCATCAGTGGATTTGCTGGGGCATAATGCACATTTTATGATAGATTGTTAATGAAGCTATAACCGATCCGTCGCGTCGAGGTGAAGGGCTCGTTCTTCAAATGAAAATTGCTCTTGTTTTTTTTACATAGTTGATCTAATTGCGCCAGTTAGACTGGTCTAACATTCCATTAAGAGTGGCTCTATGGCCCTATGCAAAATCATACTCATAATTCATAAATATACGAGTACGAGTATTTTATGGCCGCAGCTGTCTTCCTAATGGTCCTAGTCTCACGCGAATAATTCAGCACATTTGGCCAAGTTTTGACACTGTGACCTGTGTCCAAGAAAAAACGTGGCCAGCTTTTTGATCTCTCATGCCCATGACAATTTCAAGTTGAGGCTGCAATTGGCAATTGCCACGGGTTCATTTCGGACAAGTTTTCCCCCAAACATGGCAATGTAGTCCACCCAATTCGTTTTTGCGCTATTTTGCATTTTTATTGTTTGCCAATGCTGACAGCGTTTGATTATATTTATTCTTGGGCGTTGCCCCGCCACAATGTTGATCATTGCCTTCCTACAATTTGACGGGGCAGCGAAAACATCGCAAAACTGCACACAGGCTAATTGTTTATTTAAAACACTGCGGAAAAACTGAGGAATTCGGGGAATTCTAAACAAAAATTATGACCTCGGTGACGTAAGATAAGTTCACTTATTTTCCAGTGAGATGCAAGAGAAAATATTGAAAATTATTTCGGAAAATTTAAGGTCTTCGAAATTGAGTTCGTATATTTTAGAAATCCTGAAATTTATAGGATTCTGTGGGTGAGAATAATATACATATTAGATTTTGTTGACATTTGTTTATATTTTGGGGAAAATAAATGAACTATGGAAAAAGATAATAATACTCATAAAATCTGGTTGAGAATGTTATAAAGATATACAAACAAAATTAAAGATATAACAAATTTTAAGAAGTTATAATGTCTATAGAATCTATATAATCTATAGAATAGTTTTTTCTTAGTTTTTGTAAATTGGAATTTAAGGTGTTAACAATAAAAAGGTATTTCCCATTAACAAATACTGATTTTTACCGAACAATTGCAGCCCCCAATCGATTTTGGGAAGGATTTCGAACGGTTGAGTGCCAGTTTGGCATTTGTGGCTTAATTTAATTGATATTTTACATTTTTATTATTGTTATTGCATTGATTTAGTCATTACAAAGGCAAAGTTCTGGGCCTGCCTTGGGCCACGGCAATAGCAATAGCAATAGCAATAGATATTGCAGTGTAGGCACGCGACTTAAGTTTGAAATTCCATGCCACAAAACAAAAACAAAAACAATAACAAAACAGCCAAACAGAATATAATTGCAACAAAGTATTCTGAAAGCAGCAATGCAGCAACAACTTTTGGTCTGTGCCATTGCAAATTGAATGCTTTGGGCCACATGCTTATGACTCTTTAAATGTGTTTGTGCTTTATCAATATAATTTGGTGTTTGTGGCAATTTTGCAGGCTTCAAGCTGATTGAGCCAACCGATTGTGTCGGCTCTACGCTGAGGTGAGCTGAGCAGCTGAGCAGCTGCCATGTATTTGTGCATTACCCTCGGCTTTAAATTCTTGTTTTTACAGGTTTGGCTACTCTAGGACGAATTAAGACTGTTACCTTAATTTAATTTTAAAATAATTATAATAGGGAAAAAATGTGTAATTTATTTTAAAAATATATAAATATTTTAATATTTAA